>CM049807.1:1676532-1716532 GCA_027422405.1 Ptychobarbus kaznakovi | reverse complement strand
AGAATCATAAAATCACAATCATTAGCTCTGTTTTAAAGCACTGCATTGCTTTAACACGTTCATAATTGTCCTCCACACCTGCCCACATTGCCATGATTGATTAATAATTCAGAAGTTGAAGATTCACAGTTCTCGCGGGCGGTATTCTTCGAGATCTTGGGTGTGAAATGAAAGGCAGGATTACAGGGCGGTGCGTCTCGCGGCTAGATTTGCCAGCTCAGTGCCCTCTCAGCGCGTTCTCCTCCGCAACACTGAGCTCACGTCAGTCTGATGCTGTCTTAATGTTTGAGAGGTGCAGAAACAGACCGTTTGTCTGCTGCTTCACCCACATGCGGAGGACAGACCGATGCATGGACTTGGGCAGACAGGATGACAAATGGGACTCACTTGTAAATACAGAGGCCACTTTCCTCGCCGAGATATATATATATATATATATATATGGAAATTAATACTTTTATTTACTAGTGACAGATTCAATTGCTCAAAAACGACAGTAAAGGCATCTATTTTAAAATACATGTTGTCCTTTTGAACTTTATATTTACCAAGGAATCCTGAAAAAATGCATGTAAGAAATATGTATTTTAATAATCAACATATTAGAATAATTTCTGAAGGATCATGTGACTGAAGACTGGAGTGAATTATGCTGAAAATTCAGCTTTTCAAACACATTAATACATAATGTTTTAAAATGTAATAATCTTATGGTCTTGATTTACATCATACATTAAATACTGCTTTGGTGACAATCAGATACCAATTAAAATAAAAAAATTTTTAAGATTAATATATTATAATTAATATTTATATTCATATATATTTTTATTATATATTTATAATTATTTAAACATATAATAGATTATATATTATTGTTTTTATAATTGTTTTCATATAATAGTTTAAAGTACAGAATGTATGAATAACAATATTTAATGTATTTTTTAATACTCAATCTGAACTTTTGAATTATTTCCAACCTCAGCAATTGTGCTCCATCAGTGACGTGATAATTACAGTAAAGGGTAGCTTCCTGGTGACACGCAATCAAGATACCAAACCCCGGGGCGGAGCGGGGGGTGAATCAAAAACCCCGAATCTTTTGGGTTTGTTAATAGTTTTGTCAAAATATAGTTTTCAATACATATTATACATAAATATTTAAAATGGTTCAATGCCGCGTTCTCGCAGGATCGATAAAACGATATCATCAGCCATGCGCTTTCATGCGTTCTTTCTCTCTCTCTCTCTCTCTCTCTCTCTCTCTCTCTCTCTCTCGTTCAATAGAGTTATTTGAGTGCTTATGTCTACTGTTTGCTAGATTCTTTCACTCATTTCAGTTCATTAATATGCATTTAATGATCACATAATTACAGGATAAATCAGAAATATATTCATATTATGTTAATAAATTCTGCGTTTTTTCAAAAAATTCTATAATTACAAATATTTATTTTACAACTCAATATATAAACATTTAGTTTGTGTGTGTGTGTGTGTGTATTCAAGACTTGGTTTAGGCTCATATTGGCTAGTTTTTTCTATTTCATCATTACAATTGTTTTGAGTCTCTAGCAACATTGTTTCAAACTTTAATAAAGTTTAAATGTGTTGATTTGGTTCAGTCAGTGACTCACTTATTACAGTACGATTTGCTGCAACCTATATTTCACATTATGATGATTTTCACATTTCAAATAATCGTTTTGTGTTTAATGATATGCATTATGTACAGTTCAATGCAATGTCTTGCATTTCTCTGCCACTTCACCTCTCTCTCTGCAGCTTCTGTGGCTCATTTTATTTGCAAAAGCTCAAATGCCCTTTATTATTTCACTTTAAATGTTTTGACTCAAAAGATAATGGACACTTTTAGAAAAGATGGCTTTATAAAGGTAAAATGCCATAAAATGTAAGAATTTTAAACTTAATGAAAAATTGATAAAATAATATCATGTTTAATAATTTTAGAAACTTGATTTTACTGAAGGCTACCATGATAATTATAACTTGAGTTCATTAAATTCATAAACCTAAACAAATTATATCTTCTCTATTTCCAGTTTATAGCATGGATCATTCATTGCAACATTTAAATCTGATTATCTTGAACAATAATGTATGTTACTACTGCCCACTGACTTGGTTTTAAACCTATATTATTATCCAATTTATGAGCTTTAAATCATCTTAAAATGCACACATGTAAGTCAGGAAAATAGAAATGTTCTCGGGGGGAGCATGAACACTACATAACCTGCGTACAGCCCTGGATGCCAGTGTTTATCTTTTTATGGAAATCTAATAGAGTAAATAGAGTTAATGTTCTTCTTTTGGCCTCATGTATTCACTTACAGTTAGATTGTTATACCCCCCCCCCCCCATTACTGCGTGGTTCAACTTAAGCACATTTATCAGCTAAACATAAGATTATATCCTGTATAATTGTTAGTTCACCCACAATTCAAATTGTCATTATTACTCTTGTTCAAACCTGAATGAGTTTTTTTCTTCTACTGAACTAAAAACAAGATATTTTGAAGCACGTTGGGGGAGGGGGGCAACATTTGGGCTAAGCCCTGAATGTTTATAATGTCTAGCTCCGCCCTGTACCAACCTACAAAATAGAGCGATTGCAAAGGTCATTATTAACAAGAAAATGTTCCTCCGAAGGAGTCAAGATGTTCACCAGCGATCCTCTCATTAACTGTGTTTGCCTGATGAGAGTTTACACCGCGTTCACTCATCCAGACAGGAAGTCATTGTGCGGGAGTCTGTCCCAACTTGCAGGGGAAGTCCATTGTGAAAAGAGTGTTTGTGATAGTGGTGTATTTGCAGTGGCTCTTGGGGAGTGCTGGGTGTAAATCAAATTCAAGAAGTCATACCAGCTCACATTTCATGTTATGGTACAGAAATAGAGTAAACAAAAAGAAGTAACAAAGGAGCATAATAAATAATAAGTAAAAAAGTATACAGGGTGGATAAATGTTTTGTAAGTGCAGGGTGCGATGTGCACAGTGTGCGATGTATGAGAGTGTGATGAGAGTTTACACCACCGCGTTCACTCATCCAGACAGGAAGTCATTGTGCGGGTGAGTGTGAAGTGTGTGTGAGTGTGTTGTGTGTGTGTGTGTGTTGCAGTGGCTCTTGGGGAGTGCTGGGTGTACGGCAGCCTTTTGAGGTCAGAGTAATTGCAGTTTTAGGATGTGGAGAACATGTTGGATGCTTTATTTCTGATGTGTTGGGACATGCTTTCGTGGGGTGTTGCTCGGAAATGCCTAGGATACTTTGTATGTTTGCTTACAGTCCAAGATATTCTCAACAGCTCTCAAATCATCTCAGATGTGGCACATCAGTGCATCACATGGTTGCAGTTCTTTCAGTTTGCTTTTATCTGCCTCCTTCCTGCAGCTGCAGAGTCAACTCAAAATGGTGGTTGGCCAGTCACAGGGTGTTTGTGTTGTTTTTTTACAGTGTCCTGGCATGTGTTTTTCCCTTGGTCTAATTGGTTTCTGCCTAGCTTAACTCTGACATCTAGTGGTTAATGTTACTAACACACTGATCAGAAACCAGCACATACCCAAAGTCAAGAAACCTTATCAAACATCTGATACAGAAACTTCTTTAGCTTCAAGATCACTCAGCTGAAGAAGGTCAGATATACAAATCTCGGTATGTTTCAATATCCGTCTCTCTCTTTCGTTCTCAATGTCTTGTCCGTGTTCAGACGGGGGAATATGCCACCGATGAAGAGGAAGAGGTGAGCCCCATGTTTCCTAATGCCATCGAGGTGTTCGACCTGGCAGAGACTGAAGACACGCTCTCTCCTGTGGAGATGGACCCAGAGAAACTTGCACACAAGTTTAAGGAGGTCAGTGGGACAAAGCTGACCACACATAAACACATTACCATAAAACATGTGCAAACCTGGTCATGCTGGCTTTACTTGCTTTGATTTGCCGTATGAAATTACCTGGGAATGCACTGATAATAAACCAATAGCTGATCGTTTTATTTATATTATGATTAATTGCTGTGATAATTTTAACTATTCTTTTTTCACTTTATTGTATTTAAAATATTGGTCTATATCAATAATTATTTGTTTGTTTGTTTGATTACTGGAGTACGTTTAAATACTATTTCCGTTTTTCAACTTCAGAATTGCTTGATTAATTAAACGTGTTACTTTCTCTTTCTTTTTAATTGTTTGTGAAATTTATTAGCAATTTCTGAGGGGGAATAGTTTCTACACCATTTTTTTAGTGTAGGTATTAGAAATCTGCTGATTTGTTTTGTTTATTAGTTTTTTTTTTAAATAATCCACCTATATCTCAAGTCTATAATTATATGCTGTAGAATTTAATTTTAATTTAATTCACATGCCAAAATGTTATGAACAGAATGAAAGATAGATCTCCGTTTAGTGTTTGGAAAAGAAACACACATATATATATATATATATATATATAACACACACACATATTTATATACACACATATATATACATACTATATAATTATTTTTTATATATATACTGTTTGAATTAAAAAATATAAGGCCTGAAATGATCTGCTTCCAGTAATGGAAAAAATAATAATAATAACTGTAACACTTTACAATAAGGTGTCATTAGTTAATGTATTAACTAACACGAGCGAACCATGAACAATGCATTTATTACACTATTTATTAATCTTTGTTCATGTTAGTTAATGAAAATACAGTTATTCATTGTTTATTCATGTTAGTTCACAGTGCATTAACTAATGTTATCAAACACAACTTGAGATTTTAATAATGCATTAGTAAATGCTGAAATTAACATGAACTAAGATTAATAAATTCTGTAGAAGTATTGCTCATTAGTTCATGTTTACTAATGTTAACCAATGAACCTTATTGTAAAGTGTTACCATAATAATAATTGCTTATATAATTATGGTCCCTCGAATTAAGTCTCAAAATAAATTATAATATAATTTAAATTTAATTTGATTTGAATTGGTTTGTAGATATTTGTATGCATGTGCTCAATAATCAAGTAAAAGGTACATCTCTGTGTCTCCAGCTCCAGATAAAACATGCTGTGACCCAGGCTGAGATCCAGCAGCTCAAGAGGAAGGTATCTTGTGCATGGCATCGTGTTTGCTTGCTTTAAATTGAAGCTTGTAGGAGATCTTTAAGCAACCTTCATTTGCCCTTGTGCCGATCTCTCCGTCTCTCTAGCTGGCTCGCGCGGAGCAGGATAAGAAGTGCTGGCGGGTGGAGAGGGCTCAGTTGGAGCAGACGGTGAGAGAGAACAAGGAGCGGATGGAGAAGTTGGAGGGCTATTGGATGGAGGCTCAGAGCTTGTGCCAGGCGGTGGACGAGCACCTGAAGGAGACGCAGTCGCAGTATCAGGCGCTGGAGCGCAAGTACAGCAAAGCCAAACGCCTCATCAAAGAGTACCAGCAGAAGTGAGTGTTAACGGGTCAGACTCCATGGAATGACTTAAATCAGGATCACAAAACAAGTGTGTTCATGGGGTCTGTGATTTAGACTAAACTCCTTCATGTGACCTAGCGAACGAGTTTAAACCACGTTGTGCATATGTGTGTGTTAATGCAGAGAGATTGAGTATTTGAAGAAGGAGACGGCCCAGCGCAGAGCACAAGAGGAGTCCGAGGTCAGCCACAAGGTGGAGACAGAAAATCTCCAGGAGAAGGTGCGTCTGAAAACAGTATTTACAGAAACCGTTTGCTGTGTGGTCCACAAGGGTGCCAGTATTAAACTATGTTTATTAGTGGTTCTTGAGTTTCAATCTTTAAACAGGTTATATAGATATCAAGCCTTCTGTCTATGCGTAATCCATCGAGATCCCTCAGATCTTCAGATCAGAGATTGTTCCTTGGGCAAGAATAAAACGGAGAATTGATCCGGCTTTTTTCAGTAGTTGTGCCAAAACTGTGGAACAGCCTCGTGTTCAAACACTTTCTGATTGTTAAATCGAAGTTGTAAACTTTTTTCTTGGTTGTTTGAATGTAACACTTTAGTATAGGGACCAGTTCTCACTATTAACTAGTTCTTTATTAGCATGCCTATTATGGACATATTGGCTGTTTATTAGTATTAATAATGCACATATTCTGCATGAGCATACTCTACATCCCTACTCATAACCAGGAACTAAACTTAACAACTACCTTACTAACTGTTAATACGCAGCAAATCAGTTGTTTATTGAGACAAAAGTCGTAGTTAATGGATTGTTAATAGAGAGAATTGGACATTAAAATAAAGTGTGACCAATGTTGTTATAATGTTCAGCACTGTACGGCACTTTGGTCAACTTTAAGTTGTGTGTCCTGCGTGAGACACTGCAAAAGGTGTGGGATGTGAGCACAACAGTCAAAACATTTTCATTTAGCATATTTACAAACACACTATTGCTCAAAAATTGGGGTCAGATTTTTTAAGAAAGAGAAATCAATTTAGCAGTAATGCATTCAATTAATATAAATTATCATTTACATTTATTCATGTAGCAACTGCTTTTATCCGAAGTGATTTATGAATAAGGAAATACAAGTGATTTATCATAAGGAGATCAAACTTGTTTAATTTAAAGAATCATGAAAAAACTAAATCAGTTTTTACAACAACAACAAAAATTAATTAAGCTGTGCAACTGTTTTTAACATTAATAATAACAATAATTGTTTTATATTTTTAAATAACAACAAAAAATGTTCCACATATATAAAAATTAGTTCTGTCAAATGATTAATCGTGATTAATCGAATTCAAAATAAAAGTTATTATTTATATAATATATGCATGTGTGCTGTGTATATTTATTATGCATATATATATATATATATATATATATATAAATACACACATGCATGTGTATATATTTCAGAAAAATAGATTGTTTTATATGAAATATGTTTTATCTGAAATATATTTATTTGATTTATTAATTTATTTATATTTATAATATAAATATAGACATGTAAATATTTTCAAAATATATACTGTGTGTGTGTATTTATATATCCATAATAAATATACACAGAACACACGCATATATTATGCAAATATTAAATATTTTCAAAATATATACTGTGTGTGTGTATTTATATATCCATAATAAATATACACAGAACACACGCATATATTATGCAAATATTAAATATTTTCAAAATATATACTGTGTGTGTGTATTTATATATCCATAATAAATATACACAGAACACACGCATATATTATGCAAATATTAAATATTTTCAAAATATATACTGTGTGTGTGTATTTATATATCCATAATAAATATACACACAACACACGCATATATTATGCAAATATTAAATATTTTCAAAATATATACTGTGTGTGTGTATTTATATATCCATAATAAATATACACAGAACACACGCATATATTATGCAAATATTAAATATTTTCAAAATATATACAGTGTGTGTGTGTATTTATATATCCATAATAAATATACACAGAACACACGCATATATTATGCAAATATTAAATATTTTCAAAATATATACTGTGTGTGTGTATTTATATATCCATAATAAATATACACAGAACACACGCATATATTATGCAAGCAAAAAGGTATTTTGTATGTGATTAATCGTTTGACAGCACTAATAAAATGTTCATATTAAGTGCAGCACGTGTTTCTATCTCAGATCACTGACCTGGAGTCAAAGGTTGGCTCTCTGAAGAGCTTGGATCCGTCGTAAACCTTCCTCTGTGGAAATGACGGAGAGAACGACTTGAACTCCGCCCACATTTTCCCTCCATGACCTGAAGAGCCTTGATGAACTACAGGAAACATGCTGAGGGGATGTTCCCGGGGGGGACAAAACACTGTACCAGACATCTGAGGGACGTCTAGCCATCAGGAGGCCCGTTTTATAGTCATTTAGCCATGTTCTCCATTTCTTTATAAGCGTCCTTAAAGGTATTATGAGCCTCTCTGCTCTCGGCAGGAATGTAGAACCTCTTCGTTAACAAACGTTCACTCACATGCTTGCAGGAGAAGAACGAAACGGTTGCCGGACACACGCACCCTTAATAAGTGTAGGATCGGAGCGAGAGGCGGCCTGTATAGCAGTGACTGACAAGAGGACTGTTTGTATATATTCTGGCATATATTTAAATATTAAAACCGCTTAAGCAATGGGGGGGGAGAAGGGGTAAGGGCTTTACTTTTCACATCTAGGCAAATAATACAGTGAAAATGGTCCATTTTTGCATGGCAAAACGGAGGGTTTTTTAGGACAAATCTGGAAAATAGGGTGTGGAAAGTGTACTCTTGACATTTAGAGTTAGCATTCAGAGGCTTCTCATGTTTGTTTTCTGTGTAAAAGGCGTGTTAATGGAAGTCGAATGATTAGGGCTTATGTGTGATGTTTCTTCACAGGAGGAGCATCACGTTGTGCTTAAACTCCAGTGCGTGTGGTTAGTTGGTGTGCCTCGGTTAACCCTGCTATGACGTCTGACTCTGTGACGTGACCGAGTAAGACTTCTGCATCAATCAGAAATATGGCCTTGTTTTATTGCTACCCAAATCCTTTCACCAGCCCTCTCTGTTTCAGCAGACTTGTAGTGTGTTTACTCCAGTGTATTGGTCTCGGGGAGGGACCACAGTAAGTGCACTACAGAGAGTCCAGGAGAATCCTAAAGGGTTATGCTTGGCTCCTCCTGTGTCCTGATGGACGTGCATTGGTTCAGTATTATCATTCCATACGCTATGATGTGGAATCTCCTTTTAGTTGGTTTGTGGTGTTATGAGCCACTTTTGTCTTGGTTATGTTATCTTAAATGCGCTTGTTTTTTTATTGCCCTCCTGGGAAAACTGGAATTTTTGACACATGAATTTGAGATTTTAATAATATGTCACCTGTTTAAACTCCAATCCACAGATGGTCTCAAGTGAGCATGTTAGAGATACTGATCCTCATTCATAGGATACGAGCAGAATTTAGCTGTGAAATATTCGTAAAAACACTCTAGAACCAATAAAAAACATGTCATCTTGCGGGTTTTTTTTTTTTCGTTTCCACAAAAAAAGGTTTTGAGACGTCCACAAAAAATACTTTTTTTTATAATTTTAATTTGAGCACCATGTTTTAAACCGCTGTTTCATGTGTGAGACGCTGCAAAAGCCACACGACGTGAATGCAAAGGCCAGACACGTCCTAGCACGTGTTGTTTACATAGAAAAACAACGGAAAGTAGAGCGGTGAAATGCAAAAAAAGGCGTTCTTTGTGACCCACCTCCACGTAAATGTAAGGGATGGTTCGCTCAGAATGCGTTTTGCCTTCTACTGCGCTGCCTTATTATTTTTCTCGTAAATAACATGAGCTTGCATTTTTAACACACTCTCAAGTGTCAACTCTACGCTCTTTATTTCTTTATTTGTTAAACTGCGTCATGCGTTTGCAATCTGTGGAGCGCAGATGACTTTCTTTAGTTCAATTCTCACTTTTGGGCCTCTTACATCAACCATATTAATTAAAGTAGTTTTTCACATGCCAAAAACTCATCCCTGTCTCAGTATTGAAAACCTTAAAGAGTCTTTGAGCCCTCCCTAAAGTGTTTGTGTTGTGCTTTGTACAACCTGTTCTCATTTTACATGATTTTCATAAAGCTTTCAGTATTGTTTTTTACTCTTACAAGTCATTTTCTGTTTTACATTGGTTGAAAATGTTGATCAAGCAACAGGGTAACGCTGAGATGCAAACGATGCTGCAGAGTTTTGGGAAGCGATGGTAGAAAAATCACATAATAGGAATCTTAAAATCATTCTGCTAACCTATTTTGAATGCCAATCATCCTAAACCGCAATTAGACTCACTTTTCGTTGTCATAGTCACCTAAAAATCATTTTTCAAGCACGCGTGAGCAAGCACTGACTGGAAACGATTATCTCGCACCAGTAATTATGGGACTGTTATCTCAGATTAATTCGTTGACTCTTTAACCCTATAACTAAGGAAGCCCGCTGGGCTGACAAGGACCTTATTAGCAAAGATATTCGAACAAATCGGTCATATTTGCTGTGTATATAGTTCTGTACTGTGTGGACTAGTACACGACGACCTTGTGTATGGATGTCCAGCGGTGGCACAGTTGAAACCTGGAAACGTTCATGTCTTATTCCCGTGCGTCACACTGTAGAAACAAGCAAACTGGGTTATTATGAGGTAACAACGGACACGTTGAATCTTTTAAACGCTTTTAAATTTGACATTTTAGCTTAGCTTAGCTTAGCTTAGCCGCTGCCTTTAATGAAATGAGTTTGCTTCCATGTACAGGAAAGAGCTCGGTCTCACTTGCTGGTGTAATAGTTAGTTCCTCTTTATTTTTGGTGTCCTGCTACAGTGTATTTAAATCTAATAATAAAAGGAGTACAAAATAACACGTTTAAAGATGTTACGCTACAGTGTCGTTAAACAAGCAGCAACTTGCTTGGATCTATATTGGAGGGGAAAAAAGTGTCTACAAATGCCACAATTTGATTGTAATTGTCATAATTATGACATGAGCGCATTTGTCTGACACCTAGCATAAAGCAGGAACACAGATTTTATAGTTGTTTTACGAACTCGACTTCGTTTCCTCTGTGCTTCATTACCTTTTTTTTTAACCCTGCCATGTAAATTGCTACAACATGAACCAGAGGAAGATGTTCTCCATTTGAAATGAGTCACCATGTTCAATAATTGCATAAGTACTGTCATAATAAATGCAGAAGTGTGCTGAGCAAGTCTGAAATGTTGTCTTGTTTTGTTTTGAAAGTCAATGTGCGAGTGCTGAGCAAATGCTGTTCAGTTTCAAGTTCAAATGTATTGTTTCTTGTAGCACCTAGTGATATTGATTTATTGAATCATTAATATTTTTCTGTTCTTCACAAAAAAATATATATATATAGTTTGCCAACAGCACAAAAACAATGCAGAAAAATAATTCCTTCTACTATTACATTTTTATTTTTATTGTTTTTATTAGTGCTGTCAAACATAATCGCATCCAAAATAAAGGTTTTTGTTTACATAATATATGTGTGTATATTTATTATTTATATATAAATACACACACGTACAGTATATATTTTGAAAATATTTACATGTATATACATTTATATTTTATATTATTCATAAATATATTTAAAATATAAACAAAATGTTCTTAAATACATACATGCACGTGTTTGTATTTATATATACATAATAAATATACACACATATTATTTAAACAAAAACTTAATTTGGATGCGATTAATCATTTGACGGCACCGATTTTATGTTTATTATTAATATTTGTTAAATGGATCCAAGCACTGCACTACATGTTAGGAAAAAGACGGCCTTCGTCATTTTAAAGAAATCCACCATGAATCGTAATCGAGTTTGAATCATTCTTCGATTCTTTTCAAAGAATAAACGGATTTGAAGTCCACTAATCTGACTGCAGCAGAGTCACACGTTACAGTCAGGCTAAGTGAATGAACCGGTCTCGGTTGACCGGAAACAAAAAACAGGAGTAACATGAAACCAATAACGTCTGACAATCATCATTTGTAAATCTTTAGCTAGAACGTTTTTGGTTTTACGAGAAACAGCATTCTTGCACACATACACACTTAGTGAGGCAGAACGTCCCGAGTGCTCATCACAAGAGGCTTTATTTTAAATGCATCTTTGACTCGTGTCAAGAAAAGGGGGCGGAGCAATATGACATGCCCCGCCCTCCGTGTCTTTCATTGGACATGTCTGAGTTTCAGATAATCGCACTGTAAACACGGACTTCTGTACAAAACCAAAAAACAACAAGAGAATACCCGCTTTAAAAAGATCAAATAAAAACAAATGAGAAACTTTGACCAAATAAAAACAGCAAAATCCAACTAAACCACCTACGTGCTGTACAATTCATCCATTGCAGACGGACAACGCACCCAGAACAGAGGATATGTACAGGTCATCTGTAATGGATGAGAAATGATATCAAACCGAAACAACACAAACCAGCGAATATGCTATGCATTCTTTCATCGCAAGCCACAGACTCGGTCTGGGCCGTCGCCTTTTAAACTGTACACGTACGGTTTTCTCTTAGAGTTACAAAACAAGTATTCTTCTTGAGAGTCCATCTCATAGCTCTTACATAAAATAGAGTCATATTCATATTTGCTATTTACATGATGTATGTACAGTGCAGCCTTACAGGCCTTGCTTTGAATGACCTCAGGAGGAGATCCTGAGAGAGAGTCCAATCCAAGACAAGTCGTCCCGTACAGAGCCGGGATCACTCCGGAGCAAATAAACACTTTTACAGTTAGGAGAATTAACTTCAAAACACAAGGGCGCGCTGAAATGAAGCTGGGTCAACTACTGATATTAATGGCATATTACATTGCATAAGCGGTTCTGTTCAAAAAAATATGATAAAGTTCTGCATTTGGTCAAAAAAATTTTTTTTTGGTCGGTTACTAATCTTAAATAAATTAACAGCAAAGTTGAATTTGGCTTCTACACGACAAAAAAAAATGTGCAATATTTTTGTCTTGTTTTTCTAAACATCCTTAAAACAAGATAAATGTAATTATATCATATATTAATATTCCTAATCTGAATAAAGTTTAAGACTTGTTTTCAGAGTACGTCATTTTGTTTTTATGCCACTGTTTCTTACTGTTTTAAGCATAAATCTAACTAAATGTTTCGTATATTTAACATATATATTAAATATATTACATTTATTAAATGTATTATGTAATTTAGCTTCAAGAAAAACAAAAACAAGACAGAAATATTGGCATAAATAGATTTTTTTTGTTCCTATACATTCACTTTCACATCCAGTTAAAGTGAATTTCTTCTGAATTATGACTTTATCATTTACATTAAGCAGGTTAATTATAGTATGTCCTGTACGTTGGAGCTGGTCTTGGATTCGGGACTCATTTTTGATGGCTGGGGATCCATATCAATCAGAAAACTAACATCTAATGACTGCAGCCAATTACACAGAGATGCAGTAAGTGCCGATGTTATCAGGGGCGGAGGGGAGACCCAAGGTCAGATTGTCTCGTGTAGTTTAGGGTCATGAATGGCCAAAATGCAGTCTGTGTTTCTGAAGGCCGATGACCAGTTGTACAGATTAAGCTTATTCCGGTTTGGTTCAGTTCAACTGATGGCAGTGCAATCAGGACAGGTTTCCCTTCAGTCGTGTGAAAGGCTAGAAATGAATCCAGACCACTATGCGTGGTCATAATTAACATTGACACAGAATCACTCAAAGCACAATTCACACCGTTTTCGTGAACAAATCTCCTCGCTGGAGGACTTGGAGGCGGAGCCTGAGATGATTGACAGCCCAGCTGGGTTGATCGTGTCAATGGGGAATGAAGGGGTGGGTTTATTGGATCTGGAACAAGAGGTTTTGTAGATATGGCTTGTAGGTTCGCTCGGTCCCTTCACATGTCTTTTGGCTCCAGCTTGCTGGACATCTCAAAAAGCAGGTTCTGATTGTCGATGACCTGCAGCTGCCGAACATACGCTTTCGTCTGGAGGTGAGAGGGGGGCGGCTCGGCCTCCATTGCTGTGAGGAAGACAGAGAGAGAAAACGAAATCAGTTAACGGCACTGAAGGAAAGAAATTCAGAGAAACACACACAAGTCCCAACATTTTCATTTGAAACACTTTTTATGAATACATGTATGTAATATTATGATTAGGTGGTAGGAATTATTAGGATTCTCATGCTCTACAAAGCTAGCATTAATTTGATTAAAAATGGATTAAAAACAGTAATATTGTAAAATATTACTACAATTTAAAATAACTGTTTTCTATTGAAATATGTTTTTAAAAGTTTTTTTTTTCTGTGATGCTGCTCAATTATTACCAATAATTATTGGTACTCAGTTGTTAATAATGTTTCTTATTATTATCAATGATGGAAATGTTATATATATATATATATAAGTTTGTGAAAATCATTATGCATTTTTTAACTATTCGTTAATGAACAGAAAATCCAAAATATTTTTTTTTGAAATATGCGACACTGAACCACAAAACCAGTCATAAGGGTCAATTTTTTTTGCTGAATAAATATGCTTTCCATTGATGTTTGGTTTGTTATGATAGGACAATATTTGACAGAGATTCAACCTTTGTGAAAATCTGGAATCTGAGGTGCAAAAAAATCTAAATATTGAGAAAATCACCTTTAAAATTGTCCAAATTACATTCTTAGCAATGCATATTACTAATCAAATATACAATTTTTGATATATTTACGGTAGGAAATTTACAAAATATCTTCATGGAACATGATCTTTACTTAATATTCGAATCATTTTTGGCATAAAAGTAAAATGGATCATTTTGAACCATACAATGTATTGTTTGCTATTGCTACAAATACTGTATATCCGTGCTACTTAAGACTCACAATATTACTGTTTTTGCTGTAATTCTGGTCAATAAATGCAGCCTGGATGAGCATAAAAGACTTCTTTGAAAAATATTACACATTTTTAATTATTCCAAATCGGTAATGTAAATGCAATTATTAGGCTATTACAAATACATTATTTAAAACTGTTTATTTAACATTTACAGTAAAAATTGTTTAAAAAGATTTTAAGCCCTATTTGAACGTCCAAATTATGACTTTGAACTATCCCAAAATTTGAGCTTAAAAAAAAGATATATATATATATATAAAAAACAAATAACATCACCCTGCTCGTCTTCAAAATATATAATGTGTTTATCTAGAGAAATGAAGTCATACATGTTTGAATCAAGGATGATGAAATGACAGAATTTTAGCTCTTTATAAGTATTACGTTCCCAGCATCCTCCAACTACTGTAACTACTGATGAGTGAGTGTCGTGATGTATTGATTGAGGTGACCACATGGTGGCGTGGTAGAGCTGAGACACCAGCAGACATGTGCTCACAACCACTCATGTCCAGTGACCTGACTTCACACGCACGCACGCACGCACACACGCACACGCACACACACACGCACACGCACACGCACACACACACACACACACACACACACACACACACACACACACACACACACACACACACACACACACACACACACAGCATCCGCTGCTAAGCCACGCTTTTCTAAAATAAAGTGAGTAGAAAAAACTGCAGGAAGAGAGCAAGAGAGAGAGAGGAGGAGGCAGGAAAAGAGCTCTTTCAGTAGCTATGAATAGCTGCACATTGTCCTCTGATCTCAAGAAAAAGCTCACTCCGCCTCTGCATCAGATTCAGCTGTCACTCAAGATACACGCTACTGCTCACATCCTGCAAACCTATGCTGCTAACATGATCATTTCAAAGAAATGCTGTTCTGTAACATTTTCTGTTCATTACAAATCCTGAAAACATGTATCGTTTCCACAAAAATACTGAGCAGCACAACTGTTTTCAACAGTGATAATAATGAACAATATTCCTTGAGCAGCAAATCAGCATATCAGAGTGATTTCTGAAGATACTGGTTTACTGCAGCCTTATGAGAGTTTTCTCTCAAAACTGTTTTAAAAGATCATATCGACCCCAAACTTTAAACCGTAGTGTACGTTCATCTTGTGTTGAGGATGTTTTGTAACAAAACCAGACAAAGATATCGATTAACACGATGACTTTTGCAACTCTCGCTCCTATCTCAGAAGATTGAATGGAGTCATGTTTCATTTACGCAACTTTTTCTCTGATATTTTTGCTAAAATAGCCTAGAATAACAAAAACTAAATGTGGACAGCAGATCCCAGATCATTCAGTCATAGACAATTGCTGAAATGTGACCATTTGCATGAGCGTCTCATTAACGTCTTGGGGCAACACTGGAAACCGAATTCATTTCCTTTCTTTTCTAACACTAAAAAGAGATCGCAGGACTGATCTGAGATCATCTGCAGCATCCTTCCTTTGACGCGTTGACAGCAGGAGCGCATTAGAGACAATTACAGAGTCATTAAGTCTCACATCCGAGCAGCTCCCCCAAAGTTCAGACCCGCTGTAAGGGAAATGGAGTCCTGCATGCTCTTACAAATGTCAATGGCTGCAATGTGTCTTATTGAAATCGATGCCCTCTGGCCACCGTATGAGAAATGTCATTGCAAATGGGCTCCGGTTACGTGGACGACAGATGGAGCGTCACGCTACACCAGCATGAATCGACTGACAAACATTCAACATAAATATTAGTGTTTGTTATGCATGTTTACGATGGACGGCGGCATCTAAACTCAATTATTTGCCGAGCACAGAGAAAAGCGGATTGTTCTAAACAAGGCCACTTCTACGCACCAGACTGAAGAAGTGCTGTGCGCTTGGCTGGGCATCAATCCCTCTAATGGAAATGATGAGGCCAATCCACTCAGGTAGATGGAGGGAGAATGAGCCCTGATCATTACAGCCCTCATTCAGAGCCACAGACAGGAAAATAAGTGCCCACTGATCAACTTCAACAGGCACATAGAAGAAAATCATCATACTAAAATAATAGCCCAAAGGGGTTATTTTCTTGTGATTCATAATAAAAAATGAGGCTGACTCAGATATAGCGCTGCTAAAATATGGTGGAACATTTAAGGCAAGTTGCTACAAAGAAACACCAAATAAAAATCTTACTGTCCCCAAACTGTTAATCAATAGTGTATAAAAGCACAGCTCCTATATACATGAATGGGAAGCAAAATCGTGAAAATGGACTTTACAACAAAGGTATTAGAGCCCTGCATTTGGGCCCAACGGGCCCTGATTCTTTTGCGCCTCTAGTGCCAGGCTTTGGGCCAATTTTCACATCATAGTGCAAACGCGGGCCAGGCCTCAGGCCTGTTTTACGCTTCTCCATATTTTTATATTTTAGACATCATCAATTAGTGATGAAAAGAAATTGGCGCTCTGGTGGAAACAACACGAGTCCCAGCTGAAGGGTTCTGTGTTCAAACACATGCAATAGACTAAAGCTTTCCACAACGCCCCAGCAAAAGTGATTACCATGAATGTGTCCGGGGGAAATAGTAAGGAGATATTTTAATTATTTACTAATACGCTAGTGTTTTCTGTGTCAGTGTCACAAAGATGAAGATGATGATCCTGACTCGCCGTCTCCTCATTAGATGCACCTATAGAGAGAAGTGCATCACGGATTATGATTATAATGAAAACATTTTTGTTTTTGATTTGATTTAATTTAGTTAAGTAGTAATTTAAAGCTTTCTATAAATATATTTATCATGTCTGTGATCTATACTATCTATAGATTTTATTTTAGGCAAGTCGTGATGATTGGAGAAGGCTAAATTGATCAAACATAAGCTATGATCAGCCTGCCGGTCGTTACTTTAAGAAAGAAAAAACGTATTTAACGAACAAAAAGTCCTCCAAACATTTTTATAAATTAATTAAAAAAAAAATGATACAAAATATAATCACTTTGCCATTACATACAAAACTGAACTATTTTAATAGCTGAAACATGAACCGTTTAAAAAAAAAAAAAAATTGACGGGCTCGGGTTGGACTCGGGCCGGTCATTCTGATGAGCTGTCGGACACGGGCCGGGCTCGGACCTGAGCATCTCCGGCCAGGGCCTAATTTTGAGGTATCATCATTTTTTAAAATATTTTTTTCCACCTCAAATCTGTATTTTTAGGCTGGTATAAGGTTAGGTTACATTTTTGTCTAAATGGTTCCATAAAGAACTTTAACATTTCTGTTGAAGAATCTTTCTGTTCCACAAAAGGTTGTTTGTGGTGAAAGAAGGTTCTTCAGATTATAAAAAGGTAAGAAAGAGAACCTTTGACTGAATGGTTCTTTGTGGAACCGAAAATGGTTCTTCTGTGGCATCGCTTGAAGAACCTTTCAAGCACCTTTATTTTTAAGAGTGTATCTAAAAAGAGAGTTATGATATTTGATTTTTATGACTAGATTTTTTACTTTCTCCTATCATATCTCCAGAAATTAAAAAGGATAGATAATGGATAGATGGCTGTCAAGATGTTGTTTTTTTTTCACAACGGTTTTAAAATTCAACCACTGATGAAAACTTTTTATAGAAAATTGTCAATCCAAAAATCGTAAATAGTGTTTACCACTTGATGATGACAGAAATGGAGGTTTCAAATGATCATGATAATGATACAATTCTGCATGACAAGCTCAAACAAACAGCTGCATGGAGAGGAAGGAAATCTTTTCTGCAGGGCGTGATGGTGCAGACGCTCTTTAAACACATGCCAGAAGATGCATGAGGCGAACGGAAGGCTGCGTCACGGAACGTCACGGTTACCATGGGAGCCATGTTTTGTTTGTGTGATTGATGAGGTTTGAATCTAGGGAGTCAAGATTCCGAAGCGGTGAAACCCCCAAAATAATTACTCAACAGAAACTGATATTCAGCTAACCTAAGCTTCAGATAAAAAACCACAGATAAAAAAACAGCGCAAAAGACACCTAGTCCATATTTCAAACACCCAATGACAGCATCAAGACCAACAGAGGGCATTAATGACCATGCATTTGATCAGCAGCGCTGGATCAGAAGTGTTTTGTCAAATCATTTTTTCTATAGGCTTTCCATTGGATTCGACTTTAGGCCAATCACAACATTGCAAGATTTTATTTGACAAATCTGGCAAAAAGACAAAAGGTACAAGACTGTGTACTTAGAACTACAATCCCATGAAGCATTGCGAATGACAATCGAATTAAAAACGATGGTGAAATATAAAACTACTCCTTGAACTCGGTTGATTTTATTAATAGAAAGCATCATTTATTTCACTATTTTTGAGAGCACAGGAGGCCAAGCTCATTTGGTGTGATTTGCTGGTCGCAACTCTCTGATTGGTGGAGTTTTATGCACAGCATCATGGGTAATGTTGTTTCTCACCACAAATCCTGCTGTTAAACATGATTATTTCAAAAAAGTGAAATAATGCGAAACAAATGGCTTTAACACAAGCATGTGCTATCAATGAACACCCTCAGAGCTCACAAAGGGTCAGTCTTTAAAAGTTATTGTTAAAACTCTATTTCGCTATTGAGATGTTTTTATTCAGAACGACCGTTGCACTTTATAATGAACGTTATTAATCATCATGTACATGAAAGCACATGTACAACCACATATCTTACTGTTTGTCTGTGAGCATAAATGTTTTGAAGCACTGCCCAGCTGTTGTATGTGTTAGTGTACACACACGCTGTGGTCATGTGTGTGTGTGTGTGTGTGTGTGTGTGTGTGTGTGTGTGTGTGTGTGTGTGTGTGTGTGTGTGTGTGTGTTATGAAGCGGTGCCCTGTGGCTCGTGGCCCCGAGGGCTGTGCTGTCCCAAACAGATGGGCTGTAGCAGGGTGGAGCAGCAGTCTCCTAGAACTAATCCACTCAGACAGGTGTGTGTAAGTGTGTTCATGTAGGTATGTTGTTATGTTGGCGGGTGGAGACACGCTCTACTTTTGCACTAATCCTATTTGACAGGTTGATGTCTGTGAGTGTGTCTGTGTGTGTGTGTGTGTGTGTGTGTGTGTGTGTGTGTGTGTGTGTGTGTGTGTGTGTGTGTGTCTGTGTGTGTGTGTGTGTGTGCGTGTGTCAGTGTGCGTGTGTGTCTGTGTGCGTGTCTGTGTGTGTGTGTCTGTGTCTGTGTGTGTGCGTCAGTGCGTGCGTGCGTGCCTGTGTCTGTGTGTGTCTGTGAGTGTGTGTGTGTGTGTGTGTGTGTGTGTGTGTGTCTGTGTGTCTGTGTGTGTGTGTGTGTGTGTGTGCGTGTGCGTCAGTGCGTGCGTGTGCCTGTGTCTGTGAGTGTGTGTGTGTGTCTGTGTGTGTGTGTGTGTGTGTGCTGTGTGTGCTGTGTGTGTGTGTGTGTGTGTGTGTGTGTATCTGTGTGTGTGTGTGTGTGTGTGTGTGTGTGCGTGCATGTGCGTCTGTGTCTGTATCTGTGTGTGTGTGTGTGCGTGCGTGTGTCTGTGTGTGGGTGTGTGTGTGTCTGTGTGTGTGTGCTGTGTCTGTGTGGGTGTGTGTGTGTGTGTATGTGTGTATTGTCTGTGTGTGTGTGTGTGTGTGTGTGTGCCGTGTGCGTGTGTGTGTGTGTGTGTGTGTGTGTGTGTGTGTGTGTGTGTGTGTGTGTGTGTGTGTGTGTGTGTGTGTGTGTGTGTGTGAGAATACACATACCTAGCTGAGTGCTCCTAAACCGCCTGATGCTTCGCACCATCTCGGCCACTTTGTGCTAGAGAAAAAAAAAGAGAGACAGAAATTTGATTGACAGTCATTCAGTGAATATATGCAGTCACAAAATAATGTACCTGTGGGCAATTAACTGTACAGGATTGTATATTAATCAGAGCCTCAGACAGTTAATTTTTAATGATTATTTCAGTCATTTTGAGGGAATTCTTACTGCATTCATTACACCCTCATCAAGCTGTTGTGAACTTTAAACATTCATTTGATCAAAAAAATACTAAAAACAGTAATAATGTGAAATATGTTTATATTGTAACATTATTAAATATAATTGATTCCTGTGATGCAAAGCTGAATTTTCAGCATTACTGCAGTCTTCAGTGTCACACGATCCTTCAGAAATCATTCTAATATGCTGATCTGTTGCTCAATAAACATTTCTTATTATTATCAATCTTGAAAACAGTTGTGATGCTTAATATTTTTGTGGAAACCTTGATGTTTTTTTTTCTGTGATGAAAAGGTTCACATGAACAGAATTTATTTTAAATATAATATATTTTTACACAGATATTATAAACTGGGGGAAACAATTAAACACATGCTTGAAAGTTGATTACTCTTTTTCATGCACAGCTGACAAAAATGATGCTGCATGCTTGCCGTCACAACAAAAACAAAGTATTATTGTACATTTACATTTACTCAATTAGCAGATGCTTTTATCCAAAGCGGCTTACAAATGAGGACAATGGAAACAAATATTTTATAATCCCGTTATGACAGCAATGTGAAATCATTAATGAAAACAACATGGAAATAGATTGGTTACAATTTTTTATTCTTAAACAGAGCAAATAATGTTGGTGTTTTTTTATTCTTTTTTTATGAAAAGTTCCTGTTAGGGGAAGGATTAAGCTTAAAGGTATTCTGTAGAAATTATAATTAGCCTTTTTAAGCACAGCAGAAGTCTATAGCATGTCCTCATTTAAGTATCTACATAAATATGTGTGTGCATTACTGTGAGTACAGCATTACTTCCATTATATATGCCAACTCACCATCTTTTCAAAATTAACCAGCTCTCCATGGAAAGTCTTACAGCTCTCATGGAGGAAGGTCAGATCTGCCGAGAGAGAGAGAGAGAGAGAGAGAGAGAGAGAGAGAGAGAGAGAGAGAGAGAGAGATGAGAGAGAGAGAGAGTGAGAGAGAGAGAGAGAGAGAGAGAGAGAGAGAGAGAGAGAGAGAGAGAGAGAGAGAGAGAGAGAGAGAGAGAGAGAGAGAGAGAGAGAGAGAGAGAGAGAGAGAGAGAGAGAGAGAGAGAGAGAGAGAGAGAGAGAGAGAGTGAGGAGAGAGTCGAGTGAGTGAGTGGAGAGCCAGGCGAGAGATTCTGGCTGAGCTGAGACTGAAGAGAGAGCTTAAGAGAGAGAAAAGAGAGAGAGTGAGAGGAGAGAGAGAACACATCAGTTATGTCATGTCATCATGGCTCAGCCAGGAGCTGAACTGAAGCTTGATGTTCACTGAGAAGGAGAAGTGAACAGTCATCATGTCATGATGGGGGTCTGTCTGTGCCTGGGCCAGGTCTGGCAGGTAACATGAGAGGGAAGGGAGGATGTTACAGACACTACATGCTGTCAGGAGAGTCTTCTGAATACAGATGATTGAGTAAAGAGACAGAGAGCGGCCGTGTGCCAATGTATCGGCCCATAAGAGTAATTATCCACAGTCTTACAGTGTCACACGACTGTTTGAGCTCTGCAGCTCACCGTCTGTCTGCACGGTTCACGATTAGTGATTTGTGAAGCACTACTATATAGGGTTTTGTTAATAATGAGACCTGTTTGAATTTAAAGAGCTGTTGTTATTTATAACTCAAACTAAGGGGAAAATGTTTTTGGTAATTGGACAAAGATAAAATAAAATACGTTCTTAAGAACTGGATATTTGCTTTGACAATTAACTAAAATTAATACATTTAATAACTAACCCAGCAGGCACTGGACGTCTATATAACGTCAAGTTGACGTAGGACATGACGTCGGACAGACGTTGCATTTTGGTTGAAAATGAAAATCGGGTTGATGTCAATATTTGACGTCAATTTGATGTTGAATACATGTTAGATTTTAGATACACAACCTAAAAACAACAAAATATCAACATCAGCTGACGTCAGTATTGGACATCAATTTAACATTGACATTAGACGTTGAATTGACATTGAATTTTGGGTCAACCGACATCGCAACCAAAATTTAACCAAATATCAACGTCTTATGATGCTGTGTGCCTGCTGGGACAAATGATCAAAACTTAAATAAAAATAGTCCATTTTAAATAAAAACTCATTTAATAAAATAATACTACATTTATTACTAAATAATAAAAATTATAAACATACAAAATAAACCATTATTATTAGTAGTATTATTACTACTACATATATTTTGTAAATTGTATATTATTTAAATTGAAAAAGTACAATGCCTTTTCTCAGCCATGGCAGTAACAACATAAAAAAAAAACTTCTACAGAAATATAAAATAATTAGATTAGTAACAAAATTACAAAAACAATCTAAAAGTAAAAACTGAAAATAAAATTACTAATTTGAATAAATAGCATATAAATAATGCATAAATAAGTCATCAATCACAATTGTGGTATTCCACTGGTTTCTATTTGTCTGTTAATAAATTGATAATAATTAGCATATTATTTCTCAACTTATTATTAACATTATATCTCAACTGGGGAAATAAACCATAATTATTATTATATATATTTTGTACATTGTTTAGTATTTAAAAAGTAAAAAGTGCAATGCCTTCTCTCAGCCATGGCAGTAGAGTTAGCTGAGTTTTGAGAAAGAGAGAAAGAGGAGGAGGGGTGCATCATGCTTCACCTCCTGACCTGCTTCTATCTGGGGCCTGAGGCGCTTTTAACAAAAAGCATTAAAAATGCAACACGTGTCACATTTCGCCTTGCCATCACAAACAACCTCACAGCTCTTCTGAAGAAGGTGCTGCTTAGCTCTTATACTCTGAAATGTCCACCCAAATCATTTTGTAACATGTTTAATGTATCAGTCTAAATTTATGATGAAACGTGGCTACTGTCCTCAGGCCTGCCGCTTAATCAGCATAATCTAATTCACTAGATGACATGCCAAATGCACTTCTATTACACAACACGTGCAGACATACACGACTTCTGCAGGATTCACATGGAAAGTGTGATGGGGTTTCAGCTCGGTTGACATTTCTAGACACAAAGGACACTGTCTGTCAACTACTAACATCATTCTAGCATCTTTATCCCAGCAGACTCATGACAGTTTGAGGACAGCAGCTCCTGCAGGCCACGCATGCGTTAAACACCAGGGATTCCCCCCCGCCGGACTACAGATGAAGCTGTGCTACGAGTAGTGACAGATCAGCATCTACAAAGCAAAGGTGCTCGAAGATTTTACAAGACATTGCCAAATGTTTGGAGTCGGACACATTGCATTGTGGGCAATAGTCCCTGAGCAATAAAACTGGTTGTACACTGTAAATCTGGCAAATATTGTCCGCAAATCCTTGTATCACAAATAAAAGTAGCATATCATTAAACAAGAAATAAAAAAACTATTCTAAATGTCTATAACTGCATATTTCACAACAACAAAAAATGCTACAATGCATTTTAATGTATGGGGTGTTTTCTTCCTCCAAATGAATCAGCTTGCTAAAACGAATCAAAGTTAACAAATAACTTTTCAAGTTATTAGTCCAGTGTTCATCATTCTTGAGCCTGTTCTTCCTCATTTCTAAAGCCTGTATTCTGATGTCTGTGTGTCTCGTGCCAGAGTCGTGTAATGTGTGTGTGTCAGACTGAAGTGCAGAGCAATGCTCAGCAAAGGGTTTGATGCTCAACTGATCCTGACAGGCTTGAGTCATGAGCACCTACAGGGAAGGAGACAGAGAGTGAAAAGACATGGAGAGACTACAGGCACGAGAGAGGACAGATGGACAGAAGCATAGCAGCTGTGTGTGTGTGTGTGTGTGTGTGTGTGTGTGTGTGTGTGTGTGTGCGTGCGCGTGTGGTGTGTGTGTGTGCGTGTGCGTGTGTGCGTGTGCATGCGTGTGTGTGTGGTGTGCGTGTGTGTGTGTGTGTGTGTGTGTGTGTGTGTGGTGCGTGCGTGCGTGTGTGTGTGTGTGCGTGGTGTGTGTGTGTGTGTGTGTTGTGCGTACAACATTTTCTGTACTTTTAGTGTGCGTGTGCGTGTGCATGTTAACAAAATGTGTTGTGTGCGTGTGCGTTGAACATTTTCTGTACTTTTAGGTGTTAATGTTAACAAAATTTTCCTTGAGACACTCGGTATAAGATGTTCGTTCAAGATTTTGTCTGTTTTTCAAGCAACAATTTGAGCATATAATAAACGTTTTAATGATTAGAGGCAAGAAAGTGTGGGTTAGACTTTGCTTTCATTATGGGGACCAAATGTCCCCTCAAGCATAATGAAAGAAATCCACAGAAGTCCACAAGAAAACCCATAAAGAGACTAAATTATGTCTGAACTGCATGCAAAAAATTCTGGGGTTAAAAGTTAAGTTTAGGGTTAGAAGATAGAAAATATAATTGGCTCAGTAAAAAAACACCGTCATAATAGAAAATGCACATATGTTTGTATGTATCACATATGCGTATGCATGCATGTTGCTCCCTGGTGCATGTTTGGCTGCAGGGGGTCTGAAATCCAGCATGTTCAGGAGCTGCAGATCAGAGGGGCGTTAATTAATGAGGCGGGGCCTTTCAGACCAACTTCAAATCACAGAGGCCGTCGCGGCAGGAGGGGACTTTATAGGAACACATATGGACAACAGCTGGAGGAAGATACTGAGAGCACACTGGTGCTACTGTAACGTGTGTGTGTGTGTGTGCGTGCGCGTGCGTGCGTGTAGTGTGTGTGTGTGTGTGTGTGTGTGTGTGTTTGAGGGACTCACCCTTTAGCAGCAGTGGAGTGAAGGGTATGAGTGGGACTCTCAGGCTTGCTAGAAGGTCTCTGTATGACTTGTGGTTCCTCGAAGGGTCCTGCAGCAACACAAGCAACATGATCATCATCACGAATGCTGTCGATTAATATCAAATCAGCCTGCAGAGTGACACATTTTATTGCTCAGAGGTTGTTCTTTCGGAGATCAAGAGACTTAATGGAGTTCTCTGTTTCACTGCGTTCAATTATTAAAGGAATGGTTCACCAAAAAAGGAACATTTGCTGTTAATTTGCTCACCCTCAGGCTATCCGAGATGTAAGTGACTTTAATTCTTCAGTAGAACAGAACAGAATATTTTTTGCTGAACCTGTGGTCCTTGGTGACTCGTAAAATGTGACTTTGAGAGTCAAAAAAAGCAGGTACAGGAAACACAAAATAGCTCTGGGCAATATACTGAGGTCTTATGAAGCGAAATAATCAGTCTGTGCAGGACACTGAGCAGTATTTGATTCATTTTGTGTGTCCTGTACCAGGTTTTTTATATATATTTTTTTTTACTTTTAAAGTGACAGAACCCATTGTCTTGTATTTTATGAATCTTGGATGACATGAACATGTTAGTAAATTAACAGCAAATTTTCTTTTTTGGGTGAACTAATGTATTCATTTAGAAATAAAGAAATGAAAGTACTTCTAAAAGTACGGAGTAGAAATAAAAATAGACACAAATGGGACAATTGCTGACATACAATTAGAGTATAGAGTATTATACTCTAGAGCAGTGGTTCTGGTCCGTGAGCTTCCTCTAGTGGTACGCAGAGGAATCTCTGAATAAATATATAAATTAGGCCACCAAAGCAGGGTTTTCCCCGAGGCAAGCGAATTGTTTTAAATGGGAGCGTCTTTTTCATGCTGAGCACTCGGGCATTTTTTTCTCGGCGCCGAGAGTTGAAGAATGTTTAACTTTGGGCAAAACTTAGCGCTCATCACTGTCACATTTTAGTCAGCTAACCAATCACAGTGGAGGAGGGGCGGGACTAATACCGTCACACCCTGCTTGTACTACGACTGAAAAACAATGGAGAAGTTAATATTGCTTGTCTCCGAGTATTTATATATTTACCAGATGAATTGCCGGAGTACCATAATATTGTTATGAAAAATAATGCTTGGAGAAACATTTAATTCGCGATGCGTCTGCCATATTGCTTCAGCGGATATTCCATATCATAGCAGCCACAGCGTCTCGACTGAAAAACTAAACAAAAAAACGCTGCCCTCTCAAGCTGGATTTATACTTTCGCCTGGCTCCGCTTCACGAGCCTCCGCTGACTGCGCGCGCACACCTTCCCAAACGGACGAGGCTTTTATTCTCGTCTCGTTCGCCGTTCAAGCGCTCACAGCTGGGCGTTTTCAGCTGGCTTTGGTGGACACATGGCCTGACTGTTGTTACTTACAGCTACACATACATGTTAATTAATTAATTAATTAATTTAATTATTTTATTTTTTAAAAGTGAAATAAAAACTGTACTTAAATATTAAATGAAAATGTATTGTGAAAATGTTTTTATTTAATCTTTATTTAAGTACAGTTTTTTACATTTAAATACAGTACAGTTTTTATTTCAATTTTAGGTACAATATATTTTAATTCAATAATTTTTTTTTATTTATGGACACAGTGGAAGGATAAGCACAGTGCAGTGTAGTAAGTGCAGAATGGTTGTATGTTCAATGTTTGTGTAAGATTGGTTTTTAATGCTGGCAGATAATGTAAAAATGGTTTTTACAATGTATGGGGTTTGTATTCTTGTTACTGTGCATAGTGCTACTGCATGTTAATCATAATGGTGGCACTTGGAAAGCCAAATCTTTTTCTGAGGTGGATCAACGTTTGAGAACCACTGCTCTCTAGAGTATTATAAAATGAACATGGATTTCATATTCCAGATAATACGATCATGGAAGAAATCTGCTAAGACATATTTGAGTGCTCTAACTGTTATTCTGTGCAAACCTGAGCATAGTTTAAGACATTTTTGCCTTCAGTCTTTCTCTCGAGACAAGCATCTGAGAAGCAGGAGACCTAAGCAAAGGTCTTTCCAGTTTAATCTCACTGCAGTCTAGGAGAAACTATTCAGATATGAAATAGCGTTTGGGATTTTTCTTCACTTACCGCGATGCTCTCAAACTGCTGAAACTGCTTCCGGAACTTTCCTGGCAAACCCTAACAAAACACACACACATGCAATTAAGCAAATGACACATTGCACATGCCAATTAAAACTCCATTAGGAATCGGATGCATGTCAACAACACAGCACGTGTGGTAAAAAAGGTTTGAGGGGCTATGATTTATTTAAAAATCTAAAGGCATAATCTGACATTAAATGCACAGGTGGACATGGAAATATTTCCTTTGGAACAGCACAAGCTAATTCAGTGCCGTTGTCATGCCAACTGTTAATCGCCTCCTGCCAAGAATAACACTCGGCGGTTCCTAGGAACGAGAGTAGGCCGAGGTGCTAAGAGACTGTGTGTGAGTGCGACACAGAGAGAAAAACGGGAGATTAACAAACAAATGCACTCACTTCCCAGGTCAGACGTAGGCGGCTGACTGCAGGGTTGTCCAGTCCCAGAACCAGCGCCAGGAACGACAGCAGATCCTGCTGCTGTTTACATCTGAAACACACACACATACACACAACGACACTCATTACACACACACAACCTAACAGTCTTGTTATTGTGCTCTAACCTATTAAAAACTCTTACTCAAGTAATATTCTAAATGATGACTTTAACTTCTACCAAAGTCATTTTCTGGTAAGATATATGTATGTTCTGGTTATCTGTACTTAAAGGTACACTGTGTAATATTTAGGATGATCTATAGACAGAAATGCTACATAACGTACGTTTTCAGACTTCATCCACCACTGGATGTAAGTGACTGTAGGTGGCGTTCAGGTACTTCATCCACCACTGGATGTATAAAGACCTTACTTAATGAACTGTAATGTTTTTATTACCTTAGAATGAGGCGTTTGACATATATACCGCGGGTCCCCTCACATGGAAGTGCAAGTCATGTTTCTAGTAGCCCTAAACGGACAAACTGCTCTACAGGCGCGTATGTCACTATGCGGAAAATCTTACCCTGTATCGCCACCGTAGCTTCTCTAAAGGGAGGGTGAGCGGAGGACTGAGCTGTTGTCTGGTAAGATATCTGTACTTTTACTTAAGTGTGGCGTTCAGGTACTTCATCCACCACTGGATGTAAGTGACTTTAACTTCTACCAAAGTCATGTTCTGGTAAGATATCTGTAACTTAAGTTCGCAGGTAACTCAACCGTCTAGATGCGCCAAAAACTACACACTGCACTGTTTAAAGTGTGGCGTTCAGGTACTTCATCCACCGCCAATTAAGTGACTTTAATTCTTCAGTAGAACAGTACAGAAGATTTTTAGCTGAAACCGTGGTCCTTGGTGATTTATAAAATGCAAGTCAATGGGTTCCATCACTTTGAGAGTCAAAAAAGCAGGTACAGGAAACACAAAATAGCTCCGGGAAATATACTGAGGTCTTATGAAGTGAAATAATCAGTCTGTGCAGGACACTGAGCAGTATTTGATAAATGTTGTGTGTGCTGTACCTGCTTTTTTACTTTCAACGTGACAGAACCCATTAAATTATATTTTATGAATCTTGAATGACACGAAGGTCAGTAAATTAACAGCAATTTTTCATTTTTGTGTGATCTAACGTATTCATTTATAAATAATGCCATAAAAGTATGAGATAAATCTGAAATAAAATAAATGAATATTAGATTAATAACTTAAAAAAACTTAAAAATTAAGAAATATTTGGCAACTAACTGAAATAACAAAAAAAAGAATGAAAAACCAAAAGCACATAACATTACTAAAACTTGAAAACTGATCATATAAAAAAAAACTATTTAATATATTAATAAGTACTATAACAGTAAATAAATACTAATAAAATAACACTGGAATGTGAATAGGATGTTGATAAAAAAGCATTGATTTTTTTCCCCTCAAGTCCACTTGTGATAATGTTTCTTCCACCACAAACAGATTAATTTAATTTTACATGACTCTTTTTCGCCATCTTTCATGATCTCATAATTAAACAGGTGTTTTCTGCTAGTGGACCATTAAAACTATATGCAAACGAACACTATTACGATCGGCTACCCACCCCTCCGAGAGCCAGAATACTGAATAGGTGTTGATACACGTGGGTGGTCACATGTCATCACATTCACAGTTCAGACGCACTTCAGTGAGGATTCCTGAATAATTCATTTGTGTCAGCTTCATAAGCGGCTTCGGCTCGTACCCATCCCAAACACATATGCACTCACAAGGCTGCGATCTTTATGAACTTGCGCAGCAGCTGTATCCTCTTTGGAAGCGACTGGCACTGCAGGATCTCTGTGGCGACCCAGTGCTGCACCTCACTGCATCGCTGCAGGATCAGCTCCAGGTTAAGCGGGCGCCAGCGAGCCTGCTCCCCGTGAAACACGTAACACACAAACTCCACCTGTTCAAACAAACCCCAAAACATCAAACAGAGACACACGGAAAACATTGCATAACGTGCCATAAAGTGTTGTTGTTTTTACATGAACTTTGGTATGAGGCTAGCCTTGAACTAAAAGCCGGTTTCCGAAGACACCTTTGATTGCAATGGAAAACTACAGAGGATGCATCTAGACAAGTCTTAATCAGACTTTGTAGTAACCCACCCTACAAAGGATACAGCAATTCAAAATATGCAAACTGACTAATTAAGACATCTTGCTGACCATTTTAAGACAGTGTTATTTTATTTACATACTATTATAATATTTATTTATTTTGATTTAGCCTTATATTTTAAGTTTTAGTCATTTTGTTATGAGCTTTTGTAATTTTTATTATTTTATCTATTTATTATTTTTTAAACATTAAATATATATATATAGCTTTTATAGTTTTGGTTTTAATAATCTCAGTACCTGTACATATTTTATTTCAGTTAGCTGACAAGGAAATATTTACAAGTTTTTAAAGTTTAAATTAAAAAATATATATTTACTTTGTACTCCAATTCAATTCCCAAACTCAAACTTATTAGTTTTATTATTTATTATGTTTGTGTATGTAATGAGTGCCATTGCATAATACTTTTAGTTTTCGTACCTTAGAGATTATTAATCAATTTCAGTTTTTTTAATTTTAGGAAACAATAACAATACTTTTTTAGGAATTTTGAAAGAAACTGTCGCATAGAAATAGACATTAAATAATCTACAATCTAAAAATGATCATATTTATTTGTGCATTTAAAAAATTGACTTTAAAAGAAACTAATAAAGAGTAAATTAATAAATGTTACTAATTTAAAAAGGACTAATTAATTGTGAGCATGACACTAGCAACTAAAAGGTCATGGGTTTGCAAATGCATATAAATGCACCTTGAATGCCCTGCAGGTTGCTTTCTTCCATGCATATGAATTAAAAGAACTAATAACCAAAGTTTAATGCAGAGCTACAAGGAAGTTGTCTTTTAGGAACAAATATCCTGATATCCTCCAATTAGAATGATGTGCAAGCATTTAACATTTTGATGTTATGTGCACAATGCACTGCAGCGTTACGCTGGCCTGTGTCTGTCTGTCTGTCTGTGGTGAAGCGGAGCTGAATACTGATGATTTGAGGGCTGTAGTGTCCTGACCTCGTGCACACAGCTGAAGAGTTCCCAGTCGAACACCACCAGCTGATTGGCCACCTCCTCTGCGCTCATGTCATGGAGTTTGCTGTCTCCTGGTGACCAGTGGATCTCTTCAGGGAGAGGTATCTGACGGACAAAGACATGAGGATGAGGACCGGAATCACCAAAAGACACCGAGCTGGACAAGTCAATACGGCTTTTTCAATAACTTTTACAAGTCTTGAATATTTGCTTACATCCTTACTGCATTGTGTGAAGCTGAACTATGATTGTAGAGTTTAAATAACTCCAGGCTCTCTGTTTGACTCATGACGGGGTGCTACTTTCGTTTGTAGTTGAATAAAACAAGATTTCTGATGGCTTTCTAATCCACGGATTTAAGTTCTCAGCACTATTGGATTGCGTCTTCAGTAGTTTGTGGTGTTTAACTAACAACAATCATAAGTAAGTATTCCCGTATGCCTGTAACAAATACAGAACCCTTGTGAGGGTCTCCATGGGAACACCACTCCCCCCTCCCACGGTTCTCACCAAGCTCTCGAGCTCCGCGGGCTCGCAGGCGAACAGGTGCGTGTTGACGCCCAGAGTGGTGAAAACGGCCTCGTCGCTGGGACGGAACACAGCCTTCTCTGAACAAACACAGATTAGATTGTGATGTTACAGCAGATGAGCCAAGTCAAGTCAACAGTGAGTCAAGGTCTGGATCATTATTAATAATCATTCATAATTCACACATATGACACTGTGTTTGGGGTTTGCGAGGTAGGTCTTGGTAAGTTTGCATTCTTACCCCCAGATGAGGTGACGGCCACCAGTATGAGGTTGGCAGGTTGGGTGGGCTGGTCCTCGCTGTACTGGAGTTTCTCTTTCACCAGAGCCAAGATCTCTCCGACCCGGCATGAGAGACGGCTCCGGATGGTCACGTATGAGTGGTCTGGGGTGTAAACCCTGCAGAAGACTAAACAAGGACCAAACAGTCAAATCTACTATCGGATGCACATCGCCCCATCGTAGTCCCACTGACTGCACTGCACACAGTACATTACAGAACTGATTTAAAATCGTATTATCTGTCTGATCTCCGTACTGAATATCAGTCTGGAAGAACACTGAGATCTAGTCAAAAGCTGGGTAAAAATGCCCAGGTCCAGACTATATCAAAGAAGTGATCGTGCATTTGCTGTAGCGGCGCGTAAACGCTGGAATAGCTTGCCTAATTATTATAATAGAGCTGCCACTACTATATATGATTTCAAATCACAGCTTAAAATGTACTTGTTTTTCATGGCTTTCAGCCATTGACTGACTGTTTTATGTTTTTACTATGTTTTGACAAATTATACAAAGCATACATTTTTGTGTTGTTTTAATTTTGCTGTACAAATGACACTGACACTGGCAAATGTGATAGTCATTCAGTTCACCGATAAGCTTTCAGGCTACAGTATCACATGATAATTAATAATAATAATAATAATAACATGTTTTATTATTATTTGGAAAAAATGGGGTCAGCAAAGTTAATACAATTTTGTTTGTGCACAGCTCATTTTCTAAAATTAAAATAAATTAAGTTAAATTAAGATCAAATCTAATAAAATTGTGAAATATTATTACAATTTAAAATATTTGTTTTCTATTTCAATATATTTTAAATGTAATTTATGCATGTGATGACACAATATGCATTGTTAAAAGCACAATACAAATAATAATAGTGAATAGATGGCAAAGCTGGATTTTCAGAAGCAATTATTCCATTATATCATTCTAATATCTTATCATTCTTATCAAACACTTATCATTCTAATATATTGATTTGATATATTATATATGATATAATCTATCTAATATACTGTTTTTCGAGATTCTTTGTTGAATATAATTTTTTGAAAGTAAAAGATCTTTTCTAACATTATAAATGTCATTACTGTTACTTCTGATCAACTTGAAGCGTGCTTGCTGAATAAAAGTACCTTTTTTTTACTAAACAGTTGTGTGTATATATATATATATATATATATATATACTATTTTCTAAATATTAGCATCGCCATCACCCATTTTTACTGAATAATTTCATCTCAAGTTAGATAAAAGAGGCAAACTTTGAATAGTAGTAATTCTGTACAATATTGACTTCCTTCCATTCACCAGTCACGGCACAAACTGGGTCACTGTAGTCACACTGGGTGGGTCACTGTAGTCATGGTGGTTCACCAGTTCACCAGTTCACCAGGTCACGGCACAAACTGGCCACTGTAGTAGTCATGGTGTCACCAGTTCACCAGTCACGGCACAAACTGGGTCACTGTAGTCGTGGTGTCACCAGTGTCATCTGGGTCACTGTAGTCATGGTGTCACCAGTTCACCAGTCACGGCACAAACTGGGTCACTGTAGTCGTGGTGTCACCAGTTCACCAGTCATGGCACAAACTGGGTCACTGTAGTCATGGTGTCACCAGTTCACCAGTCACGGCACAAACTGGGTCACTGTAGTCGTGGTGTCACCAGTTCACCAGTCACGGCACAAACTGGGTCACTGTAGTCGTGGTGTCACCAGTTCACCAGTCACGGCACAAACTGGGTCACTGTAGTCATGGTGTCACCAGTTCACCAGTCACGGCACAAACTGGGTCACTGTAGTCATGGTGTCACCAGTTCACCAGTCACGGCACAAACTGGGTCACTGTAGTCATGGTGTCACCAGTTCACCAGTCACGGCACAAACTGGGTCACTGTAGTCATGGTGTCACCAGTTCACCAGTCACGGCACAAACTGGGTCACTGTAGTCATGGTGTCACCAGTTCACCAGTCACGGCACAAACTGGGTCACTGTAGTCATGGTGTCACCAGTTCACCAGTCATGGCACAAACTGGGTCACTGTAGTCATGGTGTCACCAGTTCACAGTCACGGCACAAACTGGGTAACTGTAGTCGTGGTGTCACCAGTTCACCAGTCATGGCACAAACTGGGTCACTGTAGTCATGGTGTCACCAGTTCACCAGTCACGGCACAAACTGGGTCACTGTAGTCATGGTGTCACCAGTTCACCAGTCACGGCACAAACTGGGTCACTGTAGTCATGGTGTCACCAGTTCACCAGTCACGGCACAAACTGGGTCACTGCAGGCTTCAGGGTCAGTGGCGTTTTGTACTGTCAGATTGCCTATTGATTAAGGTCTGGGAAATCACTTAGCTTGGCTTGAACCACTGCCCTCACAAAGAGTCCCATTCCATCAGATGAGCTCATTGCATCTATAAAACTTGGCAGACGCTACTTCTGTGACCCGATTTGTCATCCTGGTCTGAATAAAATGGAAGCAGACTGGCACTTTCACAAAAGGATGATTAAGATGATTCACTAACGGTATTCTCATGGGTGTTATTGCACAGCATGGCAAGCGCAGTGGTAATAAACTGCGGTCAGTCTGTGCCATATTTATGCATCCTACTGAAACGAAGATTTGAACGTACTTTCGTCCGAGCCACGGAAAGCCTCTCGGGGCTGCAGGCAGGCGTCGATACGTCTGAAGTGTCGGAAGAGCGGGCGGACTTGCTTCTTGCGACTCTCCTTGTCCTCCTCGGCTCTGTCGGATAAGAGGGAAAACAAGTCAGGTAGCTATTCATGTGTATATAACTCCATAAGTTATTTGTCTCCAAAAGACTATTATTAACTTAAAATGAGTTCAGTAGCGGCATCAGGGATGGAAAATATTCTATGAATGTGCAAGATATTTGAGGACCAGTCATGGCATGCTTTTAAACTGTTTATAACTGGACTGCAAGACATTTTAAACTCCAATATGCCAAAACCATGAAGATGGCATTGATTATGTTTGCATGGCATCCTTATAATTTAAAGATGCAGAACGACCAAACATTAAAAGTTCTCCAGGAATTTTTTATTTTTTTATAAACTGAGATAAAGAACTGTTTAAGGGTTTTTGAAAAGACTGCTGCCCTGTTGAGAGGCTTTAAATGACACAATCGACATCCAAGACAACACATTAAAGTATTAATCTCTGCACATTAATTCTTCATCTGGTTCTAAAGCTCTTAATGGGCAACTGCATGCGCCTCATTTAATACTTTACAACTCACGCTGTACTTCCCCAAACTAAGAGGCTCTGAGGCTTTATTATGTGATTTTCTGTTCCTCTATGATTTCTGCAGCCATTCTAGCTCATAAAAAATATTTATAGCTTACATTAATATTCCACTTTGAGGATGAAGGGGATTTGATGCTTACGGGCTTTGTAATATCTCAGTCCAGCGCTGAAGCTTCAGGACGTCTTCCACCAGTTCAGGAAAGCGGCTGAGCTCCTGAACGGCGCACAAATACAGCTCCTGAAACAACATGCATTTATTATTAAGACCTGCAAGAGGAAAATAAACTGATGATTATAAAAGAAAATGAATTTCAGCAAGTATATTAATATGAATAAAATGACAATGTGAAAACAGATAGTCTGACGTCAAAAAAACAGCTGCAAGAAAACGTAAGAAAAGAGCAGGTTTCAAAATAAACCTTGTGGAGTCATGTACCAGAACAAAATATCACAAACAAGAAAAACAAATAACGCCTGGAGCACAGGTGTGTTTGTCTTTAATTAAGAAGCACTGATGTGAAACAGACGAAAAGAGAAACATTTTCCTCAGCGGGGCTTGAATCGGTTCTGTTACCTTAGTCACCCTGAAAGTCTTATACTCTAAGAACTGTACAAAAGGTACAAAATATACAAATCTCCAATTAGCTTTTTATTTTATTACATTTCTAACTAAACTTAATGAGGTTTATGCTTAAAACAATTGCCAGTGGGTTAATAAATGTGATCTTAATTCAAGATATATACTCTGGAGACGACTCGTGTTGTTTCCCAAACCAATTTAATTTTTATTTTTTTTACTGAAAAAAAGACAAAAATACATATTAAAATAATTTAAAGAAGATGATGTTTCAGTGTCTATTCTGCAGTTCTAGTTTGTTTATTTTATTTTGTTGTTAGTATGCAATTGAACACTTGAAAAAAGAAAACATTTTATGGCCTTTGAGCTTTTTGTGTTTTCAAACGTGTGCAGTACCTTTGGGAAGGTGTTGGAGCGATCTCCCTCCTCCTGCAGTAAGTCTCTGTACGTGTCCAGATAGCGGAAGGCCAAAGTCAGAACTGCAAGTTTCCGCTCAGCTCCGTCCCAGCCGGGCCAGCCCTCACCCTGCTTACCCTCTGAGCTGAATCTGAGCCAGGAGTTAAGAAACAACACACACACACACACACACACACACCTGCGCTCACTAAATACAGTCAATACTACTGTATGAACACGTCTACATCTGTACAGAGACCGACCGACAGACAGACAGACAGACAGACAGACAGACAGACAGACAGACAGACAGACAGACAGACAGACAGAACGAAAGACCGACAGACAGACAGACAGACTGGTGTCTTTCAGCACAGAAAGCACTGAGTGGGTTTTTATGAGTGTATGCAGATAAACATACTCAGACAGCCGCTGTCCGATCACCTGACACAGATGCCGCACTGGAAAAACAAAGTCTATGCTTCAGTGGCCAGACAGCCAGAATAATTACAACCTTTGAAAAGTATCGAGGCCGATGGAACACACCCACACACACACACACACACACACACACACACACACACAACACACACACACACAAGTTACAACATAAACGCATGCCGAATGGATTTTTCTGTACTCGCATGCTTACATAAATCACGTTGGTTAAGTCACACATAAGCATTTAAGCAAAGACATATACTTCTTCGGCACATAAAATGACCTAAAAAAACGGCAAAGTCTCCCTGTCCCCAATCCTGCCACTCGGGAAACCTGAAAGGCAGACTAAATTTAAACTGGAGTATCCCTGAGCCTCTCTGCCTATAATTAAAGAGTCCCTGACACCCGTCTAAAATTGACACAGCTATTCCAAAACAAAAAAGGCCCAAGAGGAGCTTCTGCAAATGCTATCCCAGATCTAGTAAATCTATATCCAGAGCTGTCACCTCTGCTCACGTGCCAAAAAACAGCAGCAGTCTGAGCCGCTGGGCAGCTGTGAAAGTTGAACTCGCACGAGCCCGGGATCGCGGCCGCCGCAGCGGTTTGGAGTCCGGCCAGGCCGACTCCACCGGGACTGTCAATGTGTGAAGAGCTGAAAGCACTATCAGTCCTGAGCGAAGAGGAATCATCCTGCTTTGAAATCCTTTTATTAAACCCCTCAAATGAGCCCTAACGAGTGGGAAGTCTACGAGACGGGGCTTTTCTAAGCAGGAAGCAGACATGTTGCCACAACAAAAAGATCGGATCAGGCCTGGATTAGGTCAAGTCAAAGACCAGGAAAAAAGGTGTGGAAAGTGGAAAGATAAACGGCCCGGGAGGAGGGAGAGGAAAGAGAAAGAGAGGTGCGTAGCGGATCACAAGGCGAGGTGGTGACGGCAGTCAGGGAGGATTAGCGAGGGTCACCGACTTGCCGCAGACTCTCGGGGGGGCGCTGTGCAGCAGACACGCTGCATTAGGAGCGCTGAGGCATGCAGACGGGCCTCCCCAGAAATACCTTTGTGCTTACAGTCTGCAGACAAGGCCCTCAGACACCATTATGGTCTGGGTAGAGGGGGCTGTGGCACTCACAGAAGGAATGTAGGACACCGAATGAGAGGGGTGTCCTCTACACACACTCTGACACAACCGGCCTAAAGCTAACAAAACAAACATTCCCCACATTGCACTCTTCTTATCTGTATTTAGGCAACCGATGGACCACGAGGGATGGGGGGGCGTTGGCCCGCAGAGTCTGATAGAGCTAGGTTAGCATTGCGGCTAATTGGTAAATCATTTTGACCCAAATCTTAAACGGCATGTGCGACTTTTAGCCCCCTGCGGTGGAAAGACGCTGGGCTCTTCGGCTGTGTGTTTGTGTGTGTTTTTGGCAGATAATTCAGTTTGTTTTGGAAGAGTTTTGAAGACATTCATGTGTTCGGCTTGATAATTCAGGCCAAATGCTTTTTCTGAAGTTTTGCGAAGTAAACAAACTGATTGGAGTAACATGTAGGACACTAGCATAGCTGTCGGTGCGATAACTCAGTTTCAAACTAAACATAAATGAGACCTAAAACTAATGAAGTTTTAGGTAAAAACTTAAAAAGTTAGGTCAAGCATTTACAAAATTTCACCGGAAAGACAATTAGCAGGTTGAACATGATTTAACCAGTTCTGAGTTGTGTCTAGATGGAAACCATCAGACTTTGATCATGTAACATTTCTTCAGACGCTGTAATGGATATAGACAACAGGACATGATGTCACGCTATAGTACACAGCCTCTAAGAGGACATTATGATGGAAAATTAGATGAGTAGAGAAATCATATTTTAATGCAAAAGTATCACATTCCCAAAAACATATATTTCTTGCAAAGTGAAAGCAACATGTCGTTTTTTTTACATCGTTTTTGCAAACAAATGCAAAGTTTCTCAGGGGAATCTAAATGTTTTGTGAGAAAACATTAATTTTGTGAGTGAACACAAAAGCATTGAAATATAATAATTTTCTCCCACCTCATTTTGAAAGTTTTGTGCGAGAGCACAGTGTTACCAGGGGAACGCAAAATATTTAGCAAGAAAACGCTTTGCTAGAAAATTTTGCGAGATTTTGCGAGCGAACACCAAAGCATTTCAATTTTATTCTTTCCTCCAATCAGCTTTTTTCCCCATTATCATGTCCCTCAGTACTATAAGGCTTCAGTTTTCATAAATAGTTTTAAAAAGAATAAATAATGCATTCAAAAGGAACTAAATTATGTCAAATCTTAAAATATTTAATAAAAAGTTAAATATTCAATAAAATATAAAAAATACTTTATAAAATCTACTCCACTTGCCCGCATTAAATATGTGAGCTTCTGATCCTGAAGCAACATTCCTATCATAAATTGCATCCTAAACTTTATTCTTAATCTTAATCCACACAGAAATGATATGTTGATAAGACCCTAAATCCCAGTCGTAGTCATAAAACTGCTTAAAGGGACAGTTCACCCAAAAATACAAACTCTGTCATGATTTAATCACCCTCAAGTAGTTACAAACCTGTGAATGTGTTTGTTCTGCTGGACACAAAGGAAGATATTTTGAAGAATGTGGGAAACAGAGCAGTTCTGGGGCACCATTGAGTATTTTTTCTACTATGGAAGTCAATGGTGCCCCAAAAACAACCTGGTTACAAACTTTCTTCAGAATATCCTCCTTTGTGTTCGACAGAACAAAGACATTCATTCAGGTTTGGATCTACTTGAGGGTGAGTAAATGACAGGATATTCATTTTTGGGTGAACTATCCCTTTAATAAGACTATGATGATCCCAGGTACAGGTTCTACTCAGATAAATCACACTAAGACAAGGTTATAGTCGTCTAATGGAGATTTTTTTAAAAAGTTAAGAGGTGTTCATTTGACACTTATGGCTCTGGCGAAGGGAAAGGATACTGCTGAAGCAAGACCTGCTGGAACTTGTCTTGGGCCAAGAAGATTGGGTGTGTCAGCATGAAGTCATCCAGGAGCATTTCTGCAAGGAGACAGAGAGAGGAACACAACCTTATTAGTGACGTCACAACTGAACAAGATCTTCATGTTCGTCTGAACAAAGTGTTGTGACACGAGGAGGACAGTATAATGAAAGACAAGGAAAACCATAGCTGTTGTTGTTCGACAGGTTGTGAACGCTCGCTCTGTGGAGAAATGAAGTTGAACCTGCCTTCACCTCTGCTAACTCACGAAGGACAGTGGGTTTGTGGGTAGAATAAATCACGGTGCTTTCTGGCCCACTTTGGACCGCAGACACTCCCAAAGCCTGCTGCAGTGATGTACTGTACACACACATGTGCTCGTACAAGCAAAAACTAACAAACTAGCTCACATTAACATCAACAAACAGTGAAAACGACATTATAAACAGCATAATAAATGAGCAACGCTTTGAAAAACTGTGTGGAACGCACAAA
>CM049807.1:1339032-1674032 GCA_027422405.1 Ptychobarbus kaznakovi | reverse complement strand
TGACTGGGGCCCCTCCGGTCAAATGTAAGCATTCGTTTCTAGGGCAATGACCATCTCTCTTCATTAGCATTTGTCATGGCTGTTGAGATTAAATTAGAGTGGGAGTTTGTAATTCTCGATAACTTGTGCTGCAGCAGTAATTGAGCCATGTGTTATGTCAGTGCGTGGGTCTGTTTGCCTCCCTCAGTCATATAATGCCTAGCAGAGAGCATCAAAACTGCCCTTAAGAGCCAAGTAAATTCCCGAATCACATGAAGAATCACTGCAGGACGCGCGTTTAATGCATCCAGCTGTCCTTACTCAACACTTTTGGCTTTGACGCAACAGATATGAGCCAAATTTAGGATGAGTTTAATGCTAATAAAATTTTGCCACATCAAGGTACATCAAAGCAATAAATCAGGAAAGCAAAAATGTGCTTTTGCACCTTGCATAGGCAGAAACTATGAAAGCCTGTTCATTATTTCTAGTAAATACAAATGTATATCTCACAAGTGCAATTTTGTTTCTCATAATTGTTATTTACTATCTCCAATTTGCAGCGTAATATCTGCAACTACAACTTTAATTCTCATAAATGAAGCTTTTTATCTTATTGCAACTTTACATCTCTCAGTTCTGACTATTTCTCTCAATTTTGACTTTATATCTAACAACTGCAACTTTTTTCTTATAATTACACCTTTTTAATCTTACAACTCGCACTCATAATTGCAAATTTGCATCTCTCAGTCATGATTATATCTCTCAATTGTGACTATATCTTACAACTGCAACTTTATTTCTTATAATTGGGACATTATATCTTACAATTGTAACTGTATTTCTTATAATTGCAACTTTTATCTTACAACTACAACTTGAATTGTATGTCTTATAATTATGGCTTTATCTTACAATCGTGACTATATCTTAGAACTACAACTTTACTTCTTATAATTGAGACTTTATATCTCACAACTGCAGCTTTATTCCTCAGAATGTGAGTTTATTTCTTATGTTAAACTTCACGTTCGGTCTGTGTGAGCTGTTTTAGGAAAGACGGGCTGTCATAAGAAACGATCTATGTGGCTTAACCGTGTAAAGGTTTGATGCCAATTTTGGTGGTAAATTAGTCAGTGCTGGTGTTTAGCTTGGAAAAATAAATCAGCGTGAAGATGAGGTACAGAAGACGCAAATATGACACCTTTCCGCCTTGCATGCTTTTTCCTTTATTTAATCCCTTCTTTCTCTGACGGCCCCCACATTCTCCAGCGTTCTTTCACACATTTTCCTCTTTCGACTCACTAGTTTACATTATGATAGAGCTTAAAGTGTAGCAAATCTCCTGCCCAGATTGGCACAGAGCGCATCTCTTTAAGTGACAAGCGTGGGAATAGAGTAAACTCCAACACTAACTCTTCTACCCACATGCACACACCACACACAGATCTAGATACCCACATATCGTCAAATATAGAAACTGCACATGTATTCTCTACACCAGCACATGCTCTCACAGTGAGAACGAAATGCAAGAGTTCACCCATCACAAGTACTGAACACCCATCGTTCAGACAAGTGAAAAGCACTCCCTTTCTTTTCATCTTAAGGTCAAGAGAAGCTCTTGCCAACTGAAAACACCATAATCCAGCTGCCTTCAGACGATGGGAGGAAACGGGGTGTGTGCCGCTGAAGGCCGTCTGGAAGAAGTTCAGTTTCAGCTAAAATGACCTTGATGAGACTAAACTGGGATCAAACTCATTTCACAATCTTTGTTTGGAAGTTTTAACACTAGGGCAGAGCCCTCATTCTCCTCTATTCTCCTCTCCTCTATTCTCCTCTCCTCTATTTCCCTCTCCTTTCCTCTACTAGGGCAGCGCTCTCATTCTCCTCTATTCTCCTCTCCTCTATTCTCCTCTCCTCTATTTCCCTCTCCTCTCCTCTACTCTCCTCTATTCTCCTCTCCTCTCCTCTACTAGGGCAGAGCTCTCATTCTCCTCTATTCTCCCTCCCCAATTCTCCTCTCCTCTATTCTCCTCTATTCTCCTCTCCTCTATTCTCCTCTCCTCTATTTCCCTCTCCTCTACTAGGGCAGCGCTCTCATTCTCCTCTATTCTCCTCTCCTCTATTTCCCTCTCCTATCCTCTCTCTACTAGGGCAGAGCCTCTCATTCTCCTCTATTCTCCTCTCCTCTATTCTCCTCTCCTCTACTAGGGCAGAGCTCTCATTCTCCTCTATTCTCCTCTCCTCTATTCTCCTCTCCTCTATTCTCCTCTCCTCTATTCTCCTCTATTCTCCTCTCCTCTATTCTCCTCTCCTCTATTCTCCTCTCCTCTATTTCCCTCTCCTCTCCTCTACTAGGGCAGCGCTCTCATTCTCCTCTATTCTCCTCTCCTCTCCTCTACTAGGGCAGCGCTCTCATTCTCCTCTATTCTCCTCTCCTCTCCTCTACTAGGGCAGAGCTCTCATTCTCCTCTATTCTCCTCTCCTCTCCTCTACTAGGGCAGCGCTCTCATTCTCCTCTATTCTCCTCTCCTCTATTCTCCTCTCCTCTACTAGGGCAGCGCTCTCATTCTCCTCATTCCCTCTCCTCTATTCTCCTCTATTCTCCTCTCCTCTATTATCCTCTCCTCTCCTCTACTAGGGCAGAGCTCTCATTCTCCTCTCCTCTATTATCCTCTCCTCTCCTCTACTAGGGCAGAGCTCTCATTCTCCTCTATTCTCCTCTCCTCTCCTCTACTAGGGCAAGCTCTCATTCTCCTCTATTCTCCTCTCCTCTCCTCTACTAGGCAGAGCTCCTCATCTCCTCTATCCCCCCCCCCTCCCCCCCCTGGGCTCCTCTCCTCTCCTCTATTCTCCTCTATTCCTCCTCTCCTCTATTCTCCTCTCCTCTGTTATCCTCTCCTCTCCTCTACTAGGGCAGAGCTCTTATTCTCCTCTATTCTCCTCTCCTCTATTCTCCTCTCCTCTATTATCCTCTCCTCTCCTCTACTAGGGCAGAGCTCTCATTCTCCTCTATTCTCCTCTCCTCTATTCTCCTCTCCTCTACTAGGGCAGAGCTCTCATTCTCCTCTATTCTCCTCTCCTCTATTCTCCTCTCCTCTACTAGGGCAGAGCTCTTATTCTCCTCTATTCTCCTCTCCTCTATTCTCCTCTCCTCTACTAGGGCAGAGCTCTCATTCTCCTCTATTCTCCTCTCCTCTATTCTCCTCTCCTCTCCTCTACTAGGGCAGAGCTCTCATTCTCCTCTATTCTCCTCTCCTCTATTCTCCTCTCCTCTCCTCTACTAGGGCAGAGCTCTCATTCTCCTCTCCTCTATTCTCCTCTCCTCTCCTCTACTAGGGCAGAGCTCTCATTCTCCTCTATTCTCCTCTCCTACTAGGGCAGCGCTCTCATTCTCCTCTATTCTCCTCTCCTCTCCTCTACTAGGGCAGCGCTCTCATTCTCCTCTATTATCCTCTCCTCTCCTCTACTAGGGCAGCGCTCTCATTCTCCTCTATTCTCCTCTCCTCTATTCTCCTCTCCTCTCCTCTACTAGGGCAGAGCTCTCATTCTCCTCTATTCTCCTCTCCTCCCTCTACTAGGGCATAGCTCTCATTCTCTCCTCTATCTCCTCTCCTCTCCTCTACTAGGGCAGAGCTCTCATTCTCCTCTATTCTCCTCTATTCTCCTCTATTCTCCTCTACTAGGGCAGAGCTCTCATTCTCCTCTATTCTCCTCTATTCTCCTCTATTCTCCTCTACTAGGGCAGAGCTCTCATTCTCCTCTATTCTCCTCTATTCTCCTCTATTCTCCTCTACTAGGGCAGCGCTCTCATTCTCTCTATTCTCCTCTCCTCTATTCCTCCTCTATTCTCCTCTACTAGGGCAGAGCTCTCATTCTCCTCTATTCTCCTCTCCTCTCCTCTACTAGGGCAGAGCTCTCATTCTCCTCTCTATTCTCCTCTCCTCTCCTCTACTAGGGCAGAGCTCTCATTCTCCTCTATTCTCCTCTATTCTCCTCTATTCTCCTCTACTAGGGCAGAGCTCTCATTCTCTCTATTCTCCTCTATTCTCCTCTATTCTCCTCTACTAGGGCAGAGCTCTCATTCTCCTCTATTCCCTCTATTCTCCTCTATTCTCCTCTACTAGGCAGAGCTCTCATTCTCCTCTATTCTCCTCTCCTCTACTAGGGCAGCGCTCTCATTCTCCTCTATTCTCCTCTCCTCTCCTCTACTAGGGCAGCGCTCTCATTCTCCTCTATTCTCCTCTCCTCTCCTCTACTAGGGCAGAGCTCTCATTCTCCTCTATTCTCCTCTCCTCTATTCTCCTCTACTAGGGCAGAGCTCTCATTCTCCTCTATTCTCCTCTACTAGGGCAGAGCTCTCATTCTCCTCTATTCTCCTCTCCTCTACTAGGGCAGCGCTCTCATTCTCCTCTATTCTCCTCTCCTCTCCTCTACTAGGGCAGCGCTCTCATTCTCCTCTATTCTCCTCTCCTCTCCTCTACTAGGGCAGACTCTCATTCTCCTCTATTCTCCTCTCCTCTATTCTCCTCTACTAGGGCAGAGCTCTCATTCTCCTCTATTCTCCTCTCCTCTACTAGGGCAGCGCTCTCATTCTCCTCTATTCTCCTCTCCTCCTCTACTAGGGCAGAGCTCTCATTCTCCTCTATTCTCTCTCCTCTCTCTACTAGGGCAGAGCTCTCATTCTCCTCTATTCTCCTCTCCTCTACTAGGGCAGCGCTCTCATTCTCCTCTATTCTCCTCTCCTCTCCTCTACTAGGGCAGCGCTCTTATTCTCCTCTATTCTCCTCTCCTCTCCTCTACTAGGGCAGAGCTCTCATTCTCCTCTATTCTCCTCTCCTCTCCTCTACTAGGGCAGCGCTCTTATTCTCCTCTATTATCCTCTCCTCTCCTCTACTAGGGCAGAGCTCTTATTCTCCTCTATTATCCTCTCCTCTACTAGGGCAGAGCTCTCATTCTCCTCTATTATCCTCTCCTCCTCCTCTACTAGGGCAGCGCTCTCATTCTCCTCTATTCTCCTCTCCTCTATTCTCCTCTACTAGGCAGAGCTCTCATTCTCCTCTATTCTCCTCTCCTCTACTAGGGCAGCGCTCTCATTCTCCTCTATTCTCCTCTCTCTCCTCTACTAGGCAGCGCTCTTATTCTCCTCTATTCTCCTCTCCTCTACTAGGGCAGCGCTCTCATTCTCCTCTATTCTCCTCTCCTCTCCTCTACTAGGGCACGCTCTTATTCTCCTCTATCTCCTCTCTCTCTACTAGGGCAGCGCTCTCATTCTCCTCTATTCTCCTCTCCTCTCCTCTACTAGGGCAGAGCTCTTATTCTCCTCTATTATCCTCTCCTCTCCTCTACTAGGGCAGAGCTCTCATTCTCCTCTGTCCATAGAGGCTCAAAATCACAACTGAGATCTCAATCATTTCTCCAACACTAATAAGATTACATGGAGAGAAAATTGAGAGTTTTACTTAAATTGACAATTCACCCAAAGATGAAACTTGTATACTTTATGTTCTCTGCAAAACACAAAATACACGGTCCAAACCAGAGGTGTAAGTGCAGGCGGCCCACGGCTAAATGAATTAACGAGGTCCTTCTAAAACAAATAATTATACAACGTACAAAACATAGTCAAAACACAGCTAACATAACATAAATGTCTATTTTTTAAATATTTGTTTTTATTTAAAATATATATGTATAATATAAGAGGCAATACAATACAATTAGATGCTATTTACACTATGTGCCTGTCCTATTGCTACGCCTCTTGTTCAAACAACATTTTGGATGGACCCCTTTGACTTTCATTGTATGGACAAAAACTGTTAAGAATTTTTTTTTTAATATATCTTCTTTTATGTTTCACATAATAAACAAAGTCATAAAGGTTTGGATCCACACGAGAAGTAAAAGATGAACTATCCCTTTAATTAAATGCCAGTAATCTCACAAGCGGCTCTCTAGAGTTTCTAAAAAGTTTTTATTCCCAATCATTTCTGAAACCGTGCTCAGAATAGCCAAGATAGCAAAGTTTGTGCTCAGAAGTCTGAGATTTCTCGAGGAAATCTCACATTAGGGTCTTCAACATTTTAGGGCAAATCAAAATGGAAATCATGAGATGTATACTTTTTATTTTGAGATATTATACTGACTGACTTGCGTCCCCAGTCTCATGTATACACTGTTTGCCCTGAACTGCAGTCTTTCTGCATGTGTGTAAATCAGAAGTCAGATCAGTTCTTTCAATAGGTCATGTATATCTATATCTATATAAATGCATCATCATTCATTCATGTATGTTATATGTTTCATATTTTATACATTTTTTATCAATTTAATGTGTTTATATGTTTATGTCTATGCTTATATATGTTTCAATATTGGTCCTGTGAGGCACAACATTGTGTTCCTTCGTATGTCTCCAAAAGCTCGCTTGAACTTAATCATATTAATGCATTTATACTTTGTAAACTTCACAAAAAGAGCTAAGGATGAATTATAATTGGCCAACCACTATCAACACATACTTGAATGAAACATAACCAAGACCTCCTTCAGGTCTGCTGAAGACAAAAAGAGCATTTCATTTTCATCTATAAATGTTTTTAGACACTGAGACACCTCCAGGTTAGGAGTCACGGGGGTTCACGCTCAATAAACGGGGCTGAGCGTCCCAGCTGCACGGATGTGGTCAGTGGAGATTGTAATCAGATGGAGATGTGAGATTTCAGGAGAGCGTAATGGAGAGCACCAGGGTGGCGTTACATAAACCATGATAGACATTACGTTACACATCTAAACCCCCCACGACCCACACATGCTCTCCTTTCTCTTCCTCACGCCGTCTATTCTTTCTTTTCATCTCTCCCTCGCTCACGTTGGTGTCTTTTGGCATGACGCACCGTGTGAGTTTTGAAGGTCTCTGCTCATTCTCGGAGGCTGTATGCGCTTGTTCTTCGTATCTGCTTTATCTCGACCCCCCTTTACAAAATCTGTCCATTCTGGGAGGCATTTCACCCTTCAACTCCCATCTTTTCTTTTGGCTCGTAACACAAAACACCATCATTCACATGCAAATCTCCTCTGGCGGCCCGCCAACTATAAGTACACAAACGCCACTGGAGGACTGCCATTCCTGAAACAATCCTTTGAAATGAATGCTCGTGGTGAAAACTTCCCATACAGTTTGGAAAGAAGAAAGCAGGTGCAAGTGAAAATACATGCGCAAAGGCAAGACAAAAGCAAGAGAGAGTCACCAGCCTAGCACACAAAAACACCTTGCGGCCTGTAAACTAAACAGAGCTTGCTGAATTTAGAAGCACGCCACTTTTTTAGGTCTAACCCAGTTCTGGCCCCAGGAGAGAGATTGTTAGATCAGGACTCACAGAAAGCATTTTAAAGCATCTCTGGTCAGACGTGAGAAATGATTTGAAACCTCTGCGACTGGTATTATATAAGATGAAAACGAGAGAGGTGTAGTTCTAATAGCTCAACATCAGTCCAAGATGTGCCCACGTGAAAGCACGACACAACAGATCTCAACAAGAATATCAGTGAACACCCATGCAAAACCAATCCAAACACACAGCAGAGGTAGTGGACTCGTTTTGCACCCTTTGGTTTGCCTACCATGTGCACAACCGTTGAACCGAAAATGAACTAAAGTTATGCGATAACGCTGGAGGCTGATATTACTGGAGGCATTTTTGCACATTTTCTTGCAGCTTTCATTGAACTCGAATGTGTGCATTTGTATCACATAATTTCTTCAAAGATGGTATGAACACTTATTCAGACTCTATGCATACCATTCAAAAGTTTAGTGTCAGTAATATTTGTTTTGAGAAATTAATACTTTCTTTTTCAGCTAGGATTCATGAAAAGTTGTATTAATGTTACAAAAGTTTACTATTTCAAATACACTTTTGATCTTTTCACTTTTATATTCATAAAACAATCCTGAACAAACAGTTTTCAAGATTGATAATAATAAGAAATGTCTCTTGAGCAACAAATCAGCATATTGTTATGATTTCTGAAGATCACGTGACACTGAAGACTGGAGTAATGATGCTGAAAATTCAGCTTTACATCACAGGAATCAATTATATTTTATAATATATTACAATAGAAAACAACTTTTTTAAACTGGAATAATATTTCGCAATATTACTGTCAAATATTACTGTTTTTACTGAATTTTTAAGTAAATAAATACAGCCATATATATATATTATTGGTTAATATTAGATTTCCCTGCATGGTCTTGGGTACATCCTCAGAAAAGTAATTTCTGTGCTGCAGAAAGTTGTATTTTCAGTGACAACAATAAAATAATACAAATATCCTCTAATGTTCACTGATGAATCATAAACAATAAAACCATGTACTAAGAAAGAGAATTGGGTAAAATGTCAAGTCCTGTTGTTTTTAAAAGGTTATCCCACACCTCAATGCCATATATATCCTCAAGCCAGCCTGTGTTTGTATAACTCTGGATACACATCAACTTTCTTATGAAAAACTGTCACTTTCTGCCTCCCATGGCTCTTTTTCCTGCAGGCGGAGAGAGATCACACACCCAGCCTGTCGTCACAGCGAGAACGGCCCCAATACTTCAAAATAGCATCTAACACATGTTTGATTAAGATGATTGTCAAAGCTAAAAGCTCCTCTATGGCTCTGTTTCTAAACGGTCCTGTATATAATCATCTAGAGTGAAAGAACTAAACGAGTTAACTTCATCGCCATTATAGTGTGCTATTACTCGTCGCTTTCTGCAATACTGTTTATGCCTGTGATCTACAAGCATGAGAAGCTGCTCGAAGGGTCTGTATCTTCTTTGGTAAGCTGCTCTGGAAGGAGGCTTTCCACGTGCGACTGCTTCTTGGTGGGAGTGATCACTGTGTGCTAATCACATCCTTCTCTCTAGCAAGCAGGAGGCTGTTTTCAGGCTGTTATTAGGGCTGTCGGTCAAGCCACTGATCCGGGAGCTCGAGGCCATCTGTGTGTGTGTGTGTGTGTGTGCGTGCGCGCGCGCGTGCGTGTGTGCGTGTGTGTGTGTGTGTGTGTGTGTGTGTGTGTGTGTGTGTGTGTTGAGTGTGCAAACTGCGTGGTGAAAAAGAGCAACCTCTGCTGTCACTTCAAAGGGGCGTCACGTGGCGCATTTGCTATGGTTTTATTCAGCCTCTGACTCGCACTGACTGCAATGCTGTTTTTGTAATGCAGAATGAAAAGAGCGAGAGAGAGAGAGAGAGAGATCAGAAGTGGCGCCTTATAATCGCTTTCAAAAATTGTGTCTATGTAGCCAGAGTGTGATATTCTGCAGTAACATCAGGGCATGAATTATGGGGGTTTGCAAAGGGAATATGATGCCTAAAACAAGACATGACCCACCAATAAGAAGGTCAAAACAAAAAGATGATTTGTTTTGAATATATGTGCGTCACCAGGGTTTTCAAATGTAAGTAACTACAAAAGTAAGATCGCAAGTTAATATAAGTATGAATTTTCACCTTGCGTTAAACAGACACTCGCAACCCGAAACAGCGTTCATCTGACGAGGTAACCATAGCAACAGTGGACTGCTTGTGTACTTTCCTTAGGTTCGGATTGAACATTAACACACACACACACACACACACACACACACACACACACATGCAGTAACACAACACACAGCACAGACACACTAGCCCTCACACACATACACAAACAGTATTTACAGTACTACGACACACACACACACACACACACACACACACACACACACAGACACACACACATGTATGTATCAATGGATACATTAAATTAATCAAGTGGGCCTGTAAAGGCTCAACAAATGCTGTTTTTTTTTACTTTGCATTCATCAAAAATTCTTCTATGAAAAAAACAGTATCACAGTTTCCACAAAAATATTAAGCAGCAGAGCTGTTTTCAACATTAATAAATAATAATAAGTGTTTCTTGAACAACAAATCAGCATATTAGATTTCTGAAGGATCATGTGACACTGAAGACTCTGAAAAATCAGCTTTTCCATCACAAGAATAAATTACATTTTAAAATACATTCAAACAGAAAACAGTTATTTTTAAATTGTACAAAAAATTCACAATATAAAAAATTTTACTATATTTTTAATCAAATAAATGCAGCCTTGATGAACATAGGAGACTTTTTTCAAAGTAGATCTTACCGATCGCAAACTTTTAAACAGTAGTGCATACATACATGAAACACAAATATATAACAAAAACCTTTTAAAACATTCAAAAAATCTTTAAGAGTTGGTTAACAATCTTTACTAGGGAAGAGCAATTTAGCCTGCGCTCAACATGTTTCCGATTCAATTCAGAACGTGTCCTAAAAGACATTGCATAACACTTGCTGTCCACTTCTCCCTCGGTTCCCTCCTTCATTTACCTCATCTTCTACACCTCCACCTCCTCTGAAGGAGCCAGTTGCCATGTGAACAGCTGCTGAGACTGAGAGAGACTCCTTCACACAGAGCAGGAGGACCCAGTATGCTCACACAAATATCCATTTCATAGCATGGAGAAAATAGCATCCAAAAACATTTCTTAGGAAAAAATATGTTTCTCCACTAAATTCTGAGGCAGCACTACATGCATCCAAAGGCAATCCCAGAATGCACTGTGCCGAGCTCAGAGAAAAAATAAATCCAAGATGGTGGATGCAAACATTTTCACGCAGCACTGTAAAATATTAATTAAAACGTTCAATACAAATTAAAATGAACAATTTTCTCCTACATTTGGGAACATTCTCAGAACTAATGTGCTAATGTTCTTGCAAGGTTCTCTCGAAGTTATGAGCAAACATTCTTCCAGTAATGTTCAGAATATTAATTAAGTGATCTGGACTTCAATAATGTGCTCAAAATGTAAGCACATATACATCATTCATGGAATGTTTTTTTTCTGAAATGTTTTAGTTGGATGTTCATCTAATGTTTCAGAATGTCCCGAATGAATTTTGACATTTTATATAAATGCATCTACCAAATGCATTAAAAAAATTATTTAGCTTTTTAGAGAATAGCATTGCAAGATAATGCCAAACTGTATTGGAATCAACTGTGAGCTTTATTTGCTTAGTGAGCATTGAGTTGTGGCAAAAGTTGCCTAAGTTGCATATGCAGGAACAGTGCAAACGAGTCACATATATATATCACAATATAACATGCACTTGAAAACGCCCTACTGTATACTACCACCACCTCCACAAATACATCAGTTCTGCAGCATTACCATACATGAAAACAAAGTCGAGGTGGACTCTTCAGCAGAGCGCTGCCCAGGTGCGTGGATAAGCACACAATGAGTGGGCTAACATTAAGGATCAAGAAGAAGGGGGCGAGAGGGTGATAGACTCAGAACGAAAGAGAGATATCTCGCTTTTCCTCATGATGTTATGTAAAGCCTTGCAAAGGGAGGCCAGTGAGTGGGCAGCCACTCCACTCAAATCCCTCACTCTTTTCAAAAGAGAAAAGATGCCAGCATTCCTCCTACACAAACACACTCTCTCCGATTGCACTGCTCTCTCTCTACCTCCATGCATTTATTTATTTCTCCACTCTTGCTGGAGATTCTTGAAAACACCCTCAGGGTAGTTTCTGCCCACAGGAAAGCAGCACATGGAGAGTGAGGTGGTCCTTATACAACCAGGCGTCAGTCCAGAGACTACCTACATCTTCATATGCCTTCATTTGCTTTTGATGAAAAAGCAAATCAGATATAATAAGACATCTTTGTGCATATGACTACAGAACTTTTTGAGCCAATCTTCTGAGCTGCAAATGCCATCACTGTGGAACCACAGGAAAATGACACCACAAGAACGCACACAGAACCAAACCTTCACTACCAACAATCTTGAGATGTGAAAGGCTTTTAAGGGTATGGCAGGAACCGAGAACGAATTTTCATTCATTATTTAAAAAATACAGATTGACATTTGGCCTCGTTCGTGGTTTTCCCACATGCATTATTCCGCCTGTGTGGATATACAGTGACGCCACAACGACGCTACTTGAGTGAAATCCCAGCACAAAACAGACAACGCAATCAGTCTGGTCGTCCAATTACAGTAAATCAAACAGAGCAATGAAAGGTGCATCAGGACAAGCAAGTCCCAAACAAGTCAATGAGTTTAATGAATAAAAATCACACAGTGCAAATTGCGCAGTCTGATTTGCAAAATTATGACTCTACTGAAACCGGTTTGTTTTAGTGAAATGCATATCAAACTCTTACAGCTTATTGTTTCTTTTACGAACTAGGCCTAATCACTGAATGGTTCTTTGGGGAATCCAAATTGGTTCTTCTATGGCATATGGAACCATTGCTTTTAAGTAGAAGTACATATACTGGGGTTTTAATATTTCAAAGTCATTAAATTCACATTTTCACTTGCAAAGATGTGATCCAAAATGTACAAAGTGCATGTGTCTCTACATCTACTCATTCGGTCAACAGCTGTGCTGTTTCTCTTAAGGCTGATGAATTAACTGTGCATCAGGACTGATATGCAAGTTGTTTTGAACAAGTGATTCATTTGAGTCGATTCTTTTTAGTGAATCAAAAACACAGTGCAAATTGTGCAGTCTGATTATCAAATGTATGACTCTAATGTAGGGCTGTGCAATTAATCGAATTTGTCTGCGTATCTCGTTATGCGCATCTCAGTTTTCAAACGCAGCGGCAGTTAATACACAGAGCCGTAGTTCGCGTTAAATCAGCTTAATACTACCGTTATGAAAAATTGCTACGCGATAAATCAGATGAAGCGAATTCGATTTGATGATGGAGATTTCGCGAACCTACTCTAATGACTTTACTAACGCTTAAATGAATTTAAAAACAGATTAATTGCAATACTCTAATGTTATTTTATGATGCCATACACTCTTAAAAATAAAGGTTCTTTATTGGCATCAATAGTTCTATGAAGAACCTTGAACATCCATGGAGCCTTTCAAATGCAGAAAGGCTCTTTATAGTCGAAAAAGGGTCTTTAGATTTTTTAATATTCTTCAAAGTGGTTAATTCAGGAACTGTTCACTGAAAGGTTCTTTTGGGAACCAAAATCACTGCAAAAACTCTCTTTTGGAACCTTTATTTTTAAGAGTGTACGTTGCAGCCAAATGGTGTATTTACATCATCTCCCAGGAAGGGCAACCTGGCTAACATTACAAACATTTTAATAAACACATAATAGGAAAATAATTTTTTGACAGCAAAAACCCTTTAGCAAAAACATTAACGCCTGACGGTACAAGCCACTCCCCTCGGCACGTAAAAGTGGAAGAACATTTCCCAAAAGTTGTCAACTACCACCACTAACGAATCACATTACAAGCCATTACACTGCTCTTGCCCTGCCCACTGGAACTTTGTTCTGACACGCCAGCCAACAGAACTACTGTTGCCTCTGGCTCACAACTGGAAGGGCTAAAGGTAAACAAAGTTATGTAATGATCAACCTGCTAATCTGGGTTCAACGAGCCCTACCGAATCACTCCATTACACACTGCAGTCATTACACACACTCATGAGGTGTCCGTGCACATTCCAGAGATAAAGCTGTTTTGTAGGTGTGTTGTCTTAGAAGAGCACTATATTAGGTTCCTGAGAATCCTGGATTCCACACATACAATTCAAGATGTACAGATAATAAAAGTATATACACTCTAAAAAATACAGTTTCTTAATTGGCATTGATGTTTACAGGAAGAACCTTTGACATCCATGGAATCTGTCTATTGCACAAATGGCTCTGGAAAAATATTCTTTAATTATTATTTTTTTTATGTTCTTCTTGCATTGGTAATCGCTGAAAAGGTTCTATGGGGAATCCAAAATGCTTCTTCTATGGCATATGGAACCATTATTTTTATGTATAGGTTATTTCAAAGTCATTTTAACTTGCAAATATGGGATCCAAAATGTAGAAGCATCTACAAAGTGCATCAGTTACTCATTCGGTCAACAGCTGGGCTGTTTGTCTGAACCCTGATGAATTGACTGTGCATCGGGACTGATATGCAAGCAGTGTCTTATTTCAGAGTGATACCTCTTGACCCTGGATCAGTGGACTTCCCTCAGTCCGTAATCTACAGTCACTCCATGGACAACAACACTAGATGAGACAAACTGCAAGCCCATTGTTGGCTAATCCAGGATTAGTGGCACTTTTTCAAAAATTCCTCGGGCCTCAATAATGACAAACTGCTGAGAAAATGTCAGTTTTGTGTATCTAGAGGCAAGGCATCCCCCTTCATATAAAAAAAGTAAAGCAGGTTGAGAATGAGGCCAAATTTCATCAAATTGAAATCTCTCTGATCTGTTCTAGATAGCAGAGGTTCAAGATAAATTGCCTAAAATTGCCTCGGATGGAGAAAGAGAGACGTGAGCTGTCAAGAGTCCAAAACGAATGACAGTTTAGGTCGAGGCTTCAGTTAATAGGTTATCAAGGGCTCACACATAATGTGTTTTGAAAAGAAATGAAGCATGTTGAGCACACTTTTGATTCTGAATCATTAGTGTAATATTTTAAGCCTTGTTTACAAATTAAGGAAATTCAGTTTTGATGCAAAATTCCAACTAAAGACTTCAAATTCTGCATGTCCTTCAAATGCCTCTGGGTTTTTAGCTTTTGCTTTATTACACATAGTCTACCTCAATTTATCTTGATGTGCGTATAAACGTTTCCTCGCCTTTCTACTATTCACACAGATAGAACAAGTCCAAAGAAAGAAAAAACAACACTATCTGTCATCATGAATTTACCTTGTTTGTAAAAACGGGACATATTATTACTAACCGCGTATCCTAATAACGCATTGAACCAAAGCAAATGGACCGTCTGTCTATTAATTTCACATCCAGCATAATTCTCTTTTTATCCGCCTGCATACTGTCGAAATCCCTCCAGTTTCCATGGTTACTTCCCAAAAACACTCTAATGCACATGTGCAGTGCAAACTGCTGCACTGTGGCTGCAAAGCATCACTGCCAATGAATGTGTGAGAGAGCCATTCTTCATAGCATAAAAGTCCCGGCACTTACAGGAACAGGTAACATGTATGCACTTGTTAAAGACACCCCATTCCCATCACAACACATCACAGTTTGTCATTTCCCCGTAAAGCTTCCTTTGTCTGTCACTACAATAGAAATCCCCTCACTTGGAACAGGAATTGATTCGTTCCTGGTGTTTAATGCACACAGGTGCTCAGTGCTGTTTGTGGGTGGCAGTGGCTTGTCGGTTCATGAAACATCCATAACAGCAATTTGAGGAAAGACACAAAGGAAAACACCATGGAAACATTTAATATTTTCATTCTCTTGACATAAGCTTTCCCATAGCCAAGGAAATACCCCAGCACCGCCCTGTTTGAAGATATTCCCCAGCCAGTTCCTCGTTTAGTGATTGGGTCTGTTATTGACAAATGTGAAAGCACTTTGTTTTATGACATCACTATGTGTGACCTTTTGATGTGACCTTTTAAATGTTCAATGAATCTCAAGGTTTACGACTAGCCTTGACTGCCTGTCTAGAATACAGTGGTCCACTGTCGAGCCACATTTCTCTGAAATAAAGAGGCTATTAAATGCATTTACAGATCATATAATCGTGGCTAAAACAAGATTTATTTTCCTCAATGGTGTGAAACTCCAACTGTGTTGTTCATATGGCCCAAATACGGTCTGTATGAACTAATTATTTTTGTAATAGCACACTGTAAAAAGTGATGCTGACTTAACTGAGGAAAAAATTGAGGAAACCCATTGCCTTAAAATTATTAAGTAAATAATATTTTTTTTAAAGTTAAGTGACAATTGACAATTCACTTAACTTATATTTTTTATTATTAATTACTTAATAATTTTAAGGCAATGGGTTTCCTCAATTTTTTTAAGTTAAGCCAACTTATCACTTTTTACAGTGATTATAAAATCATAAATTTTTACTATTTATGAAATATTGTGTGTCATCAAGCAGCACGCAGACTCAACCAGAGTAAAACAAAAAGGTTTAATTTGGGGACGGTAGCTAACTGCTGTAATCACTGTAAAAAAAAATTATCTTAAAATATTTTGTTATCCCGCTGACTGAAATTTTAAGTTTAGTCTACTAAAATATTCCAGTTGTCCCTTAAATTAACATTGAGTATCTTAAAATTTCAAGTTGACTAAACAAAAAATGTAGGTCAGCGGGGTAACAAATGATTTTAAGATTAGTTTTTTTTTACAGTGTGGTGACTAACATCTGTAACCATAGGGATAGTGACTTAAGTAAATAACAGAAGTGCTACCGCATTATATTACATAACAGACAGCTAGTCATCAAGTGTGATTCTGTTTACACCGCACAGGTTTTCCTGGAAATCTAGCTCTGAGGCGAGAACATTTAAGGAAGTCAGTTTGGTTATATTTAGATTTAACTTTAAAGTCTGGTTCGACACACCCACTTTTCACACTTTAATCAATGTTTTCTTGTCGGATATAATAATTAACTCCAAAGCACCACATTCCCTAAGTCAAATGTTTTGTCCCCTTTCCATGCTTATTTTATTAAGTTAAATGGTTTTTAACTTTTGTGGGGGGGGGGGGGTCTTAACATCTTAAAAACAGTTTGTGGCATGACACAAAAAGGCCAAAAATTGCAAGACGTGACAAAACGGCCAACAATTAAAAAATCTTGTACAAAAGTTATGGAGTAACTCATTAGCAGAACAAGCATTGTAGTGATTGGGAGATTTGATCCAGCAAATGTCCATAAAACATATTATATTTGCTCATGTCACTTTCTTTATAAACATACAAACACATCTTATTAATAAATTAAGCTACGTATTCACATTAAATCTGCAATCATACAATAGTGTATGTTCCCTTTAAGGCTTCGTAAACAAATATGGCGCGTAGGTAGAATATTAAAATGATTACAAATGTTTGAAATATTTCTCTTCCGCTTTAATCCAAATTAAATTCGGATTACATTATATCAACATAATACTGATTATTGAAATATTCTGCAGTAGCCTAGATTAATTTAGCCTGATGTCATCACATTCGTGCAATCAGCGAACTAAAAATAGGCTATATGACAAAGCGTGGATATCAAAATAAAGAGAAAGTGAATTTAAAGAGCACAATAATAGAGAAAATAATATCGATCAGCCGATAATCGCGACAGCCAGGCCTTGCAGAAACTATTATTATGTGTAACCCACCCCAGTGCGCCACAGCAACGCTGTTACAGTATACTACAGCAAACGACCTGCTCTCCAAAGACCCGCCAGAGAAGATCTGTGAGTGGAGCATGATCTCACCTGTGCAGGTGGTGTAGCGCTTTCCCGCCACGCTGTCCAGCAGCGCCAGCGTCAGGTTCTCCGCGGTATCCGCGGGCAGCGGGGTCCAGTTCGTGTCCAGACTCGCCTCGGAGCTCTGCTCGTCGCTGGACAGCGACGGACTCCTGATGTCCGCAGTGGCGGAGGGCCAGCACGGCGCTTCTTCGGTCTCCGGGCTGAACACCTCCCTCGCCGGGCCGCTCTCGGGAGACGTCTCCCTGAAGAACGGCACCACACGGGACAGGCTGGCCCGCCGCCTGGATGCCCCGGTGCCGGTGGCCTTCTCCCCAAAACCACCCGCCCGGTGAGCGCATTGGTCTGTTTCTTCAAGAATTTTTCAAGAGGCTTCATTCCAGCCGGCATTTTGATGACAGAACTCGCAAGAAGGCCCTGGGTTGATCCTAATTAATACTCAATAATGAACACTGATGATGAGCGTATGGACGTGAGCGTCTACATCATAGCCGGTAATGCGGGATCCCAGCGCGGTTTGGAAAACGCGTGAAGAAATTCTTCTCCGTTTGTGTTAAAGTGTCAAGAATAAAACACGGCCATGTTCAGTGTTCCCGTTACACGAGTGGATGCTGATCGAGTCCTTACTACGCTAAGAAGAAAAAACCCAAACGTATCCCAGGGAACCCCGTCCTCCACTGCAGTCCTTCAGCTCGAGAAGAAGGCTATGTGTGTACTACTCCCATTGCCACTGTCAACGAAGCCTTGATCGATGAGATAATTAGACGAATAATCAGACGCAGAAGATGAAAACAGCAGCAGGTAGGCTATATCTTAATAATGCATATAGGCTATATATAAATCAGTCTCTTCCAAGATGCTGGACCATATAAATGAATCGTGTCTACCGCAGCAGGTCTGAAGGAAACGCGACTCGGTGCTGATGAGGATTTCGCGTCTGGAGGTCTCTGACCGGTTCAGTGGAATCCGTCTTTAGTTTTCTCTCCCGGTACCGAGTGTCTCTGCGCCTCGTGTCCGCACAAATACTGCGCTCCGCCGCTCTCCAATACAGACTACACACCCTCTCTCTCTCTCGCTCTCTCTCTCTCTCTCTCTCTCTCTCTCTCTCTCTCGCTCTCTCTCTCTCTCTCTCCTCGCTCTCTCTCTCTCTCTCTCTCTCCTCTCTCTCTCGTCTCTCTCTCTACACTCTCTCTCTATCTCTCTCTCTTCTCTCTCCTCTCTCTCTCTCCTCGCAGCCGCGCTCTCTCTCTCTCACACCCTCTCTCTCTCTCTCTCTCTCTCTCTCTCTCCTCTCTCTCTCTCTCTCACGCTCTCTCTCTCCTCTCTTCTCTCTCACTCTCTCTCTCTCTCTCTCTCTCTCTCTCTCTCTCTCTCTCTCGCGCTTCTCTCTCTCTCTCTCTCTCTCGCTCTCTCTCTCTCCTCTCTCTCTCTCTCTCTCTCTCTCTCTCCACCCGCCTTCTCTGCAGCTGAGTGCGTGTGTTATTGGTGGTGTCAGGAGATATTGCTCAATTGCTTTGAATCGCATCAATCGCAGTCACAAGCTCATATAGCCTACTAACGCCGAAGAACCCACAAAGACCGAGTATTTGAAGACCATGTGTTTTAATCATCCACGACAAAATGTGACATTACACGTGGGATCGAAATATTGAAGAATTGTTCAACTGTTTAGGCTACTTTATTGGTAACAATGCCACTGCGTTATTTGTGCTATGTGTTGCATATATTGCAATATTTATATTTATATTAGTTAAAAGGCTATTATTACGCCTAAACTGTTTAAACTAATATTTCGTACAAAGATGTCTACCTACCTGCTGAACATACTTTAGGTTGTAAGCTAATAAAAACTTAAACTGTTATTGTATTTCTAATGTGGTTATTTTATTGGCATCTGTGGTTCCATGAAGACACTTTAACACACACGGAAACTTCCCATTGCACAACATCAACAACAAAGTCAAAGTCTTTTATGTCAATTCTGTACCGTATACATACAGAGAATTGAAATTGCTTACTCTCTTACTCCCTGGGCATACAGATAACACTAAACACTACACAAACATTAGAAATACAGATAGTAATATTATATATATATATAATAAACACATCTACATATAGTATATATTGTCTATCACACACAAACAACACAAAAATAAGAAATTAAAAAAAATAAAACATTAAATAAACAAAATACAAATAATAATATAAAAAAAAGTTATTTAGTCAAATCAGAAATGTTGTGGTAGTGCAAAGAGCTGAAAAAGTGTTCTTCAGAAGAGGTGGGGAATCCAGACCGGTGCTTGTCTCATGTGAGTGGTCTGGTCAAAACCCATGAAAAACACCCCTTGGGAGCATTCACTTTTAAAAGTGTGTACATATGTGTAAGGAATGACAAAGAACTGTTTGTGCATTGGCATTAGTTCTATATAACAGTGGAAATATTGTGTAAAAAACAAATAATAAAAAAGTGCAAAATAGAATTTACAAATTTTTTTTGCCATAGACATTATAAAACATAAAGATAACAAACTAATTTCAAAAGCATGGAAATGAATTAAGGAGGAATCTGAGACTAAAGGTCTGCGCTGTATCAATTACAGTTGGCATGTGTCTTGTTCTCGTTTAGGTCTACAGTTGGCCAGCGGTATGGTTTCAGATTGCCCAGCTGGAAAGCACAAGAGTTATCTCCTCCACAAGCACTTCATGAGAGCACACACTGCATTTAAGAGACTTTAATCAAAGGCACTTATTAGCAGACAAGCACAGACACCATCAGACCTCGGGCCTGGTCAAGGTACGAGTGGGTTATATAGTTGTGAGCCAACAGGGTAAGCAACTTCATTATCAGTATTAAGTTACATTTAGCAGGCCATGCATGGTGTCTTGTTCAAGCGTCTGTCAGGAAACAGTATCCCAAGACACCTATGAGGGGTAAATATGGGATCCGGTGACTGCACTATATGCTGGGCACTTAATTTAATACAGGATCGTTTTAAAGTATGGGAATAAAGTATGGTTAATCTGCTTAATAGCAAATGCAAATGTGGTTAATCTGCTACTTTGAAAAATTAATGAGGTATATGTGGTTTATAAAACACATAAAGAAACTATTGTTGTACAGCATTACCAGTATGTGTAATGAAACTCACATGCAATAAAATATTGCATAGAACTAAATCTTATGTTAGCTATCTTGCACAGCAATAATCTCAGAATAGTATGATATTTTGCTGAAAATGTACTCGTCCTCGGGCTATCCAAAATGTAGATGAGATTTTTCTTCATCGGAACAGATTTGGAGAAATGTAGCATCACATCAGTTGCTCACCAGTGGATCCTCTGCAGTGAATGGGTGCCGTGAGAGTCCAAACAGCTGATAAAAACATCACAATCATCCACAACAATCCAGTCCATCAGTTAATGCCTTGTGAAGTGAAAAGCTCAATGCTTGTAAAAACCTAAATCCATTAATAAGACAATTTGAACGTCAAATCATTGCTTCTGGCTAAAATATGAGTCCTCCGTCCATAATATTGCTTTCTCCAGTGAAAAGTTATCTTATCTGAATCAGGAAATATGCACAGTTCAAGCACCATTCAGAAGAGAAAACAGTCCAAAACTACTGATATATGAGAAATATGTCACTGGATTTTGATATGAGAGGACAACAGGGGATTTTTTTATTATTGGAGGGAGTATTATAATGGATTACGGACTTTATTGCACATGGTATTTTTGCACTGTCCATTGAGCGGACCTGACCTGATTTACATTTCACTACTGTTATATTCTGAAATTGATATGTGAAATAAAAAAACCTTGAACCTTGACCTTGGACTGGTATTTTAACCAGAAGTGAAAATATAAAGTCAACATGCTTTGCTGGATTTGTTTCTTATGAGCAAGCAGCTTTTCGCTGTGTTGACTAGAGTGATGACTAGTATCATGTGGATTATTGTGATGCTTTTATCAGCTGTTTAACTCTCAGTATGACGGCACAAACTCACGGCAGAGGATCCAGTGGTGACGTAATGCTACGCATCTCATCTACATCTTGGCAGGCCTGAGAGTGAGTACATTTTCAGCAATTGTTCGTTTTTTGGTCAGCTATTCTTTTGAAGGTCAATTGTAGTGGAAATGGTCTCTGATCAGTGAAAGAGGGAATCAACTGCTTGATGAACCCAGGTGAACTCTTCTTCCACTCGTCATATGTGATGACTGCGCACTGCAAAACCACAGAATGGGTATTTCCGTCCTCTGTGACATCACACAGACAAACGTGCTGAAGTTAGGCTGGGTGAAATGCACTTTAACTACATCCCATATGATCCTGTTGAATTTTGAGCATTGTGCGTGATTTCACTCAGCCATGTCTGCAAGCTCAAAACTGCAGGCCGTAAGAAGCGCCACTGGTTTAAATTTAGCTCTGCGTCAGTAGAGGTCCTCGTAGTCACCATGGAAATGAGAGTGAAACCATGCTGCAGAGAAGTGGAAATCACACATCGAGTCAACCACTGCAGTCACAGAACTAACACGACAAACACACTCATTCTCTCCACGTTTATACACTTATCTATTCTAGTGAGTCTCCCGATTAGTGGCTTCTCCCTGCTTACCTCACCGCAGATCATGAGGTTTCTGTGGCCTCTTGTACGAGGAAGTACACTGCATTAGGCCCGCTGTCAGTGTCAAAAGAATGACACGGTCAAGTGTTTGTCAGGCCGTTTAGTCATATGACCTTCTCTGAAGATGACAGGCATGATGTTAACATGCACAGTCTATGACTTCATCACAAGAACCCCCACAACAACAGTGGTGCAAGTGACTAATGTTTTCTGTGCTCTCAACAGGAGGATTTAGGGGGTAATGAACCTTAAATAAATTAACTCTAAAGCCAGATGAGGTCCTGCAACTGGGAATAAATGAATATCAAAATTAGGAATGCACAGACATATTGTGCCATTTTTATGATTAAAAAACTGACATATGAGACCCTGGAGCACAAAACCAGTCTTAAGTCGCTGGGGTATATTTGTAGCAATAGCCAAAAATACATTGTATGGGTCAAAATTATAGATTTTTCTTTTATGCCAAAATTATTATGACATTAAGTAAAAATCATGATCATAAAATCATAAATATATAAAAACGTAATTTTTGATTAGTAATATGCATTGCTAAGAACTTAATTTGGACAGTTTTAAAGGCAAATTTCTCAATATTTTTTTTTTTTTTGCACCCTCAGATTCCAGATTTTCAAATAAATGTATAAATTTCAATTTCGTAAAATTGACCCTTATGACTGGTTTTGTGGTCCAGGGTCACATATATTGGTCTTTTTATATTTCATGTAGAAATGATAAAAGATAAACATTTAAAAAGAAAAAAATATATATATATACACATTCACTGTAAAAAAAAATTCAGTTTTAAAATAAAACAACTCTTTCAAAATTACAAATTACAAAATTCTTCACAATGTCATGTGTAGTTCAATGCGTTGCTTGTTATTTCTTTGTAATTAACTGTGAAGCTTTCTAGCAAGTTCTAAGTGATTTCTGCTCCATTTCTCAGTGTGTATAAACAGTAGGTGTTTACACTTACAGCTTTATTCGGTAGGCATCAGAACATAATCTAAAAATGATAAACTGGCATAGAAAAAGTGTTTACATTCCATTTTCACATTCCTAATATTATCTACTTCAATATCAGCTTTATTATATTTATGTTTATAACTTTATAAAAGGATGCAACTGGCCAATATTGTGTTAGATATTATATATCGCTACCTATAAAAGTTTTTGCATCTGTATATTTGTATCAGTTTCCTCTTAGAAATCCAACAAAAACAGAGCAGCATTTCCACAAAAGCCAGCAAAGTCATTACCATGCTAATTCCATAAGCATATTTGTCTTTGTAATGGACATGACTCTCTAATATATTTGCCTGGCAGTGAAGCCCACCAGTCCTCGTGGATACATAAACCCACCCACACACACACACACACACACACGCACACAGATGATGGATGACCTCAACAGCCTAACACACTTGCCCTGGAGTGAGGAGAACAGAGCGCACATCTGCGATGACTCATTAAATACATCCCCCACCCCTCCATGCTGTCACAACGCCATCCTTATGCCATGCGTTACCGTACACAACGCAAACACACAAGCTCACTATGTTGTCATTCTGCATTGTGGAAAAACAAGCCTGTAATGTATTGTACAGACAAATAAACACAACAAAATGTGAATGTCCTTAGTCAGAATACAGAGACATTCAGCCTTTTGTTTCACAATAAACAATAGATCAACCATGTCCAATATTCACACACATTAGACTAGACTGGGAACCCCTTCAAATCCAGACAGAAGCCTCTCATGTGGACACACACTCACTCTTTTATACACACAGACGCTAAGATGAATGTTTTAGGCCTCTAGAGTACAGTGTGTGTGTGTGTGTGTGTGTGTGTGTGTGTGTGTGTGTGTGTGTGTGTGTGTGTGTGTGTGTGTGCGTGCGTGCGTGCGTGCGTGCGTGTGTGTGCGTGTGCGTGTGAGCGTGTGTGCGTGTGTGTGTGTGTGTGTGTGTATTTATGCCGTAAGGAGATTATCTTTAACTCATTAAACAGACCCACTTTCAAGCACTATGATACAGACCCTCCCCCCCCCCCTCTCATCCCCGATGCCCGTACACATCCAAACACATCATAAGGAGGAAAGCCGTTTGACTCAGATAAAGATGGTAATATGACCCCTGAAGAACATATTCAAACACACACATTTATGATCCTCAGGCTTTAAGCATCATTTAGCTCTGCGTCATTTGGGAAGCGTCACTAGATTATGCTACATGTCTTAAGACCTGACACCAAATAGGTGGCTTTTGTAGATATAAATCTTAATGATTTAATTTAATTTAAGTTGTCAAATGCTGGAATCATCACTTGTTTGGTAATATGACTTCACTGGTCGCACTCTATACATAAATATACTGTATATTAAGATATTTTGATTAAATTCGAGAGCTTTCTGACCCTCCATAGACAGCAAGGGTCCTACCATGTTCAAGAAAGGTACCAAAAAAAAAAAAACTTTATTAAACAGTTCCTCTTCCTCGAATCATCTTCTGCCTCCATTATGGGGAGCATCACGACACATGTGCATGCTTTCCTCTGTGGAGGAGAAGAATTGTTGTATAAAGTCATTGTTTTATTTTAACAACATGAGTGTGAGTAATTAATGACAGAATTTTAATTTTTGGGTGACCTGTCCCTTTCAATACACTAAAAAGAACCGATGTGAGAGGCATTTGCCCAGAAATCAGAATTCACCTGCTCGTGCGGTCTGTGCATATTTCACTAAAAACAACCCTCACAAAAGAGTCATTCGCTCAAGAATGTATTTTATGTTTTTATGCACTAAAAAGAACCTGCTAATTACAGCAATTTGCTCAAGAATAGGATTCCACTGGTCGTGCTGTATGTGTATGATTCACTAAAAATAACTCTCACACATTCACACATCAGACTTGACTTGTCGCAGTGCATGTGTTTGATTCACTAATAGAAAGGGCTTATAGAAAAGATTTGCTTGCAAATCAGACATTACCATATGATTTGTGCTAATCAATGCAGGAAACACTTTTGAGTATTTCAATGTTTTTCCAACATGGGTGAAGTGAAATCTAACGTCATGAAATCATTTGGGTCCTGTGTTTTTTTAAATGCTTATCAAGTTCCCGCAGCACTAATCATAATAGGTTTTATTTTGGGATGAACTATTCATTCAATAAACACCGACTAAATACGAAAATGTTTTAATGTAAGACCTTTAATATAATAAATAAAGCAAAGAGACAGAAGAGACCAGACAGAAAGAGTGAGACTCTTTTTTCAGTTGCAGAGAACAGCGGCACATTAGACACGGTCTCTCTTGCATTCTCCTAGGGATGCGTGCAGGTTAAAGCAATTTCCTTGGCTGTGATATCACACCTCAGTGCTGCTCTCAGCTGTGAAGAGAATGTGAGACAAATACACCATGAACAAAGAAAGTGAGGAAAAGAAAAGAGAGAAAATCAATCAAAAGAAATGACAGCGTATATGGGTCTCTGACGTCTGAGTCACTTCTGATGAGTTTGTATGAGTGAGCATCTTTACTTGAGCATGACACACACACACACACACACACACACTATACACACACACACACACACACACACACACACACACACACACACACACACACACACACACACACACACACACACACACACACACACACACACACACACACACACACACACACACACACACACACACACACACACACACACACTACACACACACACACACACACACACACACACACACACACACACACACACACACACACACACACACACACACACACACACACACACACACACACACACACACACACACACACACACACACACACACACACACACACACACTCACACACACATCATTTCTCTCAATGCATGGATGCTTCCAAACAGCTCCCATGAATCATGCGAAAGTTTAATGACACCCACATAAACACACTCCTGGCCCATGCTGGGGGATGGGGACCCAAAATGACATCAGCCTGAGAGACAGGGGGCTTTGTTTGGTTACTGTCACCCCTCAAAGACGCCAGAGGGGGAGGCCCCACCTCGCCCACGTGCATCTCTAATACAAAACAAAGGATGAGAGCAGAGGCACTGTTAAATATGGAGAGGCCGCCAACTTAAACATTAAAAATGCATGGGTGACAAAAGCTTTTAAAGAAGGCTCGCTAATTGTGCAGGCTTCAGGAGTTTTAAATGTGTGTCAAATTTAGGGCAGCAGAACTTTTAAGGCTTTTTTCTGGGTTCTTCAGTCTTCATGGATCCAAAGTTTGGGTTCAGTTTAGGGTCACTTTTTCTATAGTTTACAAAGATTCATCCGTAGCTGAATTCTTTCATGAACTGTCGTTCAAGGAAATGTCTGCGCAAAAATTGTAAATACTGTTTTTCATCCATGTGTAGTTGCAAATCAATATCAATCGTTTTTTTTTTCTTCAATGAAAAATAAAAAAACTGAGATGTGTGGAGAATTTATGTGTGTTCAAAAGTTTGTGGTTGGTATGATTTTTTTATGTTTTTGAAATGAGTCTCATGCTCACCAAGGCTGCATTTGTTTGTTTGTTTGGTCAAAAAATCAGTAATTTTGTGAAATATTACTACAATTTAAAATAACTTTTATATTTTTAAAATGTAATTTATTGCTGTGATGACAGAGCTGAATTTTAAGCAGCCATCGCTCCAGTCTTCAGTGTCACATGGTCCTTCAGAAATATTTGTTAATACTATCAATGCTAAAAAAAATGCTTTTTAATATTTCTGTAAAAATGTATACATTTTTAATTAATTTTCATAGAATTTAATAGAAATTTGCACAAATCTTTAACTCAGAACAAAAAAAAGAACTGGATGTTGATCTTTAAGCAACGAGTGCCTACATAGTGTTTACTGCATGACATCTTGGACTTTATCAGTTTGGGGCGAGTGACTCTAAAAGAATCTGTGCATAACAATCAGGTTTGTGCAGGTTATCTGCGGCCTGAAGCCTTACATCAGGTCACGTTTCAGTGAACTCAGATACAGCGTACACACAAATTCAGCCACGTGATCAGCATCCTTCATGTGCTGTGGGAAAGCATTGCTTCGAGTGTGTTTGTAAACACTGCATCAGTCTGGCTGGAAATATATCAAGGCTTATTGCCTAGCCAAAAAAAAAAAAACAAAAAGGGACCCTTCAGAACCTGAGGCCCAATCACATTTGGCTAGTCTGTGCAAGTCACTGCTTCTCCAGAGAGACAGAATGAGAGAGATGCCATACATAACAGATGAATAGAGAAGAGGGAAGAGGGTTTGCTTTATGCATGTGGGTTGCTGTCAGCGGAAGAGTTGGAGTGGCTAGATAAAACAAGAGGAGAGGGCTGAAAAAACACAACTTTAATAGTAATAATCTTGATTTTTAAATGGTTTGAAAATATGGATTGTGCTTTCATGTGCTAAATGATAGCACGGTGTTGCTAAGTGGTTACTGAAGTGATTTTTAGGGTGTTACGAAGGCTGCACACAGTAAAAAAAAAGAGCCAACTTTAAAGTCTCTTTAATATTTTGGCCTCTATATGGCTTTTTACCCTGCGCTTATTAACCCTATCATTATTCTGAATCCTGCTTTTAGTCCAGGATAGAGGGACATTTCCAGGCTTGTTATTTAGAAATGGGTTAGCACCGCATTTTTACCCAGGGTCAGGGTTATGAAACCCTCCTCAGAAGCAGGACAAACTTGTGTGAAATGATGCAGTGCAAGAATACAACAGCTAGATGCTTAGCAACACACACCCAGTCGCATGCCTCATATTCACATGTGTTGGACAGCCACAGTAACACCACACATTTTATAAACAGTAGTTTTAGCATTTGAGTGGGAAATGGCCAAACGGTGACAGAAAATGATTCAAATGAATGGAAGAGGACAGTGTTTCACTCTTATGGAAGGCAGACAGGGCCAAAAGTGTTTAAACGTACGCTTGAAATTTCACTATGTCACCACGCACTGTTTGTCAGTTTTGAACGTGACTCTTTTGTATGTGTAGACTAGACATGCACATACTGGCCGTGTTGAGGCATCAGTTTTCACCATGTTCCTGCAGTACGTATTAAGAATCACGGTAACCAATATAGTCGCACAGCATCGTCTTTTAGTTTCAGTCTTTCTGAAAATCCCACGTCGAATTGTGCCTTGTTTGTAAACGAATCTGCTGTAAAATGAAGTGAACAAAGGACCAAGTTCTTACTGATGTGGCATGGAAACATAAAGTTCATCAACTCTTTCCTAATGTTGGAATCAGAAGGAAGGCAATACAAAGACAGCACTGCACAGGGTCTTGTTGTCTTCAGAGCTATCTTTATCGTTTGGTTTCTACATAGACCTATGCGTGAATCGGTGGGCGGGGCTAAACAGGCAGTGATGTAGAAGCAGGCGTTGATCATCTTCTGTGTAGGCGGAGTTTATCCACACTATTACATCATAGAGCCAGACATTCCTCAAGCTGTCGTTTTGGCAGATTGGCTTCAGTATAAGCTGTTTTTAGACTCACGAGAAAGATTTGTGTTCTGAAACTTACAGGATGTTTTTATAGTACAATGACCTCTTATGTATCAAAAGATCAAGGGAATTTTGGTTTCACAGCTCACGACCCCTTTAAAGCAAATTTACCCACATATTAATTCTTTCTTTTAGCTTATTGCAACATTGTTTGACTGATATCAACTCTGCTAGAGTAAAATAGCTGGGATGGGGGCATGTTTACCATGGTGTAGCATCTCCTCTTCTTTGCAAGACAGTTTGAAGATGTCTGGGCATCGAGGTTATGAGTTTCTGGAGTTTTGTTGTTGGAATTTGGTCCCATTCTTGCCTGATGTAGGTTTCCAGCTGCTGAAGAGTTCGTGGTCGTCTTTGAGGTATTTTCTGTTTAATGACGTGCCAAATGTTCTCTATAGGTGAAAGATCTGGACTGCAGGCAGGGCTATTCAGCACCCGGACTCTTCTACTACGAAGCCATGCTGTTGTAATGGCTGCAGTATGTGGTTTTGCATTGTCCTGCTGAAATACACAAGGCCTTCCCTGAAATAGACGTCATCTGGAGGGGAGCATATGTTGCTCTAAAACCTTTATATACCTTTCAGCATTCATAGTGCCTTCCAAAACATGCAAGCTGCCCAAACCGTATGCACATATGCACCCCCATACCATCAGAGATGCTGGCTTTTGAACTGAATGCTGATAACACGCTGGACGGTCTCCCTCTTCTTTAGCCCGGAGGACACGGCGTCCGTGATTTCCAACAAGAATCAGTCAAATTTGGACTCGTCTGACCATAGAGCACTTTTCCACAAACAATCCATTTTAAATGAGCCGACGGCGCTTCTGGATCATGTTCACATATGGCTTCCTTTTTGCATGATAGAGTTTTAGTTGGAATCTGCAGATGGCACGACAGATTGTGTTTACTGACAGTGGTTTCTGGAAGTATTCCTGGGCCCATTTAGTAATGTCAATGACAGAATCATGACGATGAGTGATGCAGTGTCGTCTGAGGGCCAGAAGACCACGGGCATCCAACAAAGGTCTTCAACCTTGTCCCTTACGCACAGAGATTTCTCCAGTTTCTCTGAATCTTTTGATGATGTTATGCACTGTAGATGATGAGATTTGCAAAGCCTTTGCAATTTGACGTTGAGGAACGTTGTTTTTAAAGTCTTTTTATGCACTCTTTCACAGATTGGAGAGACTCTGCCTCTCTAAGACATCCATTGTTATAGCTAATCATGTTGCAGACCTGATGTCAATTAACTTAATTAGTTGCTAGATGTTCTCCCTGCTGAATCTTTTCAAAATGTCTTGCTTTTTTAGCCCTTTGTTGCCCCCGTGCCAACTTTTTTGAGACCTGTAGCAGGCATCAACTTTGAAATGTGCTCATTTAGTGGATAAAAGTGTAAAATTTCTCAGTTTAAACATTTGTTATGTTCTCTATGTTCTATTGTGAATAAAATATTGGCTAATGTCATTTTCATTTTATTCAAATTTAAAAAAATGCCCCAACATTTCTGGAATTTGGGTTATGAGGATGCGCAATACTAGAACCTTTTTAAGCAGGTAGTGTGCTGCGTTCATCCAATCAATGATACTGACACTATATGCAAATAAGAATATTAAATCAGCGTTTAGGAATGTGTCGTGTGAAACATCGGATTCTACATACCCAAGATATAAGTATGAACATTGTGAAATGTGAAGAAAAAAAATATATTTTTTATCCTGGGTTTAAAATGACCAAGAGTGAACTATTTCATGCGTGAAAGGATTTTTTGCACATCTAGGATTTTCTATAGCTTTTTTGCTGGGTAAAAATCACACAGGAGCATTTTTCTTTAACATGCCGCACAATTTGAGGTATCATTCAGTTTAGCTAAAGTTGATCACTTAGGTACATCGGTTTAAACAAATCCCCATTCATTAATATGAGAAATACTGGTCAGGCTATGATTGCCTTAGCAAGCTTTATTCTACATTCACCCTGGGAATGAAATAAGAAATCTGATAATACAAAACCCTCAACTTCCTGTTTCACCCTTTCAGCAGTGACACAGGACTGTTACTCACCAGTTCACGTGTTTTGTAACATGAACCCATTAACAATAGTGTAGGTATGCTCTACCCAGCGTGCTTCACAGAGGAGTGAATGCACTAGACTAAATACTTCTGTAAGTAGGTCAGTGAGACTATGAGCAGTTTCACTGTTCCTTTCAACTGCTGTGCATAATAATCACATTATGATGATTCAAGAGGCAGAAGAGGGTGTTTTTAGGCTGTAGTCAAGAAGATGCATGCAGCAGCCATTGGTTCCAGCAGTAGGATCATCATTTGATAATTTGATCATTTATAATATAATTGGTTCCCCAAACTGAGTCACTTTGCAGGTGTGATTGGTGCGGTGAAGCAGCTGATGGCCTTAAGAAGCCGAGTATGAATACAGAAGCACCCAGCGAGGTTCACACTCTGATAAAGGCCATGGGTTACTGTGAACTGAGACTATTTATAGTCTTCTAGAGAAGACGAATCTTTTCAAGGTGATAACTTTCATGTACAGTACAAGTCAAAGGGTTAGACACACTAGCTCATTCTTTCGTCAGGGTTTTCCACAGCTTAGAATAATAGTAAGATCATCAAACCTAGCACAAAGAGACTTATGATCATTATATAGTAAACAAAATGTCTATCAAATTTAATAGTTCAAAAGTTAAATGTTTCATTCAAATGTATTAAGTAAAATGTAAATGTAATGCAAACATCAGCAAGAATATGACTAAATAGTGATTATTTTAATGATTTCACAAAAGCATCATAAACTGTAAATATTAATTTGGTAGTATGTTATTATAGGCTAGATGACAACAAATGCAACACTCGGTATATCTCTCAGTCCACCAAAGGGCTTAAGACCCAGTTTTAGATTAAAAGAGGGTTCAGATCTGAACAACAGTGTGATTTATTATTACTTTATACATTTTTATAGTATTAATATTTGAAAAAAACTTTCATTTTATAATTTCATTTAAATTCAAGTATTCATAACATGTTATTATTTTTTATATTTAGATATATTTGTACATTTTTCATTCATAATTGTCATTTAAGCTTTGCAAGTTTTCTTCTTTCTTTTCTTTTCTTTTTTATTTCAGTCAGTTACCAATGCAGCATTTCTAATTTCTTTATACATTTTAAGTTATGTTATTTTATTTTAGCTCAATTAATTTTTTTATGTACAATTACAACACTTGCTTAGATGGAGCAAGCAAGTAAGCTGAAGAGGGTAAATACATAAAAATGAAGATTTATAGGCAAAACAAAATTCAGCTACTTCAATATGTATAGTTTGGTATGAACACTGCCGAGATCAAAGGTGGAGTCCCTGAAGAGATTTGTGACGGTGCAGCAGTCATAATTATTATTATTAAGCTCAGATGAGCTTTTATTTGTCACATGCACAATTATACTGAGTATAACCAGCAGTGAAATGTGTTCTCTGCTTTTAACCCATCCAAATACACACACTTGGTTTGTGTGCATTTGTGACGGTGCAGCAGTCAAGAATAAAGACATTAGTTCCCCCAACTGGACATTTTGAAGCACTGACAGAGACAGTTCAACTTGACCTGATTCTACCTCCACAGAAGCCTATTGCTTTGGTTTCACATTTCACTGCTGAAATAATCTATAATTTAGTCTTTCTCGTAAACCGGCGACGCATGTTTAGTGGTGAACATAAGCAACTCCAGCCGCCTGAATTCGCTCGTTATGCATGGCCTCCGGAAAAAAGGAGTATTTTTTATTCCTCTAAATAACAGATGCAGTTAACGACAATAAGTCCAAAGCAAAACGGCAAATAAACTGAAAGAGTACCAGATTGACGGCTGCAGCACGTAATGTGGCGGCGCGCTGCTATGACGAGCTGACGCGGCTCCGTCGCGCCTCTTGGCGGGGTTGGATGCGGCAGAAGGGAGTAGTATGAAGCTGCAGACTCGGAGCCTGCTGCATCCACAGTCCCGCCACCGAGAGTCCCGCATTTTCAGACCCCTCGTTTTTCGAGACAGCGCCTCCTATCAAATTGGATCGGAAAAACACATGGATAAACACGTGAATAACCGAAACGTGAGTAGCGTCAATCTTAAAATGATTTCGTCAAAATAATTCTTTTTTAATCAAACTACTTTAAAGCTCATCGATACACCAACATATGAACAGTCTATTTAATATTTGTAATGATAGTTTGTAACAAAATTTGAGCCGTTAATGTATGTTTTTTCGCCTTTTTCCCCCGAAAATATTTTGATAGCTAACGTTAACCTTGGACTTTTTGTAGACAAGCCATTGTAAAAAAAATATTAAAATTAGTTGACATTAAAGTAGACCATTAAATACATTTAAGTGTGTTAATATCAAAGAATTTAATCATTAATTATTTAAATCAGATTTACCTTTTTTTAATTACCGGACCCTTTCTCCTAAAACTATAAATGAACAAATGAATGCCGAAGTAATTATTTTACTTTATATAATTTATGTAGACTACTTAAATTAGTTCTTATAAAACGTAAGTATTAAAATGGATCAATATTAATTTAACTGTGATATGAACTCATAGGCTACAGTTGCCTAATAATCAAATTTGCTATGCCTTCACTATGTATTAACCAGTCTATGGTATTAACATGTGAGCTAGAATGTGTCATTTGGGCCTTTTTGGGGGGTTCCTTGTTTTAATTTTTGTATTGACTGAAATTTGACTATGGGCTCTGTGGGGTGGTCTAAATTTTGAATTGAGTTTGACTCTCTCTTTTTTTTTTTGAAGATGGATATAACAATTCAAACGGGAAATCACTTCCAGAATTACAGAAATGTAATAAATGCTGCAGTGATTTTCACTGCCCATTCTGTGCCCCGATATATTTCAAACCGACAAAGTTGTCCAAAGTTCAGAAACATGTTAAAGGACACTTCAACAGAGCAGTGCAACATGAAGGTAACATTAGCAAACATCTTTTTTTTTTTGCTTTTTGAACATCATAAGACTGTGTGTGACAGTGCAATTGTATGCTGTTGTATTCCAGGGTACACCATACATCGATGCGGTCGCCCCTGCCGAACCCAGCAACATTACCATTGCTTGTACTGCGAGTCCACAATTTTAAGGAAGCCAGATTTTATCACACATTTAGGATCCTGCAAATACAAGCATGCTAAGAGAGCAAGTGCCACTGATGCCTGTAACAGCACACCCACTGCTGTGGCAACTGGTGTTGCACAAGCTACTGCCATTGCTGTTCCAGCTACCACAGCCATCTCTGCCACCTCTGTGGCTCCCATCTCTGTGCCTCCCAGCACTGTGGCTCCCATCTCTGTGCCTCCCACTGCTGCGCCATCTACCAAAGCCATCGCTGCCACCTCTGTGCCAACCACCTCTGCCATTGTCAGGCCCGTCACAAAAACTGGCATCCGTGTGGTCCAAAAGTATTGCAGAAATGCCCCAAATGTAATTTGACATTTTACAAAAAAAATTTAAAAAGGCACATTGAACGAAGACACACAGCAAAAATGATGGACATTTCATCCTCATCCCATCTCAAAAGTGAATGCATAGATCCCCAGAATGGACTGTATGCAGTCCACAAAAGTATTCATGGGGCTTCTACTCCACTCCATCCATGTTCAAATTAAAATATGGGGGAACAACATCATGTTTCTTGTGAATTAGGTGAGTGCCAAGCTAATATGGAGTTGGCATGAGAAGTGGACTGCAGTCATACCAGTGTGTACACCTCCGGTCAGTTTCATACTGCAAAAACCTTTTTAACCTCGCCCTCACTCAGAGAAGATAGTCTTAAAGAAATGGTGAAAAGCAAGTGGTTGGGAAAGACAAAATTAAACTGTGTTTGATCGTCAAACCCTAGCCAAAGAAAATAATGCACCACTTTCAGTTCTGTCAAAGATTGAGCCCCTCCATCTAAAAAATGTATATCGGTTCATGAGCCAACTATTTCATATTACAGCAGACTAGGCAGAGTCATGGTGTCCTTATGATACAAAAAAAAATTCATGGCACTGTCCTTGTGCAAAAACACAGAGATCATGCACGCATAAATACATCGCAAAATGGCACTTATTCCAAACCAATGCAGAACTCTTTCGGAGGTCCGAGCACTGAAAGAGCGGTGAGGAGTTTCAGGTGACAGCAATGGAGGAAAGTGATGGAACTCATGTGGGTGAAAACACCTACCCACCAAAAATGCTCCAGCAATACAAGGCATGGTACAATACATCTTAATGAACAAAAAGATACCTTCTACTATTCCCAACCATTTGAGACTTTCTTCAGTGGATAAGGAATTTCCACGACACCTAATTCCTGAGGAGACATTGTGCTACCACTGTCCAAACCGCATGGTCCTCAGTGACCCGATCTGCATTACTCAAAAGGCTAAAATTCTTACAACCTCAGGAATTGTCCAAGGTGGATTATTATTTATTTTTATGGTTGTGATTTTGTACTTCTGATAATGTTGTGTTTTGAACTGAACCACTCCTTTTTTATACCTTTGTGTCTGCAGATATTTCTACATACTACAAATGCTGTCCTCAGTGTGGAGCACTGTACCGGTACCAAGAGTGGAGTGAAGGTCTACATAATTTCAATGACCATGTCCTTCTTGATCTACCTCTCTGCCTCACTATTAGAAACCTGTTGCAGGTGATGCTTATATTTTTTTCTTTATTCTTTAAAGTTGTTTTTATTATTGAATAGCAGTAATTAAGAGTGCCGTTTCTATATCATAGGTCCACACTGCAGTCAGCAGAATAGTTGAGTATTTGGAGTTAACTACAGGTTCCAGTTCCCTCAGCCGATACAGTTTTGCATGGTTATCTTCATTTTGAAGCTCTAACAGACCATGAATATCAGTATTCTTGTGTGACCTGTGGTGACCATCCGCCTGTGGTCATAATGGACCTTCACAAGAAGGCATCTTTTCATCTGTCAGGTAAAAAAACGTTTTAGTTTACGGATTGCACAAAGGTAGACCATGGTTTATTCAAAATTTTCTTCATTTCCTTTAGTGAGTGACCTTGCACAACCTCCAGAAGATTTTAATGGAGATGTGGATTCAGAACAGTTTTGGAAGGCACTGACAGAGGAAAGAATTGCCCGTGGATTTGTTTCAAGTAAGAAAGCAAATCCACCAGCAATTATTAAATGTTACACCTATGTAGATTTGTATTTAGTAAGATAAGACAAAAGGTTAAATGCTGATTTCTACGATATACTGACATGTTTTGTTTCCCAAAGGTCAAAAAAACAATCCATTCAGTGTTCCTCCAAGTTTTCACTTTTGGCACCCTGGATAGGGAAAAATACACGCCGCTCAGACTGTGTTCTTAACACAGAATTCGAGAAGATCCGTCCAGCAAAAGCAGCAGAGGTCTCTGAGATAACTGTCTCAGAAGATCGTCTGAGAGATGAGCTCTGCAAACAAAGGTAAAATCTCTATTCAATGTTGTCATTATTTTATGTTGTTGTCCTATTGAGGGTTAAGGGATTCACTGACACTTTTTCTTTAATAGGTGCAGGTGATTAGAAATTTATGCAGAGAGTGTGGTTTGGGTGCCACTGGATCTCGAATTGACCTCCTTTTAAACTAACACAATTCTTTCTTCCTTTTTTTCTTTGCTTTCTCCTGTTTACAGCAAGATGACAGTGATTAAGGCGATCGTTAAATAAAGTACAGAATTGTTTATTATTGGTGTTTTGTCTATTATTTGAGTTTTGCTTCACATTCAAATATCAAAAAACAGTTTGTAATGTTGTTAGCATGGTATAATTATTTAGACATTATATGTTGAACTGAAAGAAAAAATGGAATTTGAAACATTGTACAAAAACAAACATTGTAGCAATATAATATCACATAATATTTTTCAGAAGATAGTTCAATCTGTATGTGTATCCGTTACATCAATAATTTCCTTTCAATTACACCCACGCTCAAAAAATAAATACTGGGTAATTAGTTAGTTTGAGAACACAATGATTTTTTTTTTTGCACATGCATTAAGCAGGGAACGCAAATATTTATTTGGATAACTTTAAATAAAAAGAGACCGTAATACTGCGTTCTAATGTTTTCAATGGCATCTGGGTGCGGTTGAAAAAGGGTGTTATACGATCTTCCGAACAGCAGGAGGCGCTGTCTCGAAAAACGAGGGGTCTGAGAATGCGGACTCTGGGTGCGGGACTGGATGCAGCAGGCTCCGAGTCCTGCAGCTTCATAATGTTGGCAGAAGGCGACGCTTCGCTTTTGGCTAAACCAGTTTAGCACACAACCACAGGCGGCAACGCAGAAAAACACAGGGACGGTCGACCATTCTCGGTGTTTACAGACTAGAGTGCTTTTTACCACGACTAATATTGCTCATAATATTGCTCATATTACACATATTTCATCTCTTTGAAAGATGAAGCAATACGGAGACATTTATCAGATGGTAGAGCTGGACAAAAGACAAAGCTCGTGAAGGAACAGGGTCTAAACAAGCAGACAAACAATAAACGCTTGCTAGTAAGAATCGATAGTAAATGTCAGTGTCAAAGAAACAAGTCACACTGAATTAAACGAGGAATTTTAAGAGGAACAACTGAAATTATATGTTCTTCTAAACTCAAGGAATCTTTATTTACAACTTAAACAGTACAAGTATATTGATCATCGTTATGGACGATAAGGCTGACATTAAAAGTCTGAAGACATTGTCTAAAAGTTAAAGAAAAAAAACTACATTTAATGTACTATTTATAAATGAATAACGTTATAATACATAATTTTAAAAATAAAAATAAATATACAGAATAAATTAATATTAGATAAAGACGACATCCTAATAATATTAAATTATGATGAAGGTCATCTAAATGCAAAAACGGGTATAAAAAGCATTTATATATAAACTAGTGCTGCCAAACGATTAATCACTTCAAAACAAAGTTTGTGTTTGCATAATAGACGTGTTGTGTATATTATTTATGTATATATAAATACACAGTATATATTTACATGTCTATACTTAGGTTCATTGATTTTATATTAAATAAATTTAATTTATAAAAATATTTTTCTGAAATGTATACATGCATGTGTATTTATATACATACAAATATATACCGTACACATGCATGTGTGTGTATATATATATAAATAATGTAAACAAACTTATTTTGGATGCGATTAATCGTTTGACAGCACAACTTTAAACATACAATGAGTCAATACTGATAATTATGGAAACAATGTTTCAGAATGTGTGTGTGTTTAAATATAAACAATAATAAAAAAATAGGACAAGTCAAATGTTATATTCATTTTGTTTAATTGCATCTCCTGACGTTGCTCCACAAAAAAATAAAAAAAAAATAAAAAAAAAAAATCGCAAAAATGAAACACTTAATATTATTCAAACAACTATGAAACATACAAGCCCTCACAGTGTTGTCAGGTCTAATCAAACAAAAACAGATATGTCAAACCAATTAACTCTTTAAGGCATAGAAAGTAATACAACATCTTCTAATAGTCGTTATGAGCCATGTCTAAACAACATCTCAGTTATACTGTTAGGGTTTTTTCATCCATCGGAAACAACGATAAAGGGAATAACTGAAAAAGATGCATCCATAGCAGCTCAGTCAATGTTGAGCTATAAACCCATGCATGCCTGTACAGTGTGCCTAAAAAAACAATTGCAACCATAACTATTTATAAAAAGAAAAGACATTGAATAATTGCAAATTGTAGAAATTAAATGTAAAATAAAAGACAGGCCTCGGCTAGGTTCCCTGCTGACTTTGTTCATATTGACAGCACTTCATAAATGACTAGTTCTTAGTATTATTCATTAAACCACTGGCTTCAATATACTTTAATATGTACACTTACAATAGGAAGCTAATCAAGCGAGTTACGCGGTCAAGTAGGTCAGTATCTTGCAAAGGTTAACGGTTCGGTTCGCTAGAGTTACAGTATTGAAATCAACACGGTATAACGTCAAAAGATGCAAGGGACAGACGGAGGACTGATCAGTCTGAAACGGGACTAGCACCATCACGGCGGGTTAAGCAGTCAGAACGTCAGCGCTCTTAAACAGAAAAGAAAAATCATGCTAAAAGAGCCTTAATTTGGCCTAAAAAAGGTCTTAAGTGTGTCATTACCATCTGCTATCTTGACCGCTCTATGTGAAGCAGGACACTGATTGAGACATCCTTTGAAACCAGGACCGTACGTCCAGAATTAATAATGCAGGTCCATCTTTCACACACTAGTTTGTCTTGGTGCGTTTCTCCTTTTCAATAAAAACCCAACAGAGTAAAAGGAGATTCAACACTAACTCGATTCAGAAGTCCAGCATCCTCGTATAATTTGGTTTCTCGTCTGTTAGAGTTACAGGAGATGCTTAGTGAAAACTAAAACATCTCTGTGTAAGACTGCACATGTAATTCCTAGCCGAACAGCAGATAACGGTAAACACTCTGCTGGTTATTACTGGAAATATAACCGATAGGAAAAACCCCTGCAAACAGACGCTTGGATGAAGACAGTGTACCGAAGCAAGGTGTAATGAGTACACAAACCGTATTAAACAAAACTAAGGTTAAAATCTAAATGGTGCATTTAATTTATACAAAAGCGGTGCTGGTCCTGCCACGCGGCGGCGGCGGCGGCTCGTCCTCTGTCAGCTAGGAGCGCATCTCCTCAGCCGGGTGTCTGCTCTGGTCCTGACAGACGGGAAAAGATCAAACCACAAATCAGCCGTTAACACGCTCTATAAACATCATGGAAACCGATAATCCTGCTATCATACTTTAACAAGCTACAAAACTAATAGATTACTCGTTTCTTCTATATGTGACTTCCCCTAAACTTATTGATAAAGTGATTGTCCCTGCTTCTCAGTATCGTTTTAATTATTGCTGTTATTTATGCATTATATATACACTCATAAACGTAACTTACATTGATATATATAGTGTGTTTGCACGCATAAAAATATGCTTTATCTCTGTTAACATGAAAACAAGTGTTACATTGGTCTCGCAGAAGCACAGGCGGCGACTAAGGTCGCATAATGTTGCTCATATTTCATCTCGTTGAACAATCAAGATATCTTTGAAAACATTTATCAAAACCCATGAATGAACCGGGCCAAAATAATACAAAGAAATACAATACAAACGGCTAGTAAATTCAGTTACAAAGACACACTGAATTAAAAGGGATTTTTTAAGTAGAAACACTGAAATTGTCTTTTCTTCTAAAACACACAAAAATCTTTACTTCACAAAAAAAAAAAAAAAACAGTATAAGTACACAGATTATTATTTTTAATCTTTTCTTGAAAAGCAATATTAATGTAGACTGCACTTGTAAAAATTTGGCTGATACAATAAGCTGGTAAGTATTATATGATAACTGACAGGCCATTAATAAATTCTATACTATTTTAACTTGTTTGTTGGTTTTAAATGCTACAAGCGAATTTACATATCGCAACATTATAATGCACAGCAACAAAAGAGATATTTAGAGATTTACGAAAGATTATATTAAGTGTCATTAAACTATTAGTTTTCTTTATTACGTTTTTTTAATGCCATGTTATCATCAGAGCTATTTACATGACAAACAATGTCAGCATCATAATCCATACTATTTTTTTTCATAAAACATTAGACAAAAAACATAAGACTAAATGTGACCCTGGAGCACAAAACCAGTCGCTGGGGTATATTTGTAGCAATAGCCAAAAATACATTGTATGGGTCAAAATTATTGATTTTTCTTTTATGACAAAAATCATTAGGATATTAACTAAAGATCATGTTCCATGAAGATATTTAGTACATTTCTTACCGCAAATATATAAAAACTAAATTTTTGATTAGTAATATGCATTGCTAAGAACTTCATTTGGACAACTTTAAAGGTGATTTTCTCAATATTTAGATTTTTTTTGCTCAGATTCCAGATTTTCAAATAGTTGTATCTCAGCCAAATATTGTCCTATTATAACAAACCATACATCAATGAAGAGCTTATGTATTCATTTTTCAGATTATGTATACATATACATTATGTATGTATGTATGTATGTATATGTATTCGAAAAATTGACACTTAAGGCTGGTTTTGTTGTCCAGGTTCAAAAATATCAAATGTACTCCGGTTATAAATAAAATATTCCACTTAAACATGTTTCTGAATAAAAACGCTTTCTGGCAGCATTATAAACATGAGTTCAACAGTCAAAGGAACTTGACAGAGGAGCTTCACCTATCGGTAGAACATTAAATAATACGTGTTTTTAAAGATGAAGATTGTTAGATCACTGCAAAGCTAAATCTAAACATTAGAGAAAATGAAAAGCGATTCTAATATCAGCAGGTAACCAATATGGCATTGAATCCTCACTCTTCACAAGCCGACTGATCTCTCCTGGATGGAAGTAATGAATGATGTAATGTTTAATACGCTGTTACCTCAGGAGGGGGTCTGACTGTAACAGGATGAGAGGAGCGTCGGGGCGGGGAGAATTTGGGCAGCGCTTGCTGATGCATCGTGTCGTAGTACGTCACACCACCGTAGACCTGTGACTGTGCCTGGAGAGAGATGCACAAAACCCTGTCAGGCTCACTGCTGTACTACTGGAGTGCGTCACAGGATACAGATAACGCTTTAGATTAACAGGCTCACCTGGGGGTTGGGGTACAGTGGAGGTAGCGTAGCTCCGGCAGGGTACGGGTAGTTGGTGCTCCCGAAGGTCATCACACCTGGCGGGGGGTAGAAGGGTGGAGGTAGCAGCTGCTGTGGAGGCGGTTGCCCAGGTGATAAAGAAACGGGTGGGGCCGCGTAAAGAGCCGGATTGGGCATGGACCCTCCTGACTGGTGCGGGTGCAAGCCTGAAACAATACGCCGCAAAACACTTATCAGGTTAATGTTGATGCAACATCTGGACTGAGTCAAACCAGAAAACTGAAGTTGCAAGAGATATTTTCTTCTGTACTGCGACGTGCTTCTGGATGCAATGGATTATCAACAAAAGAAAACCGAGTGGGAACTTCGTTTCATGTATTGATTGTTAGATGGAGGAAGATGTGAATGCTGTAAGAATAGAACATGTTTACTTGGCAACATTATTTTAAAACAACACCAATGTCTGGTGAAACTTACACCGTAAACTGACCATACAAAGTATGATTTAGGGATGCTCATATTGACCGTTTAACCCTTAACCGATATAAATTATTTTAACTGATTAATACTAGCAGTTAAACGGTTTAAGGTTTTTTTTTACAAACAAATTTTAATTTTTTTTTTACAAATAATTTAAGTATGCTGCATGGTAAAAGAAAAAATAATGCTATACATACAGTAGCCCATTCGTTTTCTCACGGGCGGGTGTCGCCAGCATGCATACAGACATGTCATACAGTACATTGGTCAAACCATGGTTGTGTTAAATAGTGCTATATAAATAAAAAAAGCACCTGCTTCACCTTTGCTTAGTTAACTGATGTAGTAACACAATGGCAAGTGGCAATATTAGATAAATCATGGTTATCAGAGAGTGAATGAATGGATTATAGCCTATAGAGCGCAATGGGCGCTCTCCTCATAATCACTGGAAAGCTGTCACTCATCTTACTGAAGTTAATTAAAAATAATCAAAGATGCTTAACACTGCACAATTAATCTCTAATTTACATCATTTCTACACTTTCTTTGTTTTAATGAGAGAATTTGTGAATATGTGGAAGTCAGCAGAACACCTGCATTGTGGGTGGTGTGTGGATTGTGTTCATGAAATCAACATAGGTCTGTGATTGGCTATATTGCTCAACGCTGCTGCTGCTAATACACCATGGACAGAAATGTTGACATGTTAAAAAATAAACATGTACACTGGAGGTAGGCCCGCTATATATTTTTGTCTGTCGGGAAAACGACTATGTCAGTCTTCAAAGCCCATAGAAGGATTTGGTGTGTCTGTGAATTTTGATATTTAATGTAGGCCTATTTATTTGGTTCTTTTCCATTTATATTATTCTGTTTTTCTCATGTTCCCAGAAGCGCCGTTGGTGCGTGATAATTTGATGTGTTAATCCAGGATTTGCCGTTGCTCTGTATGCACATTAAAATAACATTTGTTTGTATTTTTAATGCATCATCACAGACGCTTGTCCATTCTATTTTTAATACCAATTTGTTATTCTAATTATCAGTTAACGAGCTAAAAAAATCATCCTTTGTCATTGGAAAAAGGTATCCAAACCACTTTTTAAATCTTGGTTGTCTGAACTTTCTGCCACTTTGCATTTAGAGAGACTCAGATACAACCTTTTTGGCAACATTGCTGGCTTTGAGGCCACCTGGGAACCCTTTCTTAAACATTTAACCAATGTCCAAGTTAACAGCTTGACCCATTTACTGTCTATATTATTATCATATTGCTCGTTCCCACTGGCCTAGAAATAGATGTATAACATCATACAAAATTTGTGGAGAACTGGAGGAACTGATGTACTTAACTGTATATTTTTGTTTAATTTTTTTCTTGTTGTCTTTTTGTATTGTTCTATGTTGTCATAATGTTGAAATAAAAAAAATATATATAAAAATTTAACGGTTAATGTTCGGATAACAAGGAAACTAACAGGAAATTAACAGAAATGAGCATCCCTAGTATGATTAAAAAACAACATCAATTGCAGTTTAGATAATACAAGTTTTGACAAAGGTTTATAAATGATAAATCAGCCTAATAAATGATTCTGCATGTTATAACTGGTCTGAGCAAAAAAGCAAATTCACTCTGACAGCAGGCGATGCTTACGCAAGTGAAATACAGCTGTTATTACCATGCCTTCATATTTTGGTATGATTAAAAGAAAATCATCAAACGTTTCTGAAGACAGTTAGTTCCCTTCAGATATGCGTTTAATAGGTGAACACCTGTTTCATGCAACTCTTGAATTCTTCCTTAAATGGTCTCAGATCAGTTTCTCTTTTCTCAAATCACTGGTTTGCCTGCTAAGAGTTTCAAGTCTAACGTGAACCACACTCGGTTCGCCTTCAGCTGTTAGCTTAGCTTCCCCCGCATCGCCAGTACCTCCGCCGATTATACTTCTAGTCCCTTTTGTTTGATTTCTAAAGACTTTTTGCACCCCTACTTATTTTTAAACATAACACAAGTTTATTATTCGATTTTTAGGGAGGAAGAAAAATTAAATTTGGAAATAATATTGGGAACTACTGATTACGCTGCCATTAATTTGAAGCAGAATCTGCAGATGTTCACTCTCACCTGGGTGTCCAGGGTGCGTGGGGTGTGGCAGGTGCATCTCCGGCTGAACTAGCATGCCTTGAGGGGGCAGGGCCGCTGGGCTGTCCCCGTGCGTGTAGATTGGTCCCTGGAAAGACACTGCATGTGGAAATGCAAGTTATTATCTCGGATGTTCCGCTAACAAAAATAAAAAATTTAAGTACGACATTCCCTAAATTAACAGCACTTGCATTTTCAAATGAATGAATAACTAAGTTGAACTACTCGGTAGGTGATTTTAGGAAACATTCCCATTCCTATTATTTAACGTAAAACTACTCTATTGAGCAAATGCAGTACTGCACTCACTGGGTTCATAAAAATGGCCCTCCATGACTCCAATGTGCATGGGTGCAGGCTCGGGAACTGCCCTCTGGCGCTGTGATGAATACCGCTTAGCCCGGCCACCACCAACACCCTGATAACAAGAAATAGCAGACGAAACACAAGGTTGTAGCTTACAATGTTCATCAGCAAATCATACACATTTGCTAAACTGAGCTTTAACAAAAATTAAGACTAGTGTTAAAGTCAAGATGAAACTGCGGTAGCGACAGATCTTTTCATCCATACGGTTACATACATCTGAGTGTAATGGATTTTTAAAAAGTAAAAAAAAAATGCAGGGGTCTTATGTATTCGTTCATGATTACCGGCGAGATCGAGAGAGAAATGCGCGTGCGTAAGAGCGCTCCCGTCATGATGCCCTCAACAACGCACTGAAACATGGGTAAGGACGGAATTTACTATAGATTTCACATCCTATATTATACACGAGAGAGAGAGAGAGAGAGAGAGCGAGAGAGCGAGAGAGAGAGAGAGCGAGAGAGAAATGCGCGTGCGTAAGAGCGCTCCCGTCATGATACCCTCAACAACGCACTGAAACACGAGTAAGGACGGAATTTACTATAGATTTCACATCCTATATTATACACGAGAGAGAGAGAAAAAGAGAGAGCGAGAGAGAGAGCGAGAAATGCGCGTGCTTAAGAGCGCTCCCGTCATGATGCCCTCAACAACGCACAGAAACACGGGTAAGGACAGAATTTACTATAGATTTCACATCCTATATTATGCACGAGAGAGAGAGCGAGAGAGAGAGAGAGAGAGAGAGCGAGAGAGAGAGAGAGAGCGAGAGCGAGAGCAATGCGCGTGCGTAAGAGCGCTCCCGTCATGATGCCCTCAACAACGCACTGAAACACGGGTAAGGACAGAATTTACTATAGATTTCACATCCTATATTATACACGAGAGAGAGAGCGAGAGCGCGCGAGAGAGAGCGAGAGCGAGAGAGAGAGAGAGAGAGCGAGAGAGAGAGAGAGAGAGAGAGAGAGAGGGAGAGGAGATCTACCGTCGTGATGCACTTTCAACAGCGTGCTGAAATACAGGCAATGACAGGATTCTATAAAGTTCTCATTATAATACTCATGTCATTTATGTTTATGGCAGTTTTGTGCTATATTTTCATCTACATTATCAAGTGAAGCCATACGAAGTACGAAAACTATTTTAATTTAAGTATGCCTACTGTTGAACAAATATGACGAAAGACATCACTGCTGCGTTATTATAGGACCAGTATTTTAGAAAAAGCAGCATCTAAATGCAATATAACCATCTCAAATAACTCAATCAATATGGGGCATTGCATTTGAGCATGAAACGAAACACTGGTAATATGCAGCATATTCAGCATGTAAATAAATGTTAATATCCCAGTGCATCCTCTATTAGATTATTCAGCTATGTACCCAGCTTCTCTCTCTTCTCACGTCTATACTTTGAACCTCATGCTGTTGCAAGCTAAACAATCAGAGCTCAGGGTGCCGCCCAAAGTGCTGCTATAACCAATCAGATTTTTTTTTTTTCCACGATCATCGTTTTCATGATTGAGCATCGTGGTCACGGTGTATTCGATTACTCGATCGCTGTTGCAACGTCCCAAGTTTAAACCAATTAAGTGATCAAATGACCAGAGACATTGATTAAATTAGGAGGTCAAATCTGTTGTTACATATTGTATTTCCAGAAAATAAGTTGCAAATAAATAGAGGACATATAAAAGATACGTCGCAGTGTGCAAGTCACATTTCACTATATTATAACTCTATAACTGTAAATACAATGAAACAAACAAACCCTGATTGTAGTTCCCCGCACTCCTCATGGTAAATCCTATACATTCATTTAGTAGGGATGCATTATCAATATTGTGGTATCGCGATAGCATATCAGTCTCGATCTCATCGTGGTTACATGACAGTATGAAATGATAGGCCTTTCCAGGCAAAAAGTGTTTCATATTTGAACTTATTACTATAACAAGTCTTTAAAGTTGTTATGCTTTGGCACAGTTTCTGTCAAATGAACTAAAACAGAGTCCACTTTAAAGTTCAATACACTGACTTTTTTCAGACAAGTTTTTTTAGTTAAGAACATGGGTTGAGCTCTTAATTCTGAACTCTCAAAGTACATTAGATAGAATAATTTAACTTTAAATTGTACTAAATGTGTACAACCCCCCCCCCCCCCCACACACAGTCTTCATTTTTTAAATATCGCAATTTCGTACCAAGGACTTCATATCAAGGTATTATCGTATCATGAGATTTTGATATCGTTATATATCCCTAGGATTCAGAACAAAACAAGAACAAATAAACAAACTATAGTGGCCTCAATGAATTTAAGTGAAACTTAAATTATATATTTCATGTTAACTGCATTATACAAGTTGCTATGCAATAAAAATCTGCACATTTCAGATGACTTCAGAAAATACAGAACATAAATAAAAATAACATCTAACATCTGATTTTTAATTTCTATCACTCAGTATTTGTCTGATCGATACAGGCAATGGACCGGTTGACTCACCATATCCTCCATATTTCCATATTGGGGAGGGCCTCCTGGCATGTGCATGGAGCTACGAATGCCTGTCGTGAACAAAAATGCAGAAAATTTAAACCAGCTTAAAAAAGAAAGCTGTAAAACCACGTAATTACACAAAGATGAAGTATTACCTCTCATCTCGGCCTGCAGGTAGGAGGGTGGGCTTTGGGCCCAGTTCTGCCCCGCCAGGCTGAGTCGGGCCAGGTCCTGGTCGAGCCCTGTCAGTCCACCTGGTGTTCCAGCATCACTCTGCTCTTGCCACGACTCGCTCTTTGCTGCAGCCGGGGCTTGCTGGACCACGGGAGAAGACTCTTCTAACGACGCCTGCTTACCGAGATCAGACGGTCGCGTTCGCGTCGCCCTCCGTCCGAGAGAGTACGATTTCTTTTCCACCGGCCTTTCTTGAGGAGACGACGATTCTCGCGCCTTAGCGGCTGCACTGCCCCCTTCCGCCATGGGGCCCGACTCTTGTTTCCGTGGAGAAGGAACCCTCTCTCTCTCCGTCCTGTAGTGGTGAGCGGTATATGTAGTTGTCGCTGTTGGAATCTCGCCCTCCTCATCTTCCTCACTGCGGATGTCCTCCACCACCATGACCGGGCTACGCTCACCATGAACAGCATGTGAGCCTCGGCCCCTGAGCCTCGGGCCCCTCTCACCCTCTACAGGCTGTGGGCGCACTCCTCGAGGTGGCGGGCCGTCTAGACTGGACTTCGAGTGTCTTGGACCTTCCGTCCTGTGGGGGGCCGACACGGCTCGACTGCTCTGGAAGCTGCGGTGGGGAGGCTGGGTCGGGGTTCGGCCGGAGGGTTTGGGTGCTGCAGGGGGTGGGCCTGACTGTAGGGTAACAGACTGAGGGGTATTGCGGTGGCCAGGTGGAGGCGCCTGCCATGTTGTGCGATCTGACTTTTCACTATCACGATGATGCCTCGGCTCTCGACTGGGGGAACCAGCATGTCTGCAAAGAAATATGGAGATATTAGTGGGACTCATTGAATATCTGGACGTTACAAATATATAGGAAATAATTGATTAATAAAAACGTGGCCAAAAATGTGAGGTAATATTTTTTTTGTTATGTTTATGAAAGTTTTTATCATCACTAATATGTTTGATTTGATTAAATTATAGTAATTGTTCAGTTTTACTCTGTACTGTATTTTTTTAAGTAACTTTTCTATTTAAAAAAAATAATTATTATTCCTGCCATTACTCCAGTGTCACATTATCCTTCATAAATCCTTCTAATATGCAGAACAGGTGCTCAAGAAATAATAATAATCTAAAACAGGTGTACTGCTTAATTGTGTGGAAACAATACATTAAAGACTGACCTTTAAAAAAGTTCAAAAGAACAGCATTTATGTGATGCTTGATCTGATGTCTTTACTGTCACTGATCGATTTGATGCATATTAAATCAAAATAAATGCAAAAATTAAAATAAAGAACCAACTTCTAAAATGGTACTGTACTTTTATACATACATTTTAGTTTACATAATATATGTATGTGTACTGTATATTACGTACATATAAATACACATTATATATTTTGAAAATATTTACATTTAAATACATTTATATTATATATAAAAACAATTCTGAAATATATACATGCATGTGTTTGTATTTATATATACACAAATATACACTTTACACTCAAATATTATGCTAACAAAAGCTTTTATTTTGGACGTGATTAATCACTTGACAGCACTAATACATATTTAGTTTTTTTCCATTTCTAAAACATTGTTAAAATGGCTAGATACAGCTGAATAATCAACCTGGATCATTTGTCAGTCCATCACTAGTACATACGCATACCTAAAACTATACGTACAACAACTAACCTTGTATTTTACCAATAGCACTCAATGCCAAACTACAAAGACATAAACGGGGTTCACCTGGGTTTTCGGAAGCGGTACGATCGTCCGTCATTCAGCCCTGTGCCATTGCGGATGTCATAACCATAGCAAGAAATTAGCTCGTCGCGTGATTTTGGCGCCTGCTCCTCTTCACGGAACTTGTCATGTGACCATCGGCCCTCGTCCTTCCACAGCTTCCTGTGCCTGCCTTTAGGCCTGATGACAGACGGGCAAACGGGGAGAAAGAGACAGCACAAAATAAAACTATGAACCACATGGCTGTGTGACAAATTCAACAGTTGAAACTCATCCTCAACTAACTTACATGAATTAAAATATGACTTGGAAAGGGAAAACCCCTCATGTCTCTCACCTCTCCTCCTCTGTAGCCTGGCCTCTCACGTCATGCTCAAAGAAAAGGCCTTTTCGGGGGATGTAGGCTGGATTCTTACTGTCCTCGTCGTCATCAAGATTCTGGCCTTTGCTGCCTGATTTATTCTCAGGGTCCTCTGAGCTCTCCTGTAAACATTCAGAGGCCTCAGCTTCAGTTTTGTGTTGAAACTAAGGGATTTACAAACAAGTAGTGTGATTAAGCATCGTCTTAGTCCAGAATGTGGCATACTGGCCAGCTGCTTTAATCTGTCAATGGATTGTTTTAATTATTTGGGATAGTTTTAATTCAAACCAAGTGTTTAAATGTTAGTCCCAAACTGAACCTGAGCCCTTCCAGAAATGTAGAGTAGTGAAAGATGCAATGTTCTGTTCCTCCACACCTGTCCATCCCCACTCTGTCTCTCCCCAGCTAGAGTGCCCTTCTCCTCAGATTTAACTTCCTTGCCCCCTCCATCTCTCTCCTCCTCTTCACCCTGCTCCTCCGTTGGGGCATCTGCAGCGGGCTTCGGTTCCGCGGCAGGACGGGATGCCTCTTCTTCACTGAAATGCTCTACCTCCTCCTCCTCCTCCTCCTCCTCCTCCTCCTCCCTGAAACAAGCAGCGCCAAATAACAACTAATTCTCAGATCAGAAAACACAAACCAAAACTGATCACATCAAACTTCATTCCTAAAGTACATTTAAAAGAAACACAGAGGAATGTAGATTCACAAAAACACACTGTAACATTATTTTACAGTGTCTGTTACATATTATATTTGCTTACTATAATCTAAGGCTGGGTGATAAAGCTATAAGCATCACGATATAATTTCTCGATAAAACAATATCAAGCGTTCAATATAATGTTTATGCACTAAAAGCGGAGCGAAACAGCACGACTCATTTGAAGCACCACACGGACCATTTATCCACTCGAATCAAAGTTGAAACGCATCGCAGTGTGATCGTAGAGCAGATGCGTTTACTCGCTGATAAATCACGTAAACAAACATCGCTGTGAGATCCAGTGAAGCGCTTGAATTCAGTGAAGAACACAAATGACTGATTTAAACCAGTTAATCCAGATGAAACCGCGCTGACACTCAGGAGAAGCACTGTGTGCAACGACAGTCTTTTCCATCTACGTCAACATTTACCATGGATTTACAGTAGTAGCACTAACAACACATGGTATTGAGTCAGAAATGTGGGCATTCGTATAGAATATTATTAGATTATTAATGTAGACTGAAACTATATTGTTTAAGCATTTATACTTAATGTATTTAGACCACTGTTTTTCATACACACTTAGATTTTTGAGGTGCCATGTGTTATGGGTTTAACTGTAGTTATGATCTAAATGCTACTATGGAAAATCAATGGTTAATAATAAAATCCAAACAATTATAATAATTGAATTAAGATAACTACATATAAAAAGTAATATTATTATCATTGCAGCCTGCACTGCAAACAAGCTGAAGAGAGGCTTAACAGTCAGTAAGGCTGAGCGATATGAGCAAAAATTCATCTCTATTTTTAGGCTGATTTGCGGTATATGGTATATATATCTCGGTATTTTGTTTTTGGATTAAACAAATAAAGTGAATGTAAGCATGTATATGTAGGGCTGTGCGATATGACGATATATATCAGATGGACGAAATAAAAAAAGTCTATCGTTTCATATTATGTTCTATCGTTTATTTCGTGGTGTAGCGAAATACATTGTTTCCGGTAATACCTTTTCATCATTTGAGTGACTTCGATCTTTATACGCCGCCCACCACGGGGCGTGAAGAGGAGACAGAAGCAGCTGGAGATGAGAACGACCAGCTAGGACACAACCAGGATCTCGTTCCTAAACGAGGGACTACATCTGTAGCATGGGCACGCGTTTTTAAGCACTGCAGTTTTAAAACAACCGATTTTAAGCCGTTGAAACTCAAACAACAGACCTATATGCGTGCGCCGTCAAACACCTCCTATATGCGTGCGCCGTCTCTTTCTGTGTGAGAGGAGCGCGCCTTTTCTTTTTCGCCGACTTTGAACAATTACATAAACACACTTATATGCGTCAGAATCCCCATCTTTGCAAGTATCCTCATAAACACGGCGATTTAGGTCTTAAGAAAGAGTAAACGGCAGAAATAGAAAACGCAATGTAACAGTGTATTAGATCTGGACTTCGGTCTTAAAGGGGAAGCGTTCCAATATTCATTCATGTTAATCATAACACACAGCTACATCTCTCACTGCTCTGGACTAAATCACTTTTGTAACTTTAATGAGAATAAATAAAAAATAATAATGATATATTTATAATATGTATAGAATCTATACATAATACACGTGTTAATTATGTAATTAACACAGTGAAGATTAATAAATTTACACAATGTATGTAGTGTTTCTTATTTATTGTAGTTTTTGTCCATTGCTTGCAATTAGTTTCTTATCCTTATTTCATCACTGACTGTTTATTTATCTTCAGTGAGGTGGAGTTATCTTTTCTCTCTCTTTAGGCTTGTATTAGTTTGATATTGACATTGGTGACAAGGATTATGAAAATGATATGGTATCAAAGATTTTAATATAATATAAAAACCTTTAAAAAAAATAAAATCACCATATTGTGATATATATTGTTATCGTGATATAAAATTTGTCATATTATGATATAAGATTTTGGTCATATCGCCCACCCCTATGTATTAGGCATATATTTTTTGCAAAAAATGGTTAAAATCACATTACAATCTAAAAACACTAAGAAGTTAGATTTACTAAAGTAACAAAGCACAGACTAATTGAGTAAAAGGGCTATTTTGATTACCCCATTACACTTTCCAGTTAGTGCTATCATACAAATACACTTACTTGTAGGTTTAAAATTCTACATGTGTCACATATATTGTCCAACTACAAATATTTCAGCAACATGTATATTCCTCTGTCTGTTTGGCGCGCTCGTTCTAAACGAAGTCTGAAGTTTAGCGGAGAATCGCAAAGCAAAGGCTAATGGACTTCTGACAGCAACATGGAAATATTTCCATGGCTTTCTAACATGTACAGATGGGGAATATACCTGTGAAATGTAAGTTATGCATTTAGGAAAACAGCACGTCTCAAACACATTAAACAGCGCGAGTAGCGTCTCTGTCAGCAGCACACGCAGCCTTTCTGTCAGAGACAGTCTATAAACTATAGGCAACTGTATATGAGTTTTTTAAAAGCCCTTCATATGAAGTTTGTCACATGTTTCGAACAAATTGTATTATGTACTTTCTCTGCAGCAGTTCGGTCTGTGTCCTCCCTAGATATTTGATCAGATGTGCTCGTATCAAACTACTGTATATCATTATTAACGGTATTGCTTCATCATACCGTATCGCTTATACAAATATATATCAATACACCGCCCAGCCCCAACAGTCAGGCAAAGCAAACCTGCTTTTTCTTAATAATTTCAAACAATATCACTCATAAGAACATGCAGAAACTAAGAAACACATTTTTCTATTAAGATATTGATTTTGTTAAGGATAAATGACTGGAAACGTGCAAAGAATTCAAAAACGTGAAGCGTTTGTCGTGTTATGATCATAACGAGTAGCTTAAAACCACAATTAATGGTCTGGTTTCTACAACTTTCACTTGAGCAAAAATCTGCCTTTAAACTTGAAATAAAGATTTGAAATGTATCGTAATAATTATTGATACTGATATAAAAAAAGGGATAATTGTTATGGCCATATCACCCTGCTCTAGAAATAACAGTAAATTACACACAGCTACAAGCATCTAACCCTAAACAGAGATGTTAATTAATATTACTCAGTAGTTATTTGCGTAATTGATCTGTAGCAAGCAGTCCAAAAAAATATAACCAAACAAATATCAGTGCATTTGAAGCAGAATAAGCAAAAAACAAGCTTTTTCACATCAGCAAAACATTGTTAACTATTAAAATAATATACAAAAACATACAAAAATGTAACAAATAGAAATGTTGCCTTGGAAGCTGACTGAAATAAACTGTACTGAAATAATAAAAAGCTACATGACAAAACGCACATAAATTGGCCTACTAAAATTAAAGAGAAACTGAATAAACCAAAATAAAGGCCAATTCTAAACATTAGTAACATTCTAAGACATTTAAGAGTTAAATAATATAGCAGCAAAATATAAATCTTTCATGAGAAAGACTGGTGTCAACTGATTTCACTACATAGAGGTGGACATTATACACTATTTATTCAAGAACAATTTGCTTATTTTCACCATTTACATATTATCGACTCAGCAAGACAAAGTAATTATGGCATTACAAAACTAAAACATGTCCAAAAGAAAAATCATATATAAAATATTCATCCTTTTCCTGGTGGTTCCAGTTAAGAAATCCCCTTTAGACTGCATTTGTCTGCAGTGAATTAAAGCCAGCTTTACGCAGGTCTGAAGAGTAAGGATTGTGCAGAATGGGTTGCTAGGACACCAAACAAGCAGCCCAGATGGAACCCGATGAGCTGAGAACTACAACAACCCCATTCAACTCCACCCGCAGGCACCACCACCACCTCACCAGCACTGAGCCCCAGCACTCTCCAACACGCCTAAATTACCCGATGAGCTGAGAACTACAACAACCCCATTCAACTCCACCCGCAGGCACCACCACCACCTCACCAGCACTGAGCCCCAGCACTCTCCAACACGCCTAAATTACCCGATGAGCTGAGAACTACAACAACCCCATTCAACTCCACCCGCAGGCACCACCACCACCTCACCAGCACTCTCCAACACGCCTAAATTACCCGATGAGCTGAGAACTACAACAACCCCATTCAACTCCACCCACAGACACCACCACCACCTCACCAGCACTAATCCCCAGCACTCTCCAACACGCCTAAATTACCCGATGAGCTGAGAACTACAACCCCATTCAACTCCACCCGCAGGCACCACCACCACCACCTCACCAGCACTCTTCAACACGCCTAAATTACCCGATGAGCTGAGAACTACAACCCCATTCAACTCCACCCGCAGACACCACCACCTCACCAGCACTCTTCAACACGCCTAAATTACCCGATGAGCTGAGAACTACAACAACCCCATTCAACTCCACCCGCAGACACCACCACCACCTCACCAGCACTGAACCCCAGCACTCTCCAACACGCCTAAATTACCCGATGAGCTGAGAACTACAACCCCATTCAACTCCACCCGCAGACACCACCACCACCACCACCACCTCACCAGCACTGAGCCCCAGCACTCTCCAACACGCCTAAATTACCAGATGAGCTGAGAAGAACTACAACAACCCCATTCAACTCCACCCGCAGACACCACCACCACTCTCCAACACACCTAAATTACCCGATGAGCTGAGAACTACAACAACCCCATTTAACTCCACCCGCAGGCGCCACCACCACCTCACCAGCACTGAGCCCCAGCACTCTCCAACACGCCTAAATTACACGATGATCTGAGAACTACAACAACCCCATTCAACTCCACCTGCAGGCACCACCACCACCTCACCAGCACTGAGCCCAGCACTCTCCAACATGCCTAAATTACCCGATGAGCTGAGAACTACAACAACCCCATTTAACTCCACCCGCAGACACCCCCACCACCTCACCAGCACACCTCTCCACCGCCTACATTACCCGATGAGCTGAGAACACCAACCCCATCACCAGCACACCACCACCACCTGAGCCCCAGCACTCTCCAACACGCCTAAATTACCCGATGAGCTGAGAACTACAACAACCCCATTCAACAGACGCCACCACCACCTCCACCGCCCCAGCACTCTCCAACATGCACCACCACCACCTCACCAGCACCACCACCACCACCTGAGCCCCAGCACTCTCCAACACTCTCCAACACGCCTAAATTACCCGATGAGCTGAGAACTACAACAACCCCATTCAACTCCACCCACAGACACCACCACCACCTCACCAACACTGAGCCCCAGCACTCTCCAACATGCCTAAATTACCTGATGAGCTGAGAACTACAACAACCCCATTTAACTCCACCCGCAGGAACCACCACCACCACCACCTCACCAGCACTGAGCCCCAGCACTCTCCAACACGCCTAAATTACCCATGATGAGCTACAACAACCCCATTTAACTCCACCCACAGACACCACCACCACCTCACCAACACTGAACTACAACAACCCCATTTAACTCCACCCGCAGACACCACCACCACCTCACCAACACTGCAGCACCACCACCACCACAACTCACCAGGACACCACCACCACCACCACCTGAAGCCCCAGCACTCTCCAACACGCCTGAATTACCTGATGAGCTGAGAACTACAACAACCCCATTCAACTCCACCCGCAGGCACCACCACCACCTCACCAACACTGAACCCCAGCACTCTCCAACATGCCTAAATTACCCGATGAGCTGAGAACTACAACAACCCCATCACCACCACTGAGCCCCAGCACTCTCCAACTCCACCCAACAACCCATTTAACTCCACCCGCAGGCCACACACACCACCTCACCAGCCACCACCACCACTGAGCTGAGAACCCATTAACTCCACCCGCACTCTCCAACACGCCTAAATTACCCGATACAACAACCCCATTCAACTCCACCACCTCACCACTGAGCTCTCCAACACGAAATTACCCGAACTACAACAACCCCATTTAACTCCACCCGCAGGCACACCACCACCACCACCTGAGCAGAACCAACAACCCCATTTAACTCCACCGCACACCACCACACCACCACCTCCCCAGCACTCCCCAACACGCCTAAATTACCCGATGAGCTGAGAACTACAACAACCCCATTTAACTCCACCCGCAGGCACCACCACCACCTCACCAGCACTGAGCCCCAGCACTCTCCAACACGCCTAAATTACCCGATGAGCCCGCAATCATCAAAGCGCTACTTGCATACGGAGGAAGAGCAGCAAAAAGTGTGGATAGTGCGTTATAATGTCTACTAAAATTAGATGCGGACTACAGATGCACTAACAGCATGGGCAGAATTCATAATGCCACGAGAGAGGAGCAAAAATAATTCTTGACAATTTCAACTAAAACCTCCCCAGCTGAGTCCAGTTTAATTCAGCTCTTTCGAAATCAGTGCTTCAGGAGGCCCATATTGAGCTTTAGATTTAAAACTACTACATTAAACATGCTCTCAGATTCACAGTCTCCATAAAGAAAGGGCAGCACTCTCACAATGACTGAGCAAAACACAGCTCGGCTGCAATGGAGACATTCTGTCCCCTCGACACCCCTTCTGTACGGATTTATCACAGCATTGTCTTTAACAAAACTGATTGATTTCCCAACGAGCCCCATAAACGGCGTTGCCATAGAGACTTCCTTACCTCCTCCGTGTGCGATCCGTTCTCCTCCAGATCAGCACTGTCATAGTCCGATAAGACTGCTGGAGAAAAGAAACCAGCCATTTTAACAGGTCTGTTCACGAGCACATACAGCACAGAACTGCTCATCAAGAGTGACGGTTCATAACTATTTCACCGGTTAGCAATCTTCTGCTCTAAAACTGGTGTAGTAGTTTGTGAACCATAACTATTGCAAAAAGACAATACAGACTCACCTTCACCAACACCATCTTCACTTTCCTAAACAGAAAGAGAACAGAATCAAATATGCAGCCAAACAAGCACACTTAACCAAGAAGCCTTGATCAAAAATGCATCTAGATGTTCAATATAAGAATTAAAGACTCATACAGAACAAATCAAGAAAAGCAAACTTCAAGCATCCAGTTTAACAACACTGAACTTCCTCTTTACGGTCAGCAGATCTCTTCCATTACAGAACGACAGATCAGATATCAAACACCGGGAAACCTCATATATCATCCAGTTTGCTTATCAAATATCTAACACAGCATCTTTACACCAACCAGATACAGACTATCAGCTAATTCACCTTCATCAATGTGTTTCAACCCTGTTTCTAACGCTCCACCAACGCATTTTAGGGGTGTCATTAATCTGACACACACACAGTTCAGTTTAGGTTGGCTGTTTAGGACACAGGCTGTGCTGATGAGCTGAACCGAGGGTGTGTAAGATAAAGGAGACATCCAAAACCTGCAGGACGTGGGGAGCCTACAGGACCACGATGGAGAACAACTGGGACCCACTGTCCTGCAAAGTTTATTTCCAACCGGCTTCAGCACACCTGCCTTTCTATTTCCAAGCAGTCTTGATTAGCCGCTTCGGGTGTGTTTGATTAGGTTGTAGCTAAACTCTGCAGGACAGTGGGTCCCCAGGAACAGGGTTGAAGACCTATGCGTTAGATGATTGAAAAGCAAGACCTTTTAAAGGTCAAATTACGTCAACACCACATGAATATGAAAGCAGCAGCACAGACACACCAGGAATTGTTTATCGCTGTTAAGTAACGTTAACTAGGACCAGGCGCCAGTTACATTCTTGAACATTAATCTCAAGGGCTAACGTTACAGACAAAAACACTCGCATCACGTGAACCGCCTACTGTTTTATCACATCTTTAATGACACTAACTCCGCGTTTAGACCGCGTGAAGCACTAACACGTACACAGTCAGATCGGCCCTGATTATAAAAGCAGATTTATAGCCACACACTCACACACTCCGATTCGCCGTTGCTCTTGGCGCTGACGCGCACCGCGGGCAACTCCAGCGGCTCGGGCTCCACTCCGCGAGTCTTCCGGCTGTCAGACGCCGACTTCCCACTCTCGGAACCCGAGGCAGACCCGTCCTCCTCCTCGCTGTCCTGAGAGGCGCGCCGTCTCCGTCGCCGCCGGTCCGCCATCTTAACTCTCAAGGAAGGGAAAGCGGAACTGCGCGCGGAATTGTGGGGGCTCATGCGTTCGTCATATCCGGTTGTTCCCTGCTGCGTCAGTGGAGGCGCGCGCGAGAAATTCATTCATCAGCGCGGTTTTGTTTCAGTGTTTATCAAAATATGAAAACAGGGCTCTCAAGTCTCACGCATTTCAACCAGTTGACACGCTCGCACGCCAATACACTCACGTGTATTTCTCACGCTGAGAGGGATAACGTGTCCCGCTATATATACAATTAATAGACGAGGGAATACAGAGGAAAGTTCTCTGCCGAGTTCATGGCTGTCTCGAGTTATAGAGTTAAATACCACCTACTACCAGCCAATCAGAAATAAGGATGTTGTTGTTTCCGGGTAAATTACGCGATTCTGTCGCAACATGGATGCGCGTCGGTAACCCCTTCATATTTTTTTTTGTCGATTTTAAGATTCCTGGACGAAATCACTTAAAATATAGTGAGAGCTGATGTTGGAATATAGCCAAATCCGTGCAAAAGTATTATTGATGCCGTCAAAAAAAATAAATAAAATTGCTTTGCAACCAGAAGCTTTAGGCTTAGCTTAGGCTTCCTGAAAGGAAAGTACTAGAGATGTTATAACTGTTGGTAAATCTGATAAAACACAGACAAGTTCATCCAAATAAAATAAATTGTTTTATATATATTTTTAAAAAAGTATCAAAAATACAAAGAAATTTGGCCCCAAACATGCCAACTGAACAGCAGAGTCTAAATTTATTTTTCTTTTTTATACATTTGTATTTTTAAATACATAAATATTTTAATTTTATTAGAATGAATTTGTCTTTCATTAGATTTACCAGATGTTATCATTTCTATTTGTGCTGGTCAATTATGAACAATAGGTCAAATTGAACTGCTAGCAAAAACTTGGGTGCTGCAAATATTTGAGTGACTCCTCCCCTTTGTGTGACCCCTCCCCTTTGAGTGACCCCTCCCCTTTGTGTGGCCCCTCCCCTAATCTCACTCCAAATTTAAGCTATAACTTGAGAGCCCTGTGAAAACATTGAGTGGAATAAAGTATGATCAGTAACAAATAAGTTTTTCATAAGTAATAAAGCAAAAGAGGTATCTTATAAAATATTAGACAGAATTGACCCTGTTAAATAATTATTTGAACGGTTCAAACTGGATTTGGAAAACTGTTGTTAAATAATCTGTAACTAGTCTTTTCTTTCATTGTGTATACTGATGATTATTTTGGGTAGATGTCTCTAACTTCATTTCGAGGATCTTTGGAACATTTATGCAAATATAAATATCTCATTTGTTTTTGTACAAGATACCATTGATTTTAAAAGTACCATTTATTTTCAGACACAACTAATTATTTTACTTGGAAAGTAGCATATTCATGTAAAGAACTGGGCTAAAGCTAAGCCAAATTGTGAACATTATATAAAATAAATTAAACAAAAGGTACTACTTTGCACAATATTAGAAACAGAAAAGCAAAAAATAAATAAAAAAAATAAATGTAGGACCATAATAGCACCAACAAAAATGATCCCTGCTGAAAAACACAACAACAACAAAAACAATAGAAACCATCACAGAAATTATAATGGTTTCCACTACAAATACCATTACAAACTATCAACTTATAAAAATTAAAAAATTGTTTCCTGTGGTGTGTTTTGGGACATATTGCATTAGGGTGTATTGGGTTTAACAAGCCACCAATAGAAGGAGACCAATTAGAGACCAACAGAGTCATTACAGTTTCCATTATAACCAGTAAAACATTACACATTCTGTGATGATTTCTAATGTTTGCCAGCAGGAATATGAGATATGCTTATAAAGAATGTACTTTTTAAGATTTTTTTAGGACTTGTCACAGTCCACAGTACTTATATTTCAATTAAAATACTTACATTTAGCAGATGCTTTTATCCAAAGCGTCAGTGCATTCAGGTTATACATGTTTTATCAGTGTGTGTGTTTCCTGGGAATCGAACCCACAACCTTTGCGCTGCTAACGCAATGCTCTACCACTGAGCCACAGGAACACGGTGCAAAATACTTTTGGCATGATGCAGCATTTTGAGCCAAGACACTGCATCTGAGCGTATTAATTTGTAAAAACATATTTCCTTCTGCATAATTTGCATATTGCCTGAAGAACAAAGGGTCTTGAACTACACGAATGAAAAGAGCCCCCACGTCACACCTCTCCAAATCTCGTTTCCTGGTTGAAAATTATTCCAGTACATGTTTTTATAGCCAAACATAAAAGTCAAGAAGCATTCTGTGATTTAGCTTTCAAAAAAATGATTCATTAAAAGACACGAAAACACAGTATATTCATAATATGACTCGTTTTAATATTTAAAATAATTTCTTAAGTGACAATATCTTACACATTTCCTTTGAACAAAGCGTTATGTTACAACAAATGCCTCTGAAACCGGTTTTCACCATTTTTCCCTTTATGTGCCTGAGAACTCGCACACCTAAAAGCGCAGCATGTACAGTTTTGATCTTTTACGGTAGCTCTCAGTGTGTTACGGTAGAAGCTTTGGTCCAGACTGATCAAGCTAACCTGCAAAGCATGACGCAAACGTCACACTCACTCGGCGCTGGGATCATGGGTGTGTTGTTGTTGGGAGAGCTTGTTTCTCAGACATTACAGAGCAAAACAGTTTCTCATGGAGCCCGAGCAGGGGGCTTATGGGAGATCCAAAATTCACCCTTCAATCTGCTTCTGAAGATCCAAAGTCCACTATAGCTGTGTACGAGAGATGAGACCACAAGCCTAAGATTTGGGAAGGAGCTTCCTTGGTTTCATTTGCGACATGTCGGATGAGGTGTCCGTTTCTTAGTCACCTCCACTCGACAACGACTACGCTCATCCAGCCAAGGCAGGTCAAAGTTTATTTTTAAGTAGAACAAGTAGTGTTCCTGTGGCTCAGTGGTAGAGCATTGCGTTAGCAGCGCAAAGGTTGTGGGTTCGATTCCCAGGGAACACACATACTGATAAACAAATGTATAGCCCGAATGCACTGTAAGTCGCTTTGGATAAAAGCGTCTGCTAAATGCATAAATGTAAAAGTAAGTATATATAAATACATACTGCAATGAAAACAAGATGTCAGTATGTACATTATTAGCAACATGTAAAAAACGTTTATTGAGGTTGGGAATGGGTCTTCCAAAAGCCACCACTGGAAGCAAGCGTGTCACCATAATAGACTGAGGACAAACACAGAAACCAGCACTTTAAATGAGCAGACCAAATACTTTCAAGACATGCTGGAAAAAATCCATCTGCTGACGTACCCTCTTCAGGGTCTGGATAGATAGAAGGAGAGCAGCTCTGGTTCGCTCTCCTGAATGACCTTCCTCCTGTTCATCCTCTGCTCACGAATACGCTGGATATCCCCCTGAAAAAGAGATATGAGATTATGGGATGCTCTAATCCAGGGATCTCCAACCCTGCTCCTGGAGAGCTACCGTCCTGCAGATTTCAGTTCCAGCCCTGCTGCAACACACCTGTCTGTAATTAACAAGTAGCCCTGAACACCTTGATTCGCTGGTTCAGGTGTGTTTGATTGGGGTTGGAGCTGAAACCTGTAGGAAGGTAGCTCCTGCTCTAATCTAGTTGATGCTATATAGAAGAAAAATAAAACAAGCATCACCTCTTCCTCCTCTTTTCATCCAGCTTAAGTTTCGAAAGCCTCTTCAGAAAGACATTATCATCTAGACACTGCACAGAAGAAAGTATGAGCATTTAAATGCATCAAGGTGGAACATTTAATTGAAATAAACCAAAATTGTGACAAGAATATGAAATCGCAAAGGCTGTGATTTAATTAAAGGGATAGTTCATCCAAAAATGACGATTCTGTCATTAATTACTCACCCTCATGTCGTTCCAAACCCGTAAGACCTTCATTCATCTTCAGAACACAAATTAAGATATTTTTGATGAAATCCGAGAGCTTTCTGACCCAGCATAGACAGCAAAGCAACTGACACGTCCAAGGCCCAGAAAGGTAGGAGGGACATTGTTAAAATAGTCCATGTGACATCAATGCTTCGACCCGTAATGTTATGAAGCTACGAGAATAATTTTTGCATGCAAACAAAACAAAATTAACAACTTTATTCAACAATTTCTTTGATGCGTGTTTGTTGAATAAAGTCGTTATTTTTGTTTTCTTTGCACACAAAAAGTATCATCAAAAATAAGGTCTTAAAAACAAAGGTCTTACGGGTGTGCAACGACATGAAGGTGAATAATTAATAACCGAAATTTCATTTTTGGGTGAACTACCCCTTTAAATAAATATATGTGCGCTGCGTGTTTCAGAGTGAAGCAGCATCTCGGTTCACATGAGCTTGGGATGCTTACTAACCTCAGGGATGTCCGACACCTCTTTCTGCCCCAAAGGCTCTAAGATACCCTCCCGCCAAGAAGGAACTACATACGGTGAATAATGATCACATTTGAGGATCTTAAACTTTCTTTATAATCAATATATGTGATTAAAATCATTAAAGGATTATAGTAGACTGTGTCCCAGCACTGTGTCAGCACCCTCATGTCGTCCAAACTCGTCTTTCTCACCGTAATGAATACTTTCTCAAGTTGATGCAGGTAAAAAGACAGTTGATTTGGTCCCCGAATGTGACTGGTAATCAATTCAGCCCTACTGTCCCCAATGGGAACGGACATCTTCAAAATATTTCTTTGTGTTTGGAAGTCAAGATCTTAAACAGGGGAACGACATGGGTTCTTCAAAGTAAATCTTCTTTTGTGATCAAAAAAGTTGGGATCTTAAACAGGTTTGGAACGACATGAGGGTGAGTAAATGATGACCCAAAAAAAAATGTTGGGGGTGAAATATTTATTTAACAGAGAAATTACATTCATTTCTCCCAACCTGCACCTGTGTCCTCATGCACAGGCAGAGCCGATCCTAGACTTCTAGGGGCCCTCGCAAAACTGTGTCGACCGGTGGGGGGGGGGGGGGGGGGGTGTATGAGTGGTTAAGAACGAAGAATCGGTCCCTTCCCTGAATCACGCTCGGAAAGGCTCGGAAACAGTATCTTTCGCGGGCGGCTTCCTATACTTTCAACTCGTTTTTTTCCGTCTCGAGCAAGAGACTTTAGACATTCACGTTACATGTTTGACTGATTTTTACTAGAAAGAGCAACAGCACCGCATTACAAATGATCTTCATGTTTTCATAGCTGCTGGCCAAATTCAAAACTAAACTAAAATTAAATCATCTTTGAGAGCAAGGGGCCCCCTGGTGTTTCGGGGGACCTACGCAGCTTGCATATTCTGCGTATAGGGAGGATTGGCTCTGTGCACAGGTGAGGGGTCTCGCCAAGGCGACGGAGGCGGCTGATGCCAGCGGCAGAGGTACATCTATCTCTGTGCTATTCAGGTAGAGCAGTTCCTCCGACTGAGACTGCATTGCAACATTACGGCAAATATGAGTAAATGTAAATGATGAATTCACAGACGTATAAAACAAATGTGTGTTTATTAGCACACTACTGAAAGTTCTCACAGTTTTACAAACAGGTTACATAAATATACAGTAGCTACCTGACTGAATACAGGTTACATAAATATACAGTAGCTACCTGACTGAATACAGGTTACATAAATATACAGTAGCTACCTGACTGAATACAGGTTACATAAATATACAGTAGCTACCTGACTGAATACAGGTTACATAAATATACAGTAGCTACCTGACTGAATACATACTGAGGAGTTCTGGTGGCTGGTTTCAATGCAATCTGACGAACAGCCATGCTAACACACACAGCTGTGTTCAGACACACTTGGCATTAAAGGGAGCCTGTTAGATACATGCAGTATCTAGCCTACTATTTAAACTCAAAACAGACTTTTGTAAAAATTACAAATATTGTAAAAGTACTAAAATATTCAATACTATGACAGACCAAATCTGTGTGTGATAAGACCCTTGCCATCCTGTCAAATAAATGTAAAAATATACATGCAATTAACATTCTTTTGAAAGGATATGTTTGAATATATATATATATATATATATATATATATATATATATATATATATAATGCTTAATAATTTCTCAGGGTGTTAACAGATGTTAAGTTTAAAAATATATATATATACTGATTAAGCTTTTTCCAGTTCAGTCAGTTTATAAATACTAGAAAATGCTTCCCGTCTGTAAATGTGAACAGGTCACATCCGCTGTTCTGTTGTTTGGTCATCAGCTGTTGAGGGAAAAATAATAATAATAATCAAATAAACCCACATTAATAAAGTTACATTTAATTTTCTTAATAACAAATGCATAAATATATCTGAGCAGATTACAGGACAAACCTGAGGTAGGTATGTAGATGATCTGCAATATGAAGACAAACACAATTATGAAGCCTGGCCAGCAGAGACTATGTCTTATAACTTGAATCTGATATTATTTGTGTATTAGTATTACTGAAACAGTGAGTGTATGTGTACCTGCTCGGGCTGAGAATATCTCCTCCTCCATATTTTAAAGGCAGCCAGAAATCCCAAAACACACAGCAATAGAAGTACAGAGGAAACTACAATAACAGGATCAGGACCAGGTTCTGAAACAAATACAACAAAAATGTAAAATATATACAGTTGAAGTCAAAACTTTACATACACCTTTCAAATTCTGCTAAATGTTAATTATTTTACCAAAACAAGAGGGATAATACAAAATGCATATTGTTTATTTAGTACTGACCTGAATATGATATTTCACATAAAAGATGTTTACATGTAGTTCACAAGAGAAAATAATAGTTGAATTTATAAAAATGACCCGTTCAAAAGTTTACATATGCTTAATTCTTAATACTGTGTTGTTATCTGAATGATCCACAGCTGTGTGTTTGTTTAGTGATCGTTGTTCACGAGTCCCTTGTTTGTCCTGAACCGTTCAACTGTCTGCTGTTCTTCAGAAAAATCCTTCAGCTCACACAAATATTTTCGGTTTTCCAGCATTTTTGTGTATTTGAACCCTTTCCAACCATGACTGTATGATTTTGAGATCTGTCTTTCTACACTGAGGACAACCGAGGGACTCTGCTCGTGGTTTCTGCGGCCACTAGAAGGCGCCAAAACCAGTGGAACCTTGGAAGATGGATTGGAGTTTTTGGAACGTGAACGTCTTAAACCAGCTAAGACCAGAAAAACACTTTAGGTGGTATAATTGATTTATTAATTCATTTTTAGAAGGGGAGCTTGGAGACCCTGAGTGCAAAAACACTCAAACACTAAAAACTGTAGTTATCCTTCTTCTCCACTAGAGTGCACTCTTTGCCAGGTTTAGCCTGTTCTCATTCGCAGAAATCAAATCAAATCACTTTTATTGTCACATCACCAGCAGCACGTGTGCCGTGGAGAGTGAAAAGCTTGGGAACGTGCTCCAGACGGTGCAGAATACAATTGACACGTTTAACAAATAACTTTATACACGTTTGGACACTTTACAAATGACATTAAACTTTTATATGCAGTATATACACACTATATCAGCAATAAGCAATAAAATACAAAATATACAAACATAATCCACATAATCCAGTGGGAGTGGGAGATGTGATGTTAACAGAACTACACACATGTAATACTGAACACTGTTCTCAAGTAGGGCTCTAACTGTTAACATGTGCACACTAAGATTTGAGTCATTATTTTTCAGATATGGAGTACAGATTGCTAGCAATGTTAATAACTGATCTGTTTTTGAACAATGTTAATTTGTAACTTCCCACAAGGTAATTAATATGGGAGTGGATGAGAGATTCTAGGAATAACAGCTATGCCATATAGTATATCATGATCAGACTTTATCAATTTAATACTGCTATATCATGCAAAACATGCACGGTCAAGGCCAGGGGTTCAGTTAGGCCCATGTGATATAAATGACGTCCACGAACTAGAGAAACATGGATTTATATAGATTACTATTCATAATTTGATTTCTTAATGTTTGATTTATAAGTAAAAAATTATATATTCTCACTCTTCACTCTCTTGTCTATTTCCCAGCTTTACGGCACTGAGAGAACCAGTCAAAACCAGAGCTACCAATGGTCTGAGACTGAGTCACTTCCTTTAGTTTGTGAAATATTTGTAAAATCTGAAACTTTTAATGATTTCAGGCCCAATCGCTTCCACTCTTTTTCTGTGATGATCACACTAGTGGGTCAGTTGGCCATCTAAAGGTGCTCTGGAATCAGTGTTTCTAAAGAGATAAACAGTAACAGCCACTTGAGTGAGAAGAACAAGAACATGTTTATACTGTACATTGCACATGTACAGTATTTGAAGTCATCTGCACAGTTGTACAGTTTATAGTTTTTAGTTTATGTATAGGTAACCACTTTTATATATAGCATATGCATAGTCAAAGCTGACAGTAGGTTAGTTGTTTATAGGTTTATACTGTTTTACTTCGTGTTGTATATCTGTATTTATGTAGCACCGTGGTCCTGTGAGGCACGACATCTCGTCCCACTGTATGTCCACACATGTAGCGGAATGACAATAAAGCTCAACTTGAACTTGAACTTATAACCACATAGCCTGCTTTGACCGTCATCAGATATAGTAGCAGAATGTGAGAGGACAATGAAGTTCCTGAGCAAATAAATCATTTAAGAATAGTAGTAAGTTAAAAACAACAAGTCGTCTAATATTGTCCATAGCAGGAATAAAGTCAGAAGTCAGTCAGAGCTTTAGTTTGCACACACAATGAACTTGACAACAGGAGCTTTCAGAGCCTATGCAAACATATAGAGCAGACATGCATTGGAATAACCCTTACAAAAATAACCATGGTGTTATTATGGTAAAAGTGTAGTAATTATGTAGAACCACGGTTTTACTACAAACACCAAACTATTGTTAGTGTAGTAAGACCATGGTTAATTTGTGGATACCACGTTTATCTGTAGTAAAACCATGGTTAATTCTCGTAAGAGGACACAGTAGAGATGGAACGTGTGTGTCTGTATTAATCCACGTTTAAATAGAGCAACAGCCCAGTTACACGGCCTTGGCTTCCCTCAGTCAGATCGCTGAGGTGTTTACATTAGTGCATGACCGAGGATACCCGCTTTCCACGGATATAGAGCTCGCCGGGTCGACGCCCACTTTACTGCTCCACTTCAGGGCTGGAGTCGTAACGCACGTGGACCAGCCTGGTGACCGCGTTCTGTGACGACACGCTCCCGCGCAGCGCGCCGCCCTGTCGAGTCCTGTGCGGGGCGGCTCACATGGCACACGGGACCCTGTGACTGAAGCGAACACACAGACAGCGAAGCATGCGTCTCTGTGCCGCATCGATGCATTAAAGAGGTTTCGCATGGCGCTTATTATATTTGCTTGAGGACTGAACTATAAACGTCTTCATAATAAAGCTCAGGCGCGTCCATGAGAAGCAACTCGCTGTTTGGATAAGATATATAGCCTATGTTTATTGTTAAAAGACGTGCAGCGGCTGCTATTAAACTACTTAAAGTTGTTTAAAAGATATAAAAAATACGCCTAAAAATAGTAATGGCGGAACTCGGAACGTTTTTTTGACAGAATCGCAAAACATCCGCCTTAAAACGAGCCTCGCGAGAAAGCAATGTCTCGAAATGAAGAGATTATTTAAGAAAACGTGATTAAAGCCGCGGTGAGAAAGACAGGAAGGAAGGATGAGCCTCGCTGCAGTCACTGGAGCTTATTGAGTCACGCGGACAGTAGGTCAGGAGGCGGCTAAGTGACCTAGATTCATAATGCTGCAGTTTAGTCTTCGCATTTTAAAACTTTATTTTCCTTTAATTATGAGAGTCCTGTTATAGGAACACACTGCGTTTGTTTCCAGTGACCGTCCGTTTGTTTTAGGAATTATTAGGCTACAGCCCATTAAAGCGATGTGTTTATATAGATGCATTGTTCATGCATGCTGAATTATTTTTAATATCTGTTTTTATATATGAGACCCTGGAGCACAAAAATAGTTTTAAGTCGCTGGGGTATATTTGTAGCAATAGCCAAAAATACATTGTATGGGTCAAAATTGTTGATTTTTCTTTTATGCCAAAAATCATTAAAATATTAAGTAGGCTAAAGATTATGTTCCATGAAGATATTTTGTAAATTTCCTACTGTAAACATATCAAAACTTAATTTTTGATTAGTAATATGCATTGCTAAAAACTTAATTTGGACAATTTTAAAGTGATTTTCTCAATATTTAATTTTTTTTGCACCCTCAGATTCCATATTTTCATATTGTTGTATATTGTCCAAATATTGTCCTATCATAACAAACCATACATCAATGAAATATTATTTATTCAGCTTTCAGGTGATGTATAAATCTCAATTTCGAAAAATTGACCCTTATGACATGTTTTGTGTTCCAGGGTCACATAATAATGACATCAAATAACGTCTATATTAATTTTAGTCCGATGCTGAGAAAACCGCACTAGCAGCCCACTGTTGCTATGGTCGCCTCCTCAAATGATCGTTTGTTAGCAGCTATGTGAAAATACACACTACTTGTCACTTTTGTGGTTGCTTAAGCGTTTAAACCCCCTGTTAAAAAGTACTCATTTGCCAAACTAGATCTAGAGGGCCAGACCTCCCTCCCTATACATCACACCCCTATCTGTATCATGTTAGTGGTTATTTTTAGAATATATATTGATTAATCAGAATCCCTATTGTTCTAAATAGCCTAGCTCTCAATTAATCTGTTGTGTGGCTGATTTGAAATGCTGTATTTGTATTCTGTATGTCAGTAATACACCAACTGCTATAATGTCAGAATCCTGTAAATGCATTAACACTCTTGCTTTTGCTCATCCTTTAGGAACGAGTCAATATTTTACCAACACGTTTAGATGTTCTTGGCTGTCCTGCCGCCTTTGTTGTTCCCAGGAGGAGGAAAACCGCAATGATGAGAGGCACATGCAAAGACTTCCTCACGTTGTCGAGCACGGGCTCTGATGTGCCAGACAACACAGAGGACAACAATAACACAGGGATAAACTAGAGCAGAATACTTCAGATATGCAGAGCTTTGCCCTGTGAGTCCAGTGCTGATTATCATGCTGTAGATTGTTGATCATCGTTACTAAAAAATATGTGTGGTGATTTCTGGAGAGATTATTAGCTATTAAGGTTATTCAAAGAACTCGTAAGGTTTGATGTGTCACCTCCATTTTGAAACAAACAGCATGTAATAATGTCACGATTAAGCATAGGCCTAAATGAGATTAACGAAAGCTACTACAATAGTTTTCCCCGAGGTGCATCAATAACACTGGGTTTGGATATTAAATGTTATGCTTTTAGGCTACCTTGGAGTAGTACGAAAACAAAACATCACCCGTACAAAAAATTAAATAAACAATAAAAAATGTGAACATTATAACCCAACTAAGATTCCTACCATAGATGACATTAAAGAGCCTTTATTTTTAAGAGAGTAAAGTATTACTTTTTTTTGTAAGGGCAGTACGCCTAAATATGCAACCTACATTTAAGCTCAAAATTACAATGCTCATGATATCTCTGATGGACTTAATGACTTTTACAACATGTTAAACTTTAGAATTTACTATTACAACTAAATATTTAATTCTACTGTATACAAGCGCATTTTTAAGCCCATGCCCAATCAACAGTTGCTTGAAATATTTTACTAGGGTGTGTCAGAGGGGCATTATATAACTCCAAACTATAACTTAAAACATGTCAAATTACTTTCTGGAAAGAAAAACTAGGCCTATTTCAAAATAAGATCGATAGATGCTGATATTTATATTTCCGTTGGGTTTCTTATTACCAGGTTAGTTTTGTCTTTGAAATCTAGCACTGACCAAGATACCGTGCGTCTGGTAACTATAAAGACCATGCTAGACTGTGGTACACCGGTGCGCTCCATGTGAGGTGTGTGTGTGCGGTGCGTGGAACGCGTACGGAGTGTGTTTGCATGTGACATCTCAGCGATGTGTCAAACGCAGTCGTGCCTTTGCTACACGTCTCGGGAGTCGATGCGTGCGCAGCTAAGTCCACTCAAGCGATTACATGCTGCGCGCACCAGGTCTCGTGGTGTCTGGTGGTCCAGGTAACGTGATGTGCAAACGTGACGAAAACTTTACCATCTCACTTATGCAGTGGCACTGCACCCCGATAGTCAAAACAACCAGCACAAACATTCAGACACTTGCCATAGAGATACAGTCCGAAATAGAAGCAACGGGCGTGGTCTGTACACAACATCAGCCACACAGTGAATCATCTACGTTTATGTTTTCCACCCACTTGTCACGTGTAGCGTCACGCGCTGTTGTTACAGGTGAGAAAGATTAATCACACCTGCAGTAAGGCGCCAGAGTGATTCACGTGAATGCAATAGTGGCTCGTGCAGTGCCAAGGCCAGTAGGCTTAGGCTATAATCGATGCTACGGGCGTGACTCCTTTCAGTGCTGCGAGATGCTCTATTTATTTTAAGTAGCACGGTTTTGTTCTCAGACACGTGCCTGCTGGAGCCCCAAAAGAGGATACTGGTCCTCCAAAAACCTGGTGAGCTGTTCTCTAAGGAAGGCGCTGTATCTGGGACACAGTGGAAACTTATTTTGGGGATGAATTGCTGTTTTGAATATAACCTTAATATAGCTTCAAAAGCTGAAAATGCGCAAAAAAGTGCCAAAATAACTCCCCAAAACGCACGACTATAGACATTAGGATTTTGTGCATCCTAGCCTGTAACTACATACTAAAACCACACATATGTAGCCTATATGTCCCCTTTAAGAACAGTTATCATAGGCTACTGATATACACATGAGTTTAGAATAGAGGATCTTTTGAGGTTAACAGAATAGTTATTTGGCTGTGGAATTATTAAAAACTTGAATTCCAATTGTTTATGTTTAACATTTTCAAGCAACCTATTATTTGATGTCCCCGGGGGGCTTTTGCAATATTTTACCCCATCTTACCCCAAAGGTACTAAATATATTTCCTCAGATCTAAGTTAATAATTCTACCCTTAGCCTGCAGTATACACATACTTTTATAAGTTCTTACTTTACATTAACATAACTTGACATTGTGATTTTGTGCATGATAAAAGTGATGACCCTATAAATAATGAGCATATAAATAAACTAGTATATTTATTTATTTATTATTGCTCTGCCATTTCCTGTGATATCTCCGATATAATTAACTCTATGGAATAATTAATACACTTAGGTGATAATACAGGATAATTCTATTTAGCCAGATAACATCATATCAGATATTGAAACATTTTAGTAATCGCACATTAGATATGCATTTTCTTTCATGCATTGTTGCAGTATTTTTGTAGCGTGAGCAAAGCTCTTTATAAACGTTTCGACGAGTTTCACACATTTACCGATAAATCTACATCCCTCGCGCTGAACACTCACTGAAAACTTCCCCTCGCTCAAAAAACATAATAATTCACGCGTGAAACTCGAGCACAGAACCCAGGTTCAGTCATACAAACTATTCCAGGCGATTTCTAAACTCTTCAATTTAGACTAGATTCCCCAACACCGAGGCAGCCACGTGCGCGGAGACTTCTAAAATACGCACTGAAGTGTGTTCTGGAGAAACTGTGTCACTGGGCCACGAGGCTCACGAGGTCACATGGACACATTTCGAGCCTCGTGCATCCGCGCGCCTGCGCTCATCGCATCCATGCTCCTTGGAGCGAGGCAAAAAGCAAAAACCGGGGCCGAATCGACAGAACAGTTCAGAGCGACACAGACTGAGCGAGTGACGGGTGCACTGGCGTGTGATACACTAACTGAATGAACCACATTTCCCTGACGTCTTTGCGCAGCATTTGACATCTTTTCTCCGCATCTAGCAGATGCGCTCGTGTTTTATGCGGTTTTAGGTCGTTTCGTGGCAGTTATGACTTTATTGTAAAGAAGAACCGATCTGTGAGAAAAACAGAAGTGCATCTGGAAGAGAGTGCATCTTGTCTCTGGGTGTTGCATAGGAGATTCTATCATAAACCTGCATGACTTTACTGGGGCTCAACATGACGACAGCAGTAGATACAAACAACACCGGTAAGACTTCTTTCTGGATGCTTTTGTTTCTTTCAGTCGTCTCTCTCTCAGTCAAACTGCATGTCTGTAAGTTTCTATTACGCACTGCTGAACGTCGCGCAGCGGATCCATGAAGTACATTATAAGTATAGCTTGGTGCAGTGGAACTTCTAATAAATCGATCTTTCACCGAATTACCTCAACATTTTATAATAGCCTATTTAACGACGCATGACGAAGATATATTTAAATAGCCTATGTACATAATATTTAGCATGTGCAAATACTTCATTGTGCTTTCCTGAAACGTAATTGTGTGAACTGAAAAATGTATTCATGTATGGATACTTCCCATGTTTATATCGTATTTGGCGTGATAAATGTTCTGTATATACATAGAATGTAAACACCCAACGAGGGCAAGGACATCACGGGTTAGGGCTCAATGTTCTCGTGAATTTCGGGGAACTAGGTCATAACTGAAGTCAGGTGTACGGACATCCCTGTGATGCAGGCGAGCGACTCACATGTACCGCCGTGCCTAGCCATGTGCTTCTTGTTTTCATTCTCCGCTCTCCGCCTACAGCCATTGCTCATTACACAATTCCGCCTCGCGCCGCGTTTGCGCGAACCCGTGTGTGACGCCGCAGTCTGAGCCATGTGCGCGCTGCGATTGGACCGAAGAGGGAGGCGCGGGGCTGGGCATCACGTTAACTCGTGTTCGCTTCTAAAGTGGGACATGAAATTGATCCAGTTTAACGTAACAGCCCCCCCCCCCCCCGACATGATAAACATCTATGACTGTCTTATGATAAAGTATTTCTTGATTACGCGGCTAGCGCGCTTGTGAATCAGTACTGATAATGAGAGGATTATATGTTGTTATACTTCAACGTTTATGTTACAACTGTGTTGCTTGGCAAGTATACAGTCAACCCGAATTATAAATCGCTAATTATATAACAATTTTACCTTTAAGTCTGATATAATCGCAAACGAGAAGTGCTTTCGCGTCGTGTTCTTAGAACACACAGCTTGGATGAATTGTGTTCGAAACTCTGATTAAATGCCCACTCATTGCGTGTAGGTGTAAATGAATGGTGCAGGTTTTTAGAAAGCGGGTGTGTTTTTAGAGGCGTGCCTAAAGAAGTGAGTCTCGTTGAAAGGATGTCCTTGTGTGGCGCACGTGGAGGGGAGGAGTGCTTCCCCAATGACACGCTTCAACAGCTCACACGCTTACACGAGTATTTCCTTTGACAAAGTGTTTAGGAACATCCAAGTGTTTGGATTGAAAAACAATTAGGAGCCGGAGAAAGCACGTTTTTGAGCTTAATGACATCTCAAACCACTGCTGCCATGTAACTATACCAGAAACATCCACAGTGAACTCACTAACTGCAGGCTAGTGGACATGCATTGATGAATCTAATGCAAGACAAGTGTTTTTCATGAGCTTTTAAGGCAAACCAATGGGGAGTCAAAGCTACAGCATGTTTCCCAGTCTTGGCTCCGCCTGATACATTGCCTTTTTGACCTTTTGTGCTAGAGTACAGTTGTTATGTAACCTCTACACCAGTTCACCTTTGACATTTAAAGCACTGTGAAGATTATGCTCACTAACACGTCACAGAATAAATTCAAATTGACCAGTCAATTTATTTACTGTATAAACTTTGGTCTCGTGTCATAATATTTTTTTTTTGTAACATCCATATGTTACGGCCCATAACCATTTTAAGGCTCGTTAATTCAAACAATGAAATAAAGGATACCAGCCGAAGATATTTGGGGGCTCGTCCGGGTCATCTATGGGTGCATTTATTTTAAGAGAACAGCATTAGCACAAATCTCCCCAAAACATAGTTTCATGGTTTCCATCAAACGAGAAGGAAGGATACAGAGTTTAACTTCAGGGGGCTAAAGGTTAGGAAAGGCAGGAGGAAGTATCAGACACTAAGGAATAGTTTACATGCTAGAGTCAATGCCAAGGAGTAAACTTTAGCACACCGCGCTGTTCCTCAAGAGCAAAGTTGACTAGTCTTATCTGATTTGAGCTGATAGGCGCTAATGAGCAGGATGCAACTCAAACAAAACAAAGTTGTAAAAGTCATCTAAATTCACATGGTTAGGCATGTGCTACTGACACATGCAAAGTTATGTATTTTATAAAAGGGAATGACCTCAGACAAATGTGGCTTGCTCACATGGCATACTGGTGCCAGTGAAACTATAAACCCCAAGCCCTCTGAGGCACAATCTCAGGAAGAAAGGAGTGGTCGCTGTAAAACATTATGTCCCCATACAGTTTACAACAACAGTTCCTAGAAAGTATCCCTATTTTCCACGAAAACAGATTATCTTGCTCCCTCGGCTTCCTTGTTTCCATAGCGCGATCTGTTTCTACTGCTGGTGTAGTAGAGAGAAACATTTATGGGAACATTTTAACGAGGATGGGCCGTTTTAGGGAGGAGAACAAAGACCAGAGAACATTTTCAGCCCTCTCTCACGTTTAGTGTTCCCACTGTGGAGTAAATAGGACTATTTCATAAATGTGGCTTTCTTTTCCATCGCTAGGTGGGGTAATATCCTACATCGGATCGTGTGGAGGCTCTCCCAACCGCACCAGCCCCGTGTCCATGTACAGTGAGAATTCCAACAGCAGCCTGCAGTCCCTTACACAGCCCTGCTTTGGCTCTTCATTCCCACCTTCCCCCAATGGATCCCATGATTCCTCACATATGTACACCAGCAGCAGCAGCAGCTCGAGTTCAGGATCAGGAGAGGAAGGAAGCTCATCGTGCTCTGGTGGATCCCTAGAGGCCGCGATTATGTTGGAAGTGCACGCAATTCACCCAACAAATCAGTTGCCACCCTTACTAGTAAGCAATGAGAACCATGCGTTACCTGATTAATGTATAGTAAGGTGAGAAGGATTTTAACATCTGACTTTTCATCTAGAGCTGAATGGAATGGTGTTGCTGTGCAAAGTGTGTGGCGACGTGGCTTCCGGATTTCACTATGGTGTCCATGCCTGTGAGGGCTGCAAGGTAAGACAAGAGCATTGCTTTACATGCACCATTAAAATATGGTTGCATTTTTAAATAAATAAATAGTTTAATAATTGTAAATATTGCACAAAAATAATATTTACGTTATCTGCTTTGTCCGCAGGGTTTCTTTCGACGCAGCATCCAGCAGAACATCCAGTACAAAAAGTGCCTTAAGAACGAAACCTGTACCGTTATGAGGATCAACCGGAACCGGTGCCAGCAGTGCCGCTTCAAAAAGTGTCTGTCTGTGGGAATGTCCCGGGACGGTAAATATCTATACATCCTAACTTCTGAATGATGCTGATATACCGATATTTAAAACTTTTTAAATGTTATAAATAATAAATACCAATATTGAAATGAATACAATTTATTTACTTTATTTATACTATTTAAAAACTAACAATTATTTCAAGTGAATAAAGGCAGTGAAAACAGTATAAGCATTAACTTGAAGACTTAATATTAAAAGTAAAATCTGTTTTGAAATGATTAGTGTTTATAAGATTAACTTTAAGGCAAAAGATTATGGCTAAAGTAATGTAAAGACAGGGGAAAATGTGCACACGCAACTACATATCCAGTATCCAGCTGAAACGGATAAACAAATCTAAAATACCACCCAATATGAAACATTTATAATTATATGTCCCTTGAAATGTTTATAAACAGAGCATTGACATGCAGCATAAATGATGAATTTGTGACATATTCTATCCTTTCTTTAACCCCTAGCTGTTCGTTTCGGCCGTATCCCGAAACGCGAGAAACAGCGTATGCTGGCCGAGATGCAGAACGCCATGAACAACATGGTGAACAACCAGCTTCAGAATGAATTCCAGCTGGCGAGCATCACATCCAACACCCCCTGCTCTTCCTCTTCATCCCCATCCACCTCTTCCTCATCTCCGTGCCCGGGGCTTACAGTGGGACCGCAGCCCCAGCCCCCCGCAGTGCCCACAGCACCGTCCCCTTCCCTTCCGGCTCAGACTTCTTCTCCACCGACGTGCTCCAGTCCAGGTGTAGACACGACCATCGCCGCCATAACCAGAGCACACCGTGAGACCTTCATCTACGCTCATGATAAGTTAGGTCCAGCGCTTCTGCCTCACAAGGGCAAGCTGGACAACCAAAGCAGCAACCGCTGCATGGCTGGATATCACCTCAATGGCCACAACACCATCTACCACCATGATAATAATATTGCTGATCATTGCAACAACATGGAGTGTCACCGGAAAATGGCCTCCATTTTCAAGCACCTGGACAACATCAGCAGCACAATAACAACGGTCAGCAAACTCCAAACAGTAACCTCTTTGGCGTCCACCACAGTCAGGAGATGAACAGCAGCTCTCAGGGTCAGAAGTGTCCGTGGAAAAAACGCAAGGAGATTGTGCTGGTATGATCTTTGATATTTAAACTACTCAATAGGTGATTACCAAGTAAAGAGGACTTGGAAGTGATGATGATGATTCCTTTTTTGCAGGCTTGTCCAATGAACATGCATCCTTACTCAGACCCCAACAAAACACCACAGGAAATCTGGGAAGACTTCTCTCTTAGCTTCACCCCAGCGGTCAGAGAGGTGGTGGAGTTCGCCAAACACATCCCAGGGTTTAGCACGCTATCCCAGAACGACCAGGTCACTTTGCTGAAGGCCGGAACATTTGAGGTAAGTTATTGGTGTTTTAGTTCAAACATCTGACTTGCATCAAAGCCACAGTGCCAACTACACCTTGATGGTTTTACTAAGTGCGTGTTTATTTTTGAATATCTCCTGCAGGTCCTCATGGTGCGCTTCTCCTCTCTGTTTAACGTAAAAGAGAGGACTGTAACGTTCATCTCCGGCATCACCTACAGCCTGGAGGCCCTGAGAAGCATGGGCATGAGCAATCTGCTGGGAACCATGTTCGACTTCAGTGAAAAACTCAACGCATTAGAGCTCTCGGCAGAAGAACTGGGACTCTTCACTGCAGTCGTGCTGGTGTCTGCAGGTCGGTTGCGTATTAGTCTTAAAGAGAAAGTTCACTCAAAAATGAAAACGGTCACCGTCTACTCGCCCTCATATTGTTCCAAACCTTTAAGACTTTGGTTGATCTTTAAACACAAATTCAGATACTTTTTAATGAAACCTGAAAGGTTTCTGTTCCTCCATTGGAAGTCTAAGTTACCAAAACTTCAAAAATCCAAGTCTTCTGAAGAGACACGATTGCTCTATATAACGATTTATGACCTTTTTGGACATTTTGCTTACATGGAAGATTAGAAACCTCTCAGGTTTCATAAAAAGTGTCTTAATTTGTGAAGATCAACCAGAGCTTTATGGGGTTGAAACAACACGGCGGTTGGTAAATCAAATCACGTCATTCCAAACCTTCAAGACTGTCTTTCTTCTGTGCAAAAGTATTTGACCCACTAATTAATTTGGTCTCTCATCGTTTGTTTCTTTTGTACAGACCGTTCTGGCATTGAAAATGTGAACTCAGTGGAGATGCTTCAGGAAGGTTTAATCCGGGCTCTCCGATCCCTTGTCAGCAAGAACGCCCCTAATGACGGCTCCAGATTCACCAAGCTGCTGCTCAAACTTCCTGACCTGCGCACGCTGAATAACATGCACTCAGAGAAGCTGCTCTCTTTCCGCATTGACGCCTGAGCTTTCAAGAAGCTGGTGAAAGTGGGTCACCTCTGGTTGACAAAGACAGAATGGGTACAAACAGTAGAACTCTTTCCAAACTCGTGGCTTTGGCGCTTAAAAGCACTTGAGGACAGATTTAAAGAGACGCTTTGGTGTCTAATGGTCGGTCCGTTGCCTTTATGGCTTGATAACCATAAAGGGTCCTTGAGCCACTTCCAGTACTTACCTGAAATGGGTGGTACGTTTAAGCTAGTAATAAAGCAGACAAAAAACACTCACGTTTGGACTGCATCTACATGGGGAACAAGTGCAAAATGCCTCTCGTAAGGAGTCACAGGATCTCCAGGCCACTTCCAAACCGGGGACGACGGCAGAAAAACGTCTCCTCGTGCCCAGTCCGGCCTGGGTTCCTGCTGCACCCACACTCAGAGAAAGTTATGATCATTTTAACTATAATGCAAATGACAAGTTACACGTGGTATGAACCTTCACACATAATCACATCCCTGTGACTTTGTAAAATATGTGTAAATATGATATACATACTTTAAATGTTTTAAAATGTATAATATATTTTTTTTGTAAAGTTCACATGCTCAACGCAAATGATAAATCTATTCAAGCACAGACATATAATAAAGTGTATGCATATTATAACAAAGACATGTATTTTAGTTGTCTTCATAAAGGCATTTTATGAAACAAAACTGGTGTCGTTTTTTTTTTTAAAAAAAAATCTGTTTTTAACTTTTGCATCTTGAATACATTTTGGTTTATCTGTGTACTGAACATGTTTACAGTAAACGAAGTAAAAGTTAATATAAAGTACTATGTATAATATACTAGGTATGCTAAAAAGTTGCTTTTCAGTGTGGAGAGCACTAGGGGAAATATATCACAGCTGTCCTCGATAGTACAGTTAAGGCTGTGTCCTCTAGTGGGAGCTGACATGTGTACCAAATATGAAAGACTGGAAATGATGGCAATTAATTTCCATAAGCTCCGACATTGAACAGGACTAGGAAGTAATATAGTACATTGTTTAAAAGTTTGGGTTTAGTACAATTTAATAAGAGTAATACTTTCATTCAGCAAAAATAAATAATCAAAGGTGACTGAAGACATAATTAAAATATTGATATTAAGGAGCACAACTCTTTTCAACATTGATAATAGGAAGAAATGTTTCTTGAGCAGCAAATAATCATATTAGAATGATTTCTGAAGGATCATGTGAAATTCAGCTTTGATCACAGGAATATTACATTTGAAAATATATATATTCAAATAAAAAAAATTTTATAAATAACCATCGGTTATACATAAACGAAAACATGGAGGAATATCGAAAATATTAAATACCTAGCACAGGAAACATTAAAAAGTTATTGCAAGAAGTAAAAACATCCAATAACAGTAGACACGAGTGATCAGAAAATGAGCAAGAGGGGGCAAAAAACAATATCTACCTCATGCATTATAAATCACCTCATTACACTGACTTGAGTAAATACTACCAATAAATAAATACAAAAAGAAAGCAATGTGGAAAGATTAATTAGCCATGCAAGCAACTACTGATTACAAGATACTACCAATTCTGTATAGGAGCCTTTAAAGCATTTATTATATACACAAAACCAGATTTTATTCAAGATAAACAGAGGGACAAAAGGCAATAGTTTACTGAGGTGATTACTCAAAAGCCATTATATGTCAAGCTCGGTCTTCATTTTCCACACCGGATGTGGAATCTGATCTACAAAATCTGTTGTCCAAGCACATCACGTAGTCCAGGGCCAGGCCCTTCTCATTACAGACACCAGAATAAGCAGAGAATATGTGGTGTTCTCCACACACATGGACCCAGAACTGGGTCAGTGCGCCCTCGTAATCAGTTTCTCAGCTCCCTATTGGCCAAATCCAGAGCAAACCTCACATCTCACGTGGCCAATGAGAGCAGCGCCTGTTGTGCAGCGCCTGAGGGCGGATAACTAGCACAGAAAGTCATGCTCTAAGTACCAAGTGGAGTATGTCAGAGCAACCATGGGAAGAAAAAAAATGACTGAAGATTGATCTGGTTTCATAACAAGCTCGGGGCGGGGTGGCCAGAAGCCACGTGATAGGAGCTTTTCGTGTCTGACATGGAAATATATACGACACTATAAAAATAAAACATTATTCTACACAACTGTTGTGCAGTAAACAAGGGGATTCAAATGTATACTGTCAAAAAAATGTATAGCCTGAATGCACTGTAAGTCGCTTTTGGATAAAAGCGTCGGCTAAATGCATAAATGTAAATATACAGGCAGCAGAAGAACAAGCTTAAGTCTCCAGATACAGTAAATCGTTACCTAACCGGTTATGTCAGACCATAGAGGATTGAACAATATGCATGTGGTGCTCTTCACAGGAAGTGCTGCCCTCTAGTGTGCAAAAACAAGAGCTGACTGTAAATGTAAAAGAGGGAAGTGAAAACTGCATGCCATTTTAGATTCATTTTATTTACCTTTTTGTTATATAATAGACACAAACATGACATTTAAACTCCACTGCTGAGAGTTGTCACGTGACCTGCATTAACTGAGTGAACAATGCAGAGCTCTTGAACACATGAGTCTCAGACTGAACTGAAATCTGTTGACACGAGTGAAGCAATGAATTATGCAAATAATAATGACAGTCTGGGTTGGTTAGATAAAGTCTGAAAGTACTCTTTGACTCACAATGCAGACACAACACAAACATTCATTTGTATGCATCAACAATACAACTAGAACTGTACAATGCAAATGTATCGTGTGTCATATAATAGACTCTGACTCAGACATGACATACATGATGAAGTCTAACCGGAGGATCTGGCCCGGGGTACGTTTTGTGATGTCAGATGTCCGGATTGGAGGAGAGAAAGTCAAGCCACTCGGTCAGAACAGGATGTTGCACTGGGGGCTGAAAACAGAGATTTATAAATTAAACTGAATTCAGAAACGACACAGAAAAAAATACGACGCAAGGATCTGAGCCGGTAACATCTTGACCTCCTATAAAGGAGGATCTTCCAATTACTTGGCGTGGGAACATTACACCGATTACTTGGCTTGAAAATGCTGGGTCACAATGCAGCATGGCAGTCTCTCAACCACACTTACTTCACATACAAAAAGACCCAATCTAATACACACGCATTCAAATGTAATTTATACATGCAATGATTTAATGCAGATCCTCTATGAGTAAATGATGGATTCATATTTATTTAGATATTTTTTGGGGAGAATTAGTTACAAAAAATATACAATTGTTCTGATATCATAATAAAGCAATACAAATAATAATACAACATGATTAAATGAGTGAAATTCATAAAAAATAAAGCATTATTAAATAGTTTGGCATAACTTAATTACAAAATGTACTAAAATACTAAATTTAGGGGGGGGGGGGGCGACGACTTATAACAAGGCAAGGTTCAGAATATAAAATGTCATGAGGGGCAGCTCCCCAAAGTATATTGATATCTAAGAATTAATAATTCCTGATATTTAATAAAAAAAATATTACCTTGAAAAAAACACTTGAAAATGTTTTTGAAATGAAACACTCATAAGCATTAAACATTGTAAGGAAAAGAAAACACGTGGTGATTAAATTAAAACCTCTCTTAAAACTATTTAGAACTTTTCAAGAACATATCAAGCCAACATGAAAACAAAGAGAACAATTTATTAGAATTTGGAATAATATTTATGAAGCTTCAAGCTTGAATATAGCGAAGATAAATTAGTGACCAGAAATGAAACCTTTCCCCTCTTCCTCACGTGTAGATCGCTGATATCAAGCAGATTGCCGTCTTTCCTCACAGACAGGAGAGAAGCTCGGCCGTGTGATGGGTATCCCTCCTCAACCCTCAGGTGACATACGGTGGTCGCAGTCTTGAGAAAGATCAGAAGCTTTTCAGCAGGACACCAGTCAATCGCAAACCTGTCGAAACAAACCAACAAATGTATATGAGGTGCATTTCTTCATAGAGTAAAACAAGTGTCCCAGTTTAGCTGTAAAGAACAAGGTTGAGCTCCAGTGCTGGTAACTTAAGTCAATTTCTATTCTTTTTATAAACAAGAAATTTTTCAGCAACTGAGATCCAATAAAACCATGAAAGACGGTGGTGAACGAGTTACTTTAATGATATATATTATTGCAAGATTGCATGGTGTAGAAATACAAATAATTAAATTGGTTCACTTCCAGTGCCAAGTCTGTGACTTCATGCATTACGTAATCACGCTGCAAGGGTCATGCGTGCACTTCACATCTGAAGCGCACGCACACACACACATCTGAAGCGCACGCACACACACACATCTGAAGCGCACGCACACACACACACATCTGAAGCGCACGCACACACACACATCTGAAGCGCACGCACACACACACATCTGAAGCGCACGCACACACACACATCTGAAGCGCACGCACACACATCTGAAGCGCACGCACACACACACATCTGAAGCGCACGCACACACACACACATCTGAAGCGCACGCACACACACATCTGAAGCGCACGCACGCACACACATCTGAAGCGCACGCACGCACACATCTGAAGCGCACGCACGCACACACATCTGAAGCGCACGCACACACACACATCTGAAGCGCACGCACACACACATCTGAAGCGCACGCACGCACACACATCTGAAGCGCACGCACGCACACACATCTGAAGCGCACGCACACACACACATCTGAAGCGCACACACACACACACATCTGAAGCGCACACACACATCTGAAGCGCATGCACGCACACACATCTGAAGCGCATGCACGCACACACATCTGAAGCGCACGCACGCACACACATCTGAAGCGCACGCACGCACACACATCTGAAGCGCATGCACGCACACACACAGCCACGTCAACTCTGCGCGAATACTAAATTGAGCTCTCCTCCGCTTTTTTGAGCATGGATGAATAAATTCAGACAAAACTACATCAAAATGCATGTTTTGGCTAATATCCTTGTAAACAGTAGGTTAAGAAAAGCATGTTTTAATGTAAACAGTGGAGAAAAAAGGCATGTGTATCAGTATATTAAATCTGTGCTTTCATTCTTGAAGTGAAAGAAAACTAATAATAAATATAATGCTGTCAAAGAAAAATACAAGTGCTCACTGCTCCTGACTAAATAACCTTTGTAACATCAAAAAGTATTCATTTTCAGGCTATTTAATTTATACAGTGAAGACAGTTATTTTACATTTCTGTAGCGTACCTGAACATGTATTTTAGACTGAGCTGAAAAACCTGAAAAGCACTGTTTATTGAACTTGTGTCTTTCTTCTATTGTATTTATTTTCTGCTGTTGCTTGTAATTTGGTTATCTGTAGAAAAGATGTTTAGCACTGAGCCCATAGTAGCATTTTTAGATTTATGTTCATGTTATATATTTTGGTTGCATTTGTGAGTTAATAAAAATGTAGATGGCTGTTTAAAATAGGTATATAATATCATAATATCGATATATCGATCGATATACTCCTGTATCGAATCGAATCGTAGAATTTTTTGAGGTATCGGCAAATATCGTATCGCTGGGTATGAGAATCGATATCGTATCGAATCGTGATGAACCATCCGATTTACAACCTTAGTCGGTACTTCTGCCTACGTGACTATGGCATGCGTGCCATGTAATGCATGAAGTCGAGCTAGTGCAAGACAAGTATTTGTGTGCATTTTTGTGCGCGTGTGTATTTTCATATTTTTAAATGACTGATTATTTCACTAGATAAGGCGTTTATTCCTCAGCTGGGGTCGTGTGCACCTTTGAAGCAGCACTGAAACTGCAGTTTGGACCTTAAACCTGTTGATCCCCATTAAAGTCCACTATATGAAGAACAATCCTGCAATGTTTTCTTTTCTACTAAAGAAACAAAGAAAACATACATCTTGGATGACATGGGGGTGAGTAAATTATTAGGAATTTTTTATTCCAGAACTAATCCTTTAATGTAAGCTGAACGTTTTAGCAATAAAGCAATAAAAAAAGACTATGTGGCTAAAACAACATTTCACAGGTTAAAGAAAAACAGATTTTCAACTTGAAGACCTGAGTTGCATGGTGTCTTTGGGTTGATGAACCTTTTCCTTTATGAGTGACCTTTACAGTCATACAGTAATATAGAAATGATAAGATTCATGAAAAATTAATGTATATACTTTAATTAAAAAAATGTACCTGGAGTGCAGAGCCTGAATCTCAGACAGCATCTCTCCTTGACTTATGTACCGCTCCAGCACCTCCACAAGGGCGGCGCTCACTTGCCTAAGACGCCCACTTCACTGCCTCCTCCACAAGGCCAGCAGTTCCCTGAAACACCTGAAACACAGGTAAGAGATATATACAAGAAAATGAGAACCAGATACGGCTAAAAATAAACTTCTAGAAGAATATTACCATTCAGGGAAAACAAGAATATGTCTTCTTATATGTACACTACCAATTCAAAAGTATTTAAAATATCAGATAGTAATAATTGTTATTAATAATCAAACACCACTTTTAGTGGTTACACATGTTTGAAGTTATGTAGTATGAATAGTGCTGCAGATAATGTTTTTTTTTTATTCTCGTCGTCCTATTTAATACAGCATTTCAAATTATAGTCTCATCATAATGAGTGTGTGTACGTGTACGCATGTACAAAATATAATTTACAAGCATGTTCCTTGTTTGGCAATTCAGCCCTCTCTTCATAAAACACAGCTCTCAGCATCTCTATAGGGAAACATATGCTGAGACACAGTACCTGAAGATGAAATTGATCGCTGGTTGTCATGGTGATGGAGACACGCAGGGGTTCCAGCGATATTTCGGCAGCACGAGGCAAGAGCTCAAGGCACAGCTCAGAGGAACTGACTGACAGCAGCCTGTAGGCCATGTTTCTGTTAGTCACGTTGACCAAGGTCTGCAGCCTGAGAGAGAGGAAGAAAAATGGGAGTTTATTATGTTTAAATATTTTTGCAGCAAAAACAATATTGATTTTACAATATCTGAATATCAAAAAATATCTTCAGCGTAATCAGTCACAGCAACAGCAGTGTGTTCGATGAATTGTTTTGTTGTTGCTGATGAGGTCTTTCCAAAAAAAAAAAACATTCAGTACACAAGAACATCAAAATTATTTGATTTATTATTATGTGAATTATTTAAAGAGTGCAAGCCGATGTAAAAACCAATGAATCCTGTTCCTCTCATCTTGGTTTTAATCCACGTTATAATGATTAAAATCTATTTCTCCAGGCTTCAGTGTCACATGAGCCTTCAGAAATCAATCTAAAATATTGATTTGCTGCTCAAGAACAAAATTGCTATTATTTTTATCACTGTTCAAAACTGTCGTGCTGCCTAATATTTTTGTGTAAATTGTGATTAAAAAAATTCTTAATTATTTGGTATATCAGTCGTACCAACCTAAAACCTTTCAAGAGTATTGTATGTACAGACTCACCCGTCTCTTAATATTGTCCAGTCACTAATTCGAGCTTGCTGCTTTTCAACCTCATCCTTGAGCTTAGAAAACCGCAAATCACACGCATTCATCGAGTTTTGGGCTGCCTGGATGGAGTCTTCCAACTGAAAGCTGATTTGTTTCTGTGTGTCAGAGAAAGGAGTAAGAATTCAACCGATTTGATTGAACCCGTTTGTCCCACAGCAGTTTTTGGTGAAGATTAGTGGATATTACTGGAGCTAACTAGCCAGACCAGGAAGTCTAAAGTGAGCGGATGTCTTACCTCAGCTCTCTGATTTCGTTTAGCTGTGATTCTCTCCTTCTCTTTGCACTCCTCTTTCTGAACAAGAATGAGATTTCATGTACAACACGAATTCCGGAAATGTTGGGGTGTTTTTTTTTAATTTGAATAAACTGAAAACTAAAAGACTTTCAAATCACATGAGCCAATATATTATTCACAACAGAACATAGACAACATAAATGTTTAAACTGAGAAATTTTACACTTTTATCCACTAAATGAGCTCATTTCAAATTTGATGCCTGCTACAGGTCTCAAAAAAGTTGGCACGGGGCAACAAAGGGCTAAAAAAGCAAGACATTTTGAAAAGATTCAGCAGGGAGAACATCTAGCAACTAATTAAGTTAATTGACATCAGGTCTGTAACATGATTAGCTATAAAAGGGATGTCTTAGAGAGGCAGAGTCTCTCCAATCTGTGAAAGAGAGCATAAAAGACGTTAAAAACAACGTTCCTCAACGTCCCTTTGCAAAGGTTTTGCAAATATCATCATCTACAGTGCATAACATCATCAAAAGATTCAGAGAAACTGGAGAAATCTCTGTGCGTAAGGGACAAGGTTGAAGACCTTTGTTGGATGCCCGTGGTCTTCGGGCCCTCAGACGACACTGCATCACTCATCGTCATGATTCTGTCATTGACATTACTAAATGGGCCCAGGAATACTTCCAGAAACCACTGTCAGTAAACATAATCCGTCGTGCCATCTGCAGATGCCAACTAAAACTCTATCATGCAAAAAGGAAGCCATATGTGAACATGATCCAGAAGCGCCGTCGGCTCATTTAAAATGGACTGTTTGTGGAAAAGTGCTCTATGGTCAGACGAGTCCAAATTTGACTGATTCTTGTTGGAAATCACGGACGCCGTGTCCTCCGGGCTAAAGAAGAGGGAGACCGTCCAGCGTGTTATCAGCGTTCAGTTCAAAAGCCAGCATCTCTGATGGTATGGGGGTGCATAAGTGCATACGGTATGGGCAGCTTGCATGTTTTGGAAGGCACTATGAATGCTGAAAGGTATATAAAGGTTTTAGAGCAACATATGCTCCCCTCCAGATGACGTCTATTTCAGCAGAACAATACAAGACCACATACTGCAGCTATTACAACAGCATGGCTTCGTAGTAGAAGAGTCCGGGTGCTGAATTGCCTGCCTGCAGTCCAGATCTTTCACCTATAGAGAACATTTGGTGAATCATTAAACGAAAAATACGTCAAAGACGACCACGAACTCTTCAGCAGCTGGAAACCTACATCAGGCAAGAATGGGACCAAATTCCAACACCAAAACTCCAGAAACTCATAACCTTGATGCCCAGACGTCTTCAAACTGTCTTGAAAAGAAGAGGAGATGCTACACCATGGTAAACATGCCCCCATCCCACCTATTTTGAGACCTGTAGCAGGCATCAAATTTGAAACGAGCTCATTTTGTGCATAAAAGTATAAAATGTCTCAGTTTAAACATTTGTTATGTTATCCATGTTCTATTGAGAATAAAATATTGGCTCATGTGATTTAAAATGATTTGTTTTTATTTTATTCAAATTTGAAAAACATCCCAAGATTTCCGGAATTCGGGTTGTACAACACAACAGTAAGAATATGCACGTGTGAAGCTACGTGTTTAGTTGGATAGAACTGCATCATAAAAGTAGCCATTGTTTGAATTAATGAGTATAAGGACACACAATAATCTGAAACAATAGCTTTTTATTAGATGACTCCAAAACATAAATCGTATGTGTTTGCTAAATCAGATTAAAAGCCTTTTTTTCTGAATTTATTGATGGAAGAAAGGCAGACAGATAAAAGAAAAGTCTGATTACCTTCATCTGCAGAGCAGACAGTAGAGTCTCCAGTTTCTTCCGTTTCCCCTGAAGCTCCTCCATGCGATCCCGGAGAGTGCCGATCATCCCCTCCACCTCCTGAACTCTCTCCTGGTATTCGGCTTTTAAAGCCTTCCATGCAGAACGAGCTGTATTACCTGTGTGCCAACACACACGAAACAAGGCACCGTTTCACTGTTTAGCAAATGTAGCAATGAACAGTCATATAGAATAATCCATGGCGTGTGTGTTACCTGGGTTTGGGGGACATGGCTCATTCAGCAGCTGATCCACTGACTCTAGACCTGCCAGCAGCTGGATCATGTCAACCACCACACACAGCTGCCTGAATAAATGCTTCTGTTTTCGCCTGCAGTCCTACACAAACAAACAAACAAAGGCATCAATATTTCATTCATGGATATATCTGTGTAATGTAAAATACTTTATACGTAGTACTACAGTTATTGTTGCTACAATAAAACCATGGCAACTGGGTATTTGCTACCAGTGTCATCAAAAGTAATTTAAAAATAAATAAAATAAATGAAAAACAATGTCAGAAAGATTCTAAATGGTTCTTACATCATTTGAGGGAAATCCCAATTTATTGTTAAATAATGGTGCATTTTTAAGTTAATTATTGGCATAAACTGCAGTTACACATAACAAAACACAAACTTACCATCAGATAAGGAGCCATAATTTCTCCCTCTCCTGTTTCCTGCAGTTCGGTGGTGTTGCATGATTTCAGGAAGGAAGGCTCGGTCCTTTCCAGAAGCCTGAAATCAGATCATATTGTTTATTTATTCAATCTTATTTGTCCATATTTCATGTCCTTAAAAACAAGGACCACAGTAAAACAACCGTCAGCCTGAGAATATTTGAGGCTTTCAGTATCTTGGGTCATTTTGTTTAATCATTTGATGTAAATCAATTAGTTGATCACAAAGGGGAAATATCTTTAAAATATAATCTTTAAAACAAGAAGTAAACCATGCTTGTTGATACAATACCAACTGCAGTTTATTTTGGGTTGTCTCACTCACGTCCACGTCAGTATTTGTAATCAAATCGACAAGATATAAGCATTAAATATAAATGTCTTTAATAATTTGATTAAGAAGTCCTTGTGAAAGATCATCGGTGGAGTATTTCAAATAGCGTCGCAGCATGTTGAATGTAAGCTACGCTACCACAAATATAAAGATGACGGTCATACAGAGTTATGAGAACGGGTAACACCGAACCCTAATGATTTAAAGATGCACACGAGGGTTAATATAATGACGGTGGCGACTGAACACGGGGTGTCTGCCTTTTTATTGTAATATCAATAACTGCATTGATGGTATTTCAGCGAAAACTACCGTTACAACGGTGACTTGAGCTAGTTCAGCTATCACCATTCAAATAATGACGTGCCAGCGAACTAACTTGATTCTTATAGTGACAGAGCATTTTTAAACGTATAAAGAACTATACAAATAATTCAAATAGTTTATTAATTCCGCATATGCCTTTATAAATTGATAGACAATACTCACGCTTCAGTTTTCTCCGCCGCCATTTGTTTTGAAACGCACCGCCTAACGCTGATTGGTCAGAACCTTGAGGCTACGTCACAGATGTCCACCAATCATGTATCTATTAATTAAACCTTTAGTTGTACAGCGACATAACAAGCACATTAGTGTATTTAAAATATATTAATAACATTGCATAAATACTTTTGTATTTGTACACTATTTATACATAGTACGTAACCAAATCAATAACAATATATAGTTTATTGGTTGTGAGTTATCTCTTTTATATTAATACCTATTTACAGGAAATAATTTTTTTATGCGTACTTCAATGTTTAGCATACACCAAAAGCGTTATTATTTCACATAAACAATCAAGTTTAGCAGTTGTATGTCGTAGTTTAATACGATTAATAGAATGAATAAAATGCATACATGCGGTGCAAAAATAATTATGAAGCTACAGTCAAAATAAGCTAGTTTACAACCAAACCAATGCACACATAATAAGTACAATACAAAATGATAATTATAGCCTACTTGCTTATCGTTCCTGATGTAATGACTCAATATTTTTAAGCGATTAAACCGGAGAGAAGTTAAATTTCGTTGCAAGACACGCAGATCATTTGAAAGCCCCCCCCAAAAAAATGATATTAGTTTTCTAAGGTCAACGCTTTCTCGTTCCCCAGATTATAGGAGAGAGACCTATAGTTATCAGACTGATCATTACAGGCGATATACAGCTATAGGCTTGTGTAATACAGCAATGCATAAGATGCACAAAACAATACTTCAACTTAGATATTAATAGTGCAATCAAAATGTATTGTTAATTAATTAATATGTACATTAGTGTATTCATTTTTAAGGTAATTTAAACATCTTTCTCTGACCTGCATTATGAAATATATAATTATTTTGAGAACATTGGCTTATTTAAATGTGCCTTCGCTGTAGTTCAATTGTGTTAAAACCAAAATACAACAAATTATTTTCAATAACATATTTACTGGAGTTTTGACTCAAAGCCTTATATAGATTAGTGACAACAAATCCTGGTCAAATTAGTTTACATTGATCTTTTAATCAGAAAAAAAATCTGTATTTATGTCCATTTTTATGCCAATAACTGCATTAAATGATATGGAGTAACTAATGATTACATTTACTGAAGAACACAAGTAGTCAAGATAACATATGGGACTCTGTAATATAAAGCCTTTTAAATTAAGAAGACAATATAAACTAGATTTGCCTAAACATGCAGAGAACACACAAACACAGTCCAGACACAAGATGACACCGGTTTACTCATCTTTTATTATCACATTCATATCTATGCTCTGTATTCTTTACAAGGAGTTCAAAACAATTGTGGATGAGAATCAAAGAAAATCAGGCAGGCGGAGGCTGAAAGTCCTGATAATGTCTGTGGCACCTGCTGTAAGAAGGGTAGTCCTTCCTCTCTCATCTTCCTAAAATATGCCCCATTTAATTCAACAGACCTTCACTCGCCTGCTGCATCATTACAGGTGAAACGAAGCGATAAAAATGAAAACAATTTCAACATCATGCTGCTCTGTGCGGCCTGAAAAGATACTATTATGCTGCGGTTCACAGAGAAAGAGAGCGGATTCTATTGCAAACATAAGAGATACAATCCTATGTCATTTTTAAAAAGCCATCAGAAATATAGATCAAATAGAAAGATGAAGAATGTGTAAGTTAAAAATAAAGTCAGTTTAATAATAATGAAAGAAAAAAGATCGGATAGTGAAACAGACATGTTTATTTCCCCCTCCCACATTTCTATTTCCAAATTCATCCTAAACAACTGAAGAAAAATCATCTTTGGAAGTAAAAGACTCCTATGCACTACAGTATATGGAGATGCTTAAGTCCTTTATTATCATTATTATGATTATTGAATCATTACGCTTAAGATTTTTAAAGTTAACTTTTTGTGTCTTTTTTTTGTTTTATCATCTGTTCTATCGGTTTGTCTTTATTCTAAGAGGTAGATCAAAAAAAAATAATAATAAAGTAAATTTACCCATGGTTACAGGTGTCATGCCTTTCGATTCAGGCCGTGAAGTCATACAATGGGACTACAGGTGGAGGACAGAATGAAGACGTGCCACTTTACAGCCCATTTAAATCTAGTTTCACCAAAAAAAGAAAGAAGGTGAAAGCGTTTTCAAGAGCGGCGAGGAAAGGGCTTCTACACGGGGAGGGTTGTACTTGGGGTCAAGGCTGCATGGCGTGGAGGTAGTGTGGTGCCGTCGAAGTGGGGAAGGACACGGAGGAGATAGCGCAACAGGCACAGTTGTGTGTTTCATCTACAGAGGTATCGTTAGTCACTCTACGAATGCTGGCCGAGTTAACGTTTGTGCCATTAGTTTCATAATAATCAGGGTTTATGTTTTAGCTTCTATAAATGATGAATATAGAATGCACATCAGATTTATAAAGGTGCTGTAATCGTAAATACTACTTTATTTTGCACATGCGATCTATCGCGCCTGCTATATTTTCCTTACCGACACGCACCCAACTTGAAAATTAAGGGCTTGCATGAAAATTAGCTTAAAATGTATTCACCCCCCTCAGGCCATCTAAGATATAGTTTGTTTCTTCATCTCAACAGATCTGGAGGACTTTAGCATCACTTGCTCACCAACGGATCCTCTGCAGTGAATGGGTGCCGTCAGAATGATAGTTAAAAACATCACAATAACAACAAGTAATCCACAAAGTAAAGCAATACTATAGATAGAGGACTCGTATTTGAAGTTATTGACATCTTGGATTCTTACAAACTTAACTGATGGACTGAAGTTATGTGGACTATTGTGATGTTGGACTCTCATTCTGACGGCACCCATTCACTGCAGAGGATCTATTGGTGAGCAAGTGATGCTAAATCTGTTCATATGAAGAAACAAACGATATCTTGGATGGCCTGAGGGTGAACACGTTTTAAGCTAATTTTGTTTTTTGGGTGAACTACTCCCATTAAGAATTTCCCACATGTAATAACGACTTTGTGGCAGCATGTTAATATGTGCGTTCAAACTCATAAATACGACCTTTCCTCCGACATGACTTGAATGCACCAGAAGTCACAAGGAGAATTTTAGCTTAATTGTGCACGGACAGAATTTGACAGGTTTTTCAGCGTTCCTCGTCCCGTGCAAGCGGTCACACCACACATCCGTTCCCTGTCCTGCCACCTCGCCCCGAAAGAGTCCCAGCTCTAAGCCGGAGTAGTATTCTATCCAAACGGCTACAGAAATGAAGAGCTGAAAATAAATTAAAACTCAAAAGCAAAATGTAACATGCACTGCTTGATAAAAACAATCTTATGGCTAAGTCTTGAGGTAGCGTTCCTAGTTATGTGAGGTTTGAGTCGTCATTTGTAGCACCCAAATGTTTTCCTTAAGGAGAGGCCAGAAACTAGCACGGTGAGATACAACAGTGGCATGCAACGTCGATATGATGATCCCACCCAACTAAGCTGCGCTTCAACCTGTGGTCTACATGTACATCTATGCACTGCAATGCAACTTTCCCAGTGGACGCTTAACAGTCCGTGTGACAGACGGCAGCCATTCGTTTGACTCGTCACAGAATTGCATAAGTATACAACATACTATTTCTGTTCGAAGCTCAAGTATGCTAAACGGTTCTACGGTTTGTTCAAGCCCTCGCAACGACAACGTGTGGAGGACATTGAAATAAAAAGAAGAGAAGAAAACGCTTCCAGGTGCCAAACACGAGGCCGGCTCGCAGTACTCAGGGAACCGTGTAACTAAATGAGCACTGCATCTTAAACTAGGTCCTTTTTCCTGGAGTACAACGACGAAGCGTAGCCCGGTTTGGCACAGGTGTTACGTGAAGAATGAATTATTTGTTAGTATTTCAAATGAGCTAGTAGCAGTGTAAGAGGTGTCTGTGCATAAAGAACTCTGATCGAGGAGAAACCTAGCTATAATCCAAACTAAATGGAGACCATTTGAGAAAACACAAAAACAAAAGCAACGACGGATGAGGAAAAATAAAATCGCAATTCAACATCAAAGGACTGGACTGAACAGAGAAGACGGTCACAAACGAGGCCAGCGTGAGAGAGGGCGCTCAACTCCAGAAATGAAAGCACACGTCGCTCGCCAATCTCTTTTGAATCGGATGATAACGCAAAACTAAAGCGAGCGGATGAAGGTAGCGAGTGGTGGAAGGGGAGGAAGGGCGAGAACACATGGGGGGGGGGGGGGCTTTTGAAATCTTTACTAAACGTCCACCTGTCCATTGAAACGGTCCAGGGCATCTCCCTGTCACCGCTTATACCTTTCACCCAAAAGATTATAATAATAAAAGAGACAAAATAACAAAAAAAATGCAATTACAATAATATATCTACTATTTCAGTTTTTTTTTTTTTGTCACAACTATGTTAGTTCTTGGAGATCTGCGGTTATGTTAATATTTCTCGCTCACAATTTTTTTTGTCTTTTATTGATGAAACAGTTCGCAACCAGATGTCATGTCCAAATAACGCTTGCTGTCAAAAAAAAGAAAAAGGCTGCTGCAGTCTGAACAGAGCAGAAGTGTGTGAGTGTGTCTTGACAGAAATCTATGGGCTGGAACAGTATTGTGTCTCCGAGTCATGGACAAGATCAACCCTCGAGCAGGAAACAGAAGACTGCCATCTAGTGAGAAAACGGGAAGCTAAAACTAAAACTAAATAAAAGACCTTGACCGGTTAAAGCACATGAACATGCTAGCAAAGCATGAAAAACCTGCGGTCTGGCAGTGTCCATCCATCTTTAACGGTTCAGTCTTTCCATCCTTTATCCAATTAGTATTTTATAAAAAAAAAAATACAAATATTTTTTTTTATCCGATTGTTATTTACAGGTTTCAATTGAAGAGATGTGAAGGTTTTTGTTTGATACTTTTACGTTCCATTTTTCCGGCTTCCGTTTTTTTTCCAAGGTACCTTTTGTTCCCAGTCGGTTTAAAAAAATGAGTGTGACCGAGGCCATAGAGTGTTTTTCTATGTTCCTGCCTTTTAAAACACCCAAAACACTTCCCCAACAAAAAGATCGAACACTTCAACTCAATTAGAAAACACACTCGCGCACACTTGCACAGGACAATGGGGAAGGACGAGACTCAATCCCCAAAAAATGGAGAGAGATGTTGAATGGTTCACATTCAGTGTCTTGGGGCCGAAGACTGTTGGTCGACATGCTGTTGTTTTTCAAGCATGGCGAGTTAAGTCAAGCCCTTTCAAGTAAGTCATCCAAATCCATCAAGATCACACCACAGGTGCAAAAACAATGGCACAAGGTAGAACAGTTCTACGGTCAGCTTGTATGACAAACACACGCATATGCGTCCAACTTAAAATCCTGTGGTCTAGCAACATTCATTATGCCCCATTAAAAGATGGTATGATCCGTCCTACGTCCCATTGAACAGTGATTTCAAGTGTGACTCTCCAAGGACCCCCAGGCTGAGAGACTCGTCATTATTCCTGGGAGTCCTTCTGCGCTCCGGTGAGGACAAAACCCTCAATTACACTCACGCACACAGGCATACCAAAAAAAAACAAAAAAACAAGGAAAATATTTCTTCCTTAAAAAAATAAAATATTCAAGACTATCAGCTTTTATATAAAAACACCAGCAAGCAAGAAAAAAAAAAGGAAAACAAAGAAAAGAAACAAGAAATTAGGAATACTGAGGTAACAATACCCTGAGGTAGGTTTTTCTTAATTTCATTTTATCTAATCTGTTCTAGGTTCAGTGAGAAAGGCCAGGACTCTGGCAAGCTCATCGGCAAATGTCGAACAAAGTGGGCGAGAGAGAGCACAGAAGCATTTTGCGGTCACCTGTTCTTGAGCCTTTGACCTAAAGGCAGACTTGTACCCTGTCATCCCGGCCGACTGTCTGCATGTTTTACAGCATATTCCCTCTCAGGAAAAACTCAGAACAATGCGTCTGAAGGCCAGGCTTTACGAGGTGTAAAAATCACACATTCCTCAAAGAGAAAACGTTTAGATGCTAGGTCACGTTTTCTGCGGTACGCTCGTTTTCATCGTCTGCCTGCTCCACTGCAATGAGGGGCCAGGTTAACTCACATATCATATATATATAATATATATAAAATATGGCGTTTGGGTGTGAGCGGCGCTGCAGCGATCATCGCCGGCGTGGTTTAGGACGGAACTGATGGGTTTCCGCGCATCAAAGCTGAGCCACTGCAATACAACTGCAGAGGTCACCTTTAGCCCACACGCTTACTGAACTCTCGCCGCACGTCCCGCCGGCCAAGCGGCACGCAGCCTAGAAGAGAGGCCTCGGAAAAACACCGCAACCCTCTTAAGCCAGGTGCGCGATTGCCGGCGGTTAAACGTACAGCATCTCAACACAAAGTCATGAAGATTATATTTACAACCTCATTTTTTTTTCGTCTTTTTTTCATCTCGTCACCCCCACAGTTTAGCGTGAGGGACTTCAAGAGCAGTGTTAACAACGTTGGCCCCTCCCCTCGTCTCTGATAGGCAGGGAGAAGTCACCTGATTGGTGACCCCGCCCTCCAAAAATAGCAACGGATCCTCTGCTCTCTCTCTTTCCCATCTCTACCTCACTGCATTTCATTAATAATACCTCTGAATAAACATTTCTATACATATATCTCTATCTTTAAAAAAAGAGTTTAAATGTTGAAGTGACTGCTGATGGCTGAGGGTCCCGGGTAGCTCGAACGCACTTCTGAGGGGCCTTCATTACGCCGATTGCTAATAAGCAGCTATGTGGAAAGCTCTCACCAGAGGGCGCTCTGCTTGACCGGACATCCTCGCCATCCTCAGTCACTCCACCTGGCCTGGCATCTGGTCTCTGTTTTCTAGTTATCTCTCTTTAAAAAAAAAAAAAACACTTTTTTTCTTGTTCATTTTCACTAAACTTTCTTCCTCGCCCTCTCAGGCGTGTTTTTTTTCTTCTCTTTTTAATTCCCTCTCAATTTGCTGCTCATTTCTCCCTGTCTTCCACTGGGTCTGTGTTTCACTCTCTCTCTCTCTCTCTCAGTCAGTCCGATCGTTTGTCCTCCCATTTGTCTGTCCGTCTGACTGGGCAGCGGCCCCGGCCTCTCACTTCCTCCTGGGTTCTTGTGCCTGTTCCTGAGGGGTCCCCGGCTCAGACGCGGCCTGCGGATGGGGTCCCTGCGGACCTCCTGTACCTCCTGAACCTCCTTTCTGCTGCTGCTTGACTTGTGTCAAAATGTCCCTGATCTTCCTCTGTGCCAACTAGAGAGAAGGAAACAAACAGCGCTTTAACCAAACGCTTTGGGTGTCCACTCCTAACTAAGCAAAGTATACATGTGACCCTGGAGCACAAAACCAGTCTTCAGTCGCTGGGGTATATTTGTAGCAATAGCCAAAAATACATTGTATGGGTCAAAATTATAGATTTTTCTTTTATGCCAAAAATCATGAGGATATTAACTAAAGATCATGTTCCATGAAGATTTTTGTAAATTTCTTACTGTAAATATATCAAAAGTAAATTTTTGATTAATAATATGCATTGCTAAGAACTTCATTTGGACAACTTTAAAGGTGATTTTCTCAATATTTAGATTTTTTTGCACCCTCAGATTCCAGATTTCAGCCAAATATTGTCATTTCATAACAAACCATACATCAATTTAATCAGCTTATTTATTAAATGATGTATAAATCTCAATTTCCAAAACTGCACCCTCATGACGGGCTCTGTGGATTTGTGCAGGGATGCAGGAAGACAAGCCACTGACCTGACTAGCGTAGAAGTGGCCGATGATTTTGACGATGACCTGGTCGTGTTCATCAGGGGTCTGCTCTCGGGGAACCACTACTTCAGCAGCGGTGAGGTTCTGCAGTTCGTTCACCTGGGATGGGTCGTTCAAGCACAGAAGATCAATTCAATCAGCAGCAGAGTCTTGATCAGCACATTTCTTTTATTCATCAAGTTATCATATGTTCATTTTTGCTTGATTTGATGGGGTTGAGTTTGACCACAGCACATTTAAGAGTTCCTCTTAAAGATCTTATTTGGCAAAGATACGTTTCAATTGATTAACAGTGACATGTATAATGTTACAAGAGATTTGTATGCTTCAATGAACTTTTCCATTTGATTCTGTCTAAGGATCTTTATCAACTCTACAGGACTCCGACTCCAAACTTTTGAGCAATATTAGTAATATAGATTAACAGTCGTATCACTGATGCACTATTATAGTTTCAGGGTTTTTTAGATTCTCTGTTTTCTATTTAATCTTAATGTTTTAATAATTCTGTTGTGCGTTTGGATTTGAAAGTTTTACATTACATTTATTACAATTATTTAGCAGACGCAATCAAAATCAACAAAAGAGCAATAATACACAAGCGCTAGAACAAGCCTCCGCTAGCTTAACGCTGTACACACAGCAAGGGTTTTTATTATATAATAAATACAAAGAAAACAGATAGAATAGAGAAGATAGTGTTCGTTTTTTAAAGAAAACAAGCAGTTAGTAAATGCAAGTCTAAAAGGGGCAGGTTTTTTAAAGAATAGAATTAGAATAGAGAGTAGGGCTGATCGATTATGACAAAAATCATAATCACAATTATTTTGGTCAATATTGTAATCACGATTATTTCAAACGATTATTAGTGTCATATTATTAGGGTCATATATTATTAGCCATATGACCGAAACTTTATATACAAGATTTATTTAAGATGGTGATGTATATATCAAATATATATTTTCTGTAAATAAGGTTGCTATGACATCTACATTTTAGAGACCAGCGAAATATCACGATTCTCAACACCACAGCAGAATACCAGAGTAACTAATATTAGTAAAAAAAAAAAAATTTATTACTAAAAAAGATACTTACTAAAAAGATTAATCACATAAGTGCCGCATTTTGACACATTTTTGCATGTATTTGACAGTTTAGGCGCTAAAAGATGACTTTACATGTCCGTGATGTACTCTGTCTCAGCGCATAACGTTACACAGTAATCTTCCTGAGGAAGCGCAAGTTCTGTTTCACGCTTTAAAAAAATACATCTAATCAACCTAAATCAAACACGTCTCATTACATGATTTTACAGATTTGCATATGAAATTAGCATTTTATGGAGGAACAAAAGAGCACCGCTGGAAAGGGGGCAGAATGGGGCACAATAATCGTTTTATCTCGATTACTGTATTTTCATAATCGTTGGAGGCCAAAATCGAAATTGAAACTGAATTTCGATTAATTGCACAGCCCTAATAGAGAGTGCTAGAGTTAGAGGGTCAAATAAAGATGGAAGAGGTGTGTTTTTAGCAGATTTTTTTATTATTATTTCTATATAGTCCCTTAATTTGTATTAGTTTTAGCGTTAGTTATTTTAGTACCTCAAGTTAAACTAAACGAACATGAGAAATGTTGACTTTACAACTAGCTCAAATAAAATGCATCTTTAAAATTGTATTTCAGTTAATTGTAATTTCACATCAAGTACCAGTTTTTAGATTATTCCATATTAGACTGAATAAAATGTACATTTGCTGCTTTCAATATTAGGGAAAAACAATATAATAAAATGTGTATTATAAAAAAAAAAAAAAAAAACCTCTCTCTCTGATAATCTCTTCAACTTTTAATTTCATGAAGTAACGTCAAAGAAAGTCTAATTTTTCATCCATATGTTAACGATGTACGACTTACAGTTTTCCCGCCCTTTCCGATGACCCTTCCTGCTGCTGCAGCTGCTACTTTGATGTGTGTCTCCAACTTCACTTCCTCTTTGGGGCCAAAGAAGTTCTCCTCCTTCAGCTTACCGTATATTCTGCCTTGAGCCTAACACACACAGGCGCTTCTTAAGTGACTTGGGTCTTCCTGACAGCAAATTCCTCACACATATTTGCTGAAATTAGTTTGAAGGACATGCTAACCTTGAACTGGGCCTCAGGTGGTCCTGTAATGATGACCATTCGCAGTTTGGAGTCCGGAGCCTCTGCTGGCGCAATCTGAGGAGAAATGCATTTGAGAGCTGAAGTCATCGTGTACTTCAGAAAAACAGAAGTATATGAACATATGAACCTCAATACTTTCAATGACATATGAACACAAGATTTGATCCGAGATGACCAAAGTGATCATTTTAACAAATGTGCTTACCCAAAGATTACAGTGTTTTAATCATTTACTCACCTTCATGTTGATTTAAACCTGTAAGATGTACTTTCATTCGTGGAACATATACATGTGTGTATATATATATATATTCATATTTTTATTCATTGTTAAAAGTGACAGTGATTACATTTATAATGTTAAAAAATTCGTATTCAAATACATGCTGTTCTTTTGATTTTTTTTTCATCAAAAAACCTTGAAAAATTAAATCTGTCTCCACAAAGATATTACACAGAACAGTTTAGAACACTGATAAGAATAATTTGAGCTCCAAATTAGAACTAAACGATTTCTGAAGGAACATGTGACACACTGAAGAGTTTCACTGAATAGAAAAAAATTCTATTTTTTGTATTATAGAATTTTTTGTTCACAAGAATAAAAATAATGATCCGTTTACAAATTGAAAACAGTGCATCAGGAAAACCGAGGGTGAATAAATAAAAGGAAATATTTTTTGTTTTCGGCTGAACCATCTCTTTAAAATGTAAATGAAGAGTTCAGATGCAAAAGGCTCTAGGTGCCAGGTGACATTTTCATCTAAAACGAGCATTTTTATGTTCAGTAGTTTAACTCTATTGGCAATGTACTGGTCCTTTTCTATGCAGTGATTGAGTGAAATAACTGAACATAAAGGAGTCTGATAAAAATGCTCATATTAGAAGAAAATGTAATGTGGCATTTAGAGGCTTTTGCATCTGAACTCTTCAAATGCTACTTTTTTTTAAAAGCATCGGAAACCAAAGAGATTACCCACAATGCATTTTCATAAAGGCTACCTTAATAGAAGCTCCAGCAAAACGGCTTAGCTGCTTGATATGCTGTCCTTTCTTGCCTATAAGGGCTCCTACGGCTTGGGCTGGGATGTACACGTGGACGGTCTCCTGTTCAGCGGCCTGTGGGGGGGGGGGGGGGCACAAAAAACGAATAAGCGCTTACATATGGTGAACGCCACAAAAGAGAATTGCGTTAACCCACCATAATAAGCTAAAGATGCCACAGGGGCCTGGTTTATGTGAGATCAGTGTGACTTTTAAAAATAATGAATAGTGACAAAATTGGTCATACCCCAATAGGGCCATAGGGGGGTCCAGGCATGGAGTTTCCAAGGGCAGGAGGAGGCATGGCAGAGGAGGGCGGGAAGAGGCCGATTGCTCCCAGGTTTAGTCCAGGGATCAGGTGAGTCTGTTGCTGGACGAAGGCGGAACATGTTTTCAGATTAGGATTCAAATTCATGCTTATTGGCCCAAAAAAGCTACACACAACTGTCTCTCACACACACTCACATTCATGGCAGCGATATCATTGTCATACGCCTCCCGCACTTTCTTCATGATTTCCTGTTCTGCCAGGCAACACGCGTCGATCGAGCCCTTCACTGTAATCGTCCTCTCTGGGTTATAAAGGGTCAGATCCTGCAGTCTGCGTTAAGAAGAAAACCATGTTAAGAAACACACAGTAGACTGGTTTTGTGATTGTGTTCGTTCCATGCTTACGGTGAAATCGTGATCTTGGTATCAGTGTCTTGTTCCACTTTCTTCAGGTTGCGTCCCTCTTTGCCAATCAAACGGCCGACAAAGTTGTTGTGAGCAAGAACCTTCAGCGGCACCTCATCAGCACTATCCAGAAACGAACAGTGTTTGTTAAAACTGATCTGAGAACAGACATGACCCAATTCATTCAATGTAATAACACAATACATCTAATTGTTCGTTACAGCTACTGAGAAAAAGGTTACACTTTATTTTAAAGTGTCCTTGTTATGGTTTTAAGTCATTTTTATTTAGCTACATGCACTTACTATATGGTTGGGGTTCGGCTTAGGGCTTCTTGCATGCAATTATGCATCATTTATTGTTATTATAATAGTAAGTGCATGAAATATGTGTAACAAGGACACCTTAAAATAAAGTATTACCAGAAAAAAATGTGTAATTCAATTAGTTACTTGTGAAAATGTTAATGATCTGAATATTTTCACCCACAGATTAAATGGATTTCTTTCCCAGATTGCAATATATTTAACCCCAGAACGAATTCAGAGTAAAAAGAGGTGCTGGAGGCTGTGCTTTAAATGTCATTATTACAATCTTAATTCAAGTGCTGAAGGTTTTGAAAGTCTGACAGTAATCAGTGTTGAGTGCTTCTGCAAAGGCCTGCACTGACTGAAATATGAATACTGGAAACTATTTGCTCTCAGAAAAGGCCTAAACATAATTATTAGTAGCTTTAAATAGACATTTTAAGTTAAGTTTACTTGGGAATAAAGACTCTTCGTTTGTAAACTTTACTTAAGTAATGCACCAAAAAAAAAAAAAAAAGTAAGATTTACTTAATTTTTCTTTTGCAAGTTTTAGCGCACATTTTAAATAACATGCAAGTACTGAATTAAGTCAAATCTACTAAGCAAAGGACATAAGTAAATTTAACATGGCCAAGTTAAATCTGCAATACTCAAGTATTCACGCATGCAGTCACGCTTTGTAAAATGTACTCAAGTAATGTAGCACTGGGGAAAAACCATGCTATTAAAGCGTGTGGTTCACTTACAAACATGCATGTAAGCAAGCAAGTAGACACAGCGTGTTACCCTTTTAAGATAATATGTCCACTTTATTACCCAAAGTGAACAGAGAGACCTCAGGTACACCCTACACAATGACGGTAACAATAGTGTCCGAGTATGAAAGGGTCATTTAGAGCCACGAAACAGTAAGTTACTAAACCTAACAACAAAAGCAACCATAAAACAGCGTAAATACAACTCGAAAACTTTAATGCCCCAGTGCACGATGGGAAAAACAGCATCATAACTTTGATATTTACTTAAACACAACAAACAATTCCAAGTTAAATATACTTATAAGTTCAAACTTTCATTTCTACAAGCTTAAATTGAGTGCTAATATAGAATTGACTTAAAATAATTTAGTTCAGGCAAGAATTAATGTAGAAATGACATTTGTCTTTAGCATTTACTACCGCAAAATCATTTTTAATCAGTGAGCTTTAAATGTTTCACAATGATTCATTGTTTAAAACATTCACCAGAAATAAAAAAAGCAATCAGTTACATTAATTTAATAAAGTAAGTGAAATAGCTACACTACTTATTACATTTTAAATAGGGTAACTTGTAATCTGTAACCCATTACATTTCCAAAGTATCCTTCCCAACGCTGGTGCATTTTGATTATTAATGAATAAAGTACTCATTTATTAAAAACAAATAAATAGCTTACCGACCCCAAACTTTTGAACATATACAGAGGACATTATTACGTATATATGACGAGTTGTAAAAACAGACTTTTTTTTAATTATGTTATGTTTTTATTGTGTAAGTTAGCTGTATTTATTTAGTTATTTTTGCAACCGTTTCAAAATAACCCAACTGCAGCTTGATTGAGATTCAATGGAATGCACAGCAAAAAAAACACGTGTTTTCTGTTTTTGCATATGAACTCTTCATATTTTGAAGACAAATCAAATAGTGTGAGGGGCGACTGCTCTGGTCGTGCCTGTCGTTGACACTCACGTTTTGGTGTCCTTGGCCTCCTGGATCATGATTTCCAGGATCATGCGGCAGGCAGCTGAACAGCCCTCTGGGTTAGAATGGATACTTATGGGCTTTTCAGCGGCACCTGCGTTCTCCTTACGATGCACATCAATCCTGAGAGATGAGAGGAGAAGAGGGCGGCGGCGGCCAGGTTATGCAATGAACGGTGTATAATATAAACACAAGCAAAATTCAAACAATCAGTCAAAAGCAAATAACCATACAGGTTTGAAGTGAGTGTGAACTACTCTTAAATTAAATTAGTGTCTGTGCCACTTTTTCCATGAAGTCATTTACTCACTTGCTCTGAGTTTGCTTGGTGATGTTACGGATGGTGGCGCCCTCCTTGCCGATAATGGCGCCCACATACTGTGTGGGGACCAGCAGCCTGACCGGGATGTCCGCGTGCTGATGTTTGTTGGGGATGCCAGAGCCAGGCGACATCTGGCGGGAGTTTCCTCGCGGACCGTATCCGGGACGTCTGCCGTTGTCTGGGCCTCGTTGAGAGTCGGCATCAGAGTTTTCATCAGGGATGTATGACACACGCAGGGCGTTGTTCTCAAACTCGTAACCGTTGAGCTTCTGGATTGCTCTTTGAGACGAGAAGCATGAATGGTTTATAGTAACTGACAGTATGAACTGCGGTGTGGATGAATGCTGACTGATTAAATGTACAAAGATGAAATCGTCCGAATAATTTCACAGTTCAACAGAAGAGATTTGCCTAAATGGTTATTAAGCAACATTATGAATTAATCCGATGATGCAGAATCCAGGCTGACAGATCTCATAGTAAGCTAACCTGAATAAAAGCTTGCAAAGCAGCTGAATCTCCAGTAGGTGTCAGCCGCAAACAAGGGAAACACGTAATGAGAGCATGCATGCTTTGGGGTGAAGGTTTAATGTGATATTGCAGAAAGACAAGGATTTTAAAGCCGACTTTTTAAATTTAAAATACTTAAATTTATTACAGCACAATATGCATATACAGTCATTTGCAGATTATAATTTTTTGTTGATAACCTAACATTTACAAATCATTGAGAATGCAGACCAACCCAGCACTGTGCCATGGTGTGAGTTTGAGGAGAGAATCAGTTTGGCCAAACAATGGAAGACAAAGGAAGCCTCTCTAACAAAAGTCAGTATTTTTGCAATTGCATTTGGTGATAAAAGGGCAAAGTTCACTCACTGTCTAGCCTGCTCCCGTGTCCCATATGTGACGTTCACAACTGCAGTCTCGCTGTCTGTATTCACTGTGGAAAAATAAGAGCAGAGAAAGAGTGTAAATAAATACAATTTATGAATCTTTTTGATTTCACATGCAACATTTCCAGGTGTTCAGCATGCTTTTGATGTATCTTTAGAACAGAAGTCATTCAGATTTGTGTGTACTATTTTTATCAGTAATACATAATTCAAAACATAAATGAAACAATGTACCTTGTTCGCAGTTCTCAACAGTCCCATACTGGGCAAGCAGACCATCAAGAACCTACGATGGATAAAAGAGAACGAGTGAAAGGGGGGAAAAGATCCTGAATGAAATAGCAACACAAAATGCAGCAGCTGACTGAATTCGGTTTCACACAAGACACATCAGCCATGAGTGTATACTTCATTTAATGTAGTTACCCAGGATGCTCTCTTCAAAAATGACAAGTTTCCCAAAATATTTTTTTATTTTATTCTGTATTACAGAAACATCTTAACTTCACCTCGGACCTCGAGCTTTCAAATCTAATAAACATGGGTTTTTCTGTAATGTCAAAAACTCATATATTAGAACTTGTCCCAAAGCAGGTGTTTATTTTGTGTATGATAGTAGGCTTAGTTTCTCCATACCAAACTACATGTTTCACCCATTAAAACCTGGTTGGCATCTGATTGGTGTTGCCACCAAGGTGTCTCCTCCTAGTGGTCGATGTTGGAGCGAGTGGCTGGCAGAAGCGTGGCCTGCTGGACAGGTGCCAAGAGAGACCCCGCCCCGCGAGAACAACAGTCAGCCAGTACAACAACCACCGGAGAGAACACACACACACACACACACACACACTGTGCCACGCCCGCGCGCACACACACATACCCAGACGCTGTGTGTTGAGGGTGTAATCTCATAATCATCTAACCTGAATGACATGGATAAAACTCGGAGTTTAAACCAACACAGGGCACTGCCCTTGCCAGAACATGTAGGGAAAGTTCAAACTTTGCTATTCAGAGTCGCACTAAACAGATGCGTTCATTTTCAACGAAATTAACAAAACAGCAGCATTGGTTTGCAGCGGGACAATCTGTTTGTCTAACCAATGCAAAATTTAATTTGTCAATCTCTGTTTTGGTGATACTAAACCCCTAGATTCAGGCTGTTTTCTAGCTCGAGACTTCCCTCGCCAGAACATGTCTTTGCTGTTCAGAGGCAGACGAAATGCAGACGCATGGCAGAAATTTGCACTAAACTGAGAGAATAATTATACAGTTATTACACTGCAGTTTTATGTCCACAAAAATATTAGAAAATTTAAATGTTCTTTTTGCAAGAGGTAGAAAAATATTTTAAATTTGTACTTCCTTTAATACTTCAATAATTCATTTTTGGTTAATACTGATTTTCAAAAATAATTTTGTTGATGTTAAAATACTCCTCGTCCAAAAAAATATGCAAAGAGATCTTGGACTCTTCACTTTCCAAAAGAAGAGCAACATTAGTGTCTCAGTGGCACTATTAAAACACATCTTTTTGTTTTTCGTTGGGATTATCTGTTTGTCCGACCAATGCAAAAACTATTACGATTTCTCATAAACATATACATGCAGGATGTTTCTACGTCAAACTTAAAACAACGTCTGAATCTATGAATGGAGAAGAATCGTATTATTCTCGGATTATGCTTTAATACGTGGATGAAGAGCATCATGTTACTGTCAGAGCAGACATGGACACACTCAGACTCACCTCCCACTGAAGGTGTGGTGGGATGTTTCTGATCAGGAGCTTTCTGGTCCTGTAGAGGGGGAGGAGGAGAGAGAAATTAGACTTTGCTTCATGAAACAAGAGCCATCAATGCATCCAATACAAGACTAATGAGAGTAGCGGTTACACACGCAGCCATCTTCAACAAAAACTGCTCAAGTTTACACCCACAATCACATAAAAACTAATTACACTAATGACATCGCCCATCATGCAAATGCTGATTTGTGCTGACAGCCAGTGTTCAGAAAGGTCCTGGTCTTGTCTGTATCTGAATGATGTGGAAAGAGATGCATGGAGATGGAAAGGTGAAAGTCAAAGTCAGAACAGGGATAAATCCACCAGAACGGTAACTTCCATCATAACTGGTGCTTCATGCTAGCTCTGATGTTAAAACGTTCATCCTTTCACATGCCATAAGAGTGAACAGATATAAAACAAGTTCTTGAGGAAAATTGTAACATTACAATTTTGTGCTGAAAATAAAAAAACAGCTACTACTTTTGTATATTGATCACTGGACAGCGTCCATATTAAAGATATGCAAAACTCTAGTTTCATCAATGTCAAGTCTTTATTAATGTAATCTTTACATTCATCTTGGTTTCATTTGACATGTTTGATGTAAAAATTAAAATGTTTTCCTTAAACGTTGAATATGACTAAAACAAGAATCTCATCATCTTTTCCGACATGGTTTGGAAATAGTTTTTTCCCCAAGGTAAATATACTTTTTTTATGTTTTTATATACCTTGTAAAAGAAAAAATATGGTCACTTTATTTTAAGGTCCAATTCTCAATGATCTATTAACTATGACTTCTGCCTCATTAAACTCCTAATTACTGGTTAGTACAGTAGTTGTTAAGTTTAGGTATTGGGCAGGATTAGAGATGTAGAATATGGTCGTGCATAATATGTGCTTTATACATTTTTATTAATTTATAAAGCCAATATTTATTAGTATTAATAAACAGCCAATATGCAAAAAATATGCATGCTAAAAAGCAACTAGTTAATAGTGATAACTGGTCCCTAAACGAATGTGTTATACTATACTAAAGTCTATTTAATACATGCTTCCCAAATGTCCTGGAAACTGAAATTAACTGAGGAATTAAAAAGGTGTGTAAAAAAGAGATCCAGGTCTATTTAATAAATTAAATAAACTGAAATTAACTGAGGAGTTAAAAAGGTGTGTAAAAAAGAGTGGTATTCAGGTCATTGGATTTAACATTCATGATCTATGTTTAATGACACTGAAACTGATCAAATAAATACCTTGAACGCTGGATAACAGTATAAATGTGAATAAATATAAACGAACATAAGATGTAGATCAGTCCAGAACTTTGACAAGCTATACAAGTAAACCTTAACAAGAATGTGTTGATTATCATTCAGATAATTCTAGTACGGCACGATTTATCTTCATAAATTAACATCATGTATCATTTCAAAATCGAGGACAGGACCAGTGAGGATCGAGAAAATCTCTCAAAATGATCTGGAAGGAGGTTTTATTTATAGGTAGATTAAACATCGTGAAGATGCTTGGGTGGATCCGTCCTGCTCGTCGCTCGTGGAAGCGAGGCGGAATGGGCAGAGGAGAGAGAGAGAGAGAGAGAGAGAGAGAGAGAGAGAGAGAGAGAGAGAGAGAGAGAGAGAGAGAGAGAGAGAGAGAGAGAGAGAGAGAGAGAGAGGAGAGAGAGAGAGAGAGAGAGAGAGAGTGGAGAGAGAGAGAGAGAGAGAGAGAGAGAGAGAGAGAGAGAGAGAGAGAGAGATGAGAGAGAGAGAGAGAGAGAGAGAGAGAGAGAGAGAGAGAGAGAGAGAGAGAGAGAGAGAGAGAGAGAGAGAGAGAGGCTGAATGGGTATATTGAACCTAGACACTGATGTAGTTCAATGCCAGCTGCCCCGGAAGCATGCAAACTCATCGCCCGGGAAAGAGAGAGAGAAATGCAAGTAACTACAGCAATGTCCAAGCAATGCAAGTCTTGGAAAAAAAAAGGAAAAATTAGTGAATTGACTATAAAGTCCAATAGAGGACTGCAGCATGACATAACAATGACACAGTTATAAGGAGACCAGATAGCCTACACAAAGCCGTAGCACTCTGGATCCTCTAGAGGGCGTAGCAGCAAACTTCTGAAGCAATGCATGCGTTTAGGATCAAGGAGGGAAATGGGTGCCAGGGGTCATGTGGGAGGGGCAACCCTTTTCTGGTGACTGAGAGCAGAAACCCTAAAGACCTCTGAACTCCAGGAGGTTGACGCCCACTGGTTGACAAGCAGAGAAAATGGCGCCATTTGCCCGCTTTCAAGCTCCCTTCATGCAAATGGCGGGGAAACAGCCAATCAGGGAACAAAGAATCCTGCAAGGGTGTTTCACACCACAAAGATCAGCATTGCGAGCGTGCCTAAGCCAAACGAGACCAGTTGAAATCATGCATTGCACAATCTTGAAAATGGCCATGCAGATTCGGAGGCCTTGAAGCACTTATTAGAGTATGTACTTTCCTTTTTTATTGGCTTTCGAGATTATGCTCAAATCAGGAGAAATGCAACACGACTTGGCTTGAGTTTGAAGCAAATTAAGAGCAGGAAAGCACCAAAAGGTGCAACAAAAGGCAAAGGCCACATAAACACGGTGGGCGAGACCACCAATCTGTTCGCTCTCCCACTGATCAATCACCTCGTTCCCAAACCCATCCCCCATCCTGACACTTCCACATCACACCCCCACTACTACAAAAACGTGCCTCTTGTTTGGCACCTTTGAACCCGTTTAAACCCATCACGTCACGTCCCACCAAGTCTCTGACCACTTTGATTGGTCAACAGCGTGCACTGCAAAAAATGCTTTTCTTACTTAGATTTTTTTTTTGTCTTGTTTCCATCCAAAATATCTAACAATTCTTACATCAAGAAGTAATCAAGAAGTAAGTCTTAGAACAAGAAAACTAATTTGCCAATGGGGTAAGCAAAATAATCTTGTTTTCTATTTGAAATAAGATTATTTTGCTTTGCTTTCACTTAAATTTGACCATAACTTGTCAAGAAAATCCTTGATTTAAGAATGTTTCTGATATTTTGGCTGGAAACAAGAGAGAAAATCTAGCATTTTTTGCAGTGTGGAAATCCCATCCAGATGAAAGAGGTGACCTTTTGGTTTATTTTTCCATTATTTAGAGATGAAAACATGCTTCAACTTTGCGTTACTCAATTTACCTGGCCTTACGTCCAGCCGTGGAGCAGTGGATGATGGGACACCAACCACAGAACCAAAACTGTTAACATGCTCACATTCTCCAGAAAGAGTTGCATGCGATTTCTCTGTATTTTATGGTGTGGCAAATAAAATCTATGTTTAGGTTTGGCTTTAGTTAAAAATGGGAATCTCAAGACACGCCAAAACATCGAAAGTTCAATCACACAGCACTAAAAAAAGACCATAAAAAATGCTAATAAAAAGACCAAACAACAAGCACAGAAAAGAGTGAAAGAAAGAACAAGAGAGAGATTCACCCCCTATAAGGGTCAAAGGTGAGGACTCTACGGGCCAGCGAATAGCATTAGGGGGAGGGTGTGTGTGTGTGTGTGTGTGTGTGTGTGTGTGTGTGTGTGTGTTAGAGTGAGGGTTGGTATGCAGGGCTCACAAAATTGCTAGCCCAACGTCCCGGGGCTATTGCGCTTTCCAGTCGGGCAACCAAAATATACCACTGCCCTGCCCGACGGGCTACCTTAAATACAGACGGTTTCAACGGCAACAACATAAACAAACGTTACTGTGCATGCGCGTGTTTGTGGCCCTAACTTAACTTCCGGTAGACGTCCAAATAGAATCAATAACAACAGCTAAGTCCCTCTGGAGTAGATTATTTTTTTTATAACAAGCAGAATATGTTTGCTTCGTAAATCAGACGGACTGAGATGCAGCGATAACTACTTGGACGGACTTATTAAAAATGCAAATTCACTCTCCGCCAGCAGGAGACGCTTAAAAGCGGGAGAAATAACGTTAACGTTAGAGGTTTGCGCCCGGTAACGGCTGTAAACTGAGCTTACAAACGCTGCTTTATCAGACATATAACATGCAAGATGAAATTAAAATAACATTAAACATTTTCTAAAGACAGTGTTCCTTCAGAAATACAGTGATATAAAAACACCTGCGCCTCGTTTTGATTTTAAACGTGCATTACGTGCTCATGTTTATTCAAGCCTTTTGGAAAAGTTTTGATATTGTGGTGGGTCGCCACAAATAAATAAATGTATGTATGTGAAACACATCCCACAGCACAACAACCTGAGCCCAACTTCATTACTCATCACTTTAACTGTGTTTGTAGCCGGCGCCACTAACAGCCCGATATACAAACACAGACCGGAAGTTAACTTCGGTCCGGGCGCGTGCGCACGATGAAACCGTCTATAGGGCTTCTGCAGGTCCTTGAAACTCTCAATTTACTTTACTATTTAAGGCCATATAGAGGTTTAAATACGTTAAACGTTATAAGACAAATCTCAATTATAATTTCAAGAGGTCTTACAGTTGCAGAATCGCGATACAGCTTGATTAAACTTCAAAAAGGCAATGATGTCATTGAATAAATATGAGCGCTGCACAAAGTCAAAACACAGCGCATATGTTTTTATGTGAATGTGTCTGAAGAGAACCGTCAGTCCTCAGAAACGTGTCGTTGGTCTTTTCATTTCATCTTGTCTGTAACGCCCGTTAAAGCAGCGCATACGAGCGCGGTGCTGCTTTGTGTACAGCTGTTAACGCACCGGAGAAGCCGCTGTTTGCTCCTAAAGCGCCACCTCGTGGCAGGGAGTGAATGTGCATCTACAGTGTGATCTTATGTTCAGATCAATGCGAATATCCACCCATGTTTTTATGCAGCAAACATAGTTGTAAATATTGAAAAGTTAAAGTGCCTTCTAAAAATCTAAACAAGTTTAAATTAATATAATAACATGTTTGACTTGTCCCTGTTCATAAAAATGGTTTAAAAGCTGAAATGCCATTTTATAAGATTTTGTGTGTGTGTGAAAACTTGTAACTAAACTGTAAATCATGTCATTTTATGGCTTAAAATGTTACCATAGACATTGTCCATCCCCACTCATACAGTGTTCATTTTACTTGTGCAGCTCTTAAAAAGGTTCCTAAATTTCCTTAAATTGATTAGTAAAAGATACCCTGTAAATCAGGGGTAGGCAGCGTCGGTCCTGCAGAGTTTAGCTCACACCCTGAATAACCCTCACCTGTCTGAAGCACTAGTGATTCTGAAGACCTTGATTATCTTGTTCAGGTGTGTTTGATTAGGGATGGAGCTAAACTCTGCAGGACAGCGGCACTCCAGGACCGACGTTGCACACCCCTGCTGTAAATAGTGCAATACAATTATTTCATTGGTATTTGTGCATTGAAAATATTTTTGATTGACATTTCGATTTATCTGAGTTTCTATATTTAAAAAAAATGGTCTTATTTCTTTGGGCTAGTTAAATTAATTGAAGAGCACCTGCCCGAAGGGCTACCAGGGATGTTTTAATTTTGCGAACCCTAGTATGTGGTATTGTCCTACAGCGGGTCAGAGGCACATTATTGACGTTTACTGCTATCTTGAACTTGTGAATGTGAAAAAACTGTTGAGATTTGACCCATGAAGCTCACTCTTTTAGAGAAGAGAATCATACTATAGCTTGAGCGTCTAGCTGGCAAAACCCTGCTCCGCACACACAGCATCACATGAGACAAAAACAACAACACAAGGGAAAGAGCTATACGTCTTGACACGGTTAAGCACATTCAGTTCCTCCACACACGCCACAGACATGCTTAAACACAAACACATTTACTGTGCTATACAAATGAGTGCAAACATCAAACTACCAATCAAACGCTTGGGGTCAGTGAGAACTGTTTTTTTTTTTAAAGAAATTAGTATTTTTATTTTGTATGGATGCATTAAATCACAGTTTCCACAAAGGAGCCTTAACGTTATCAACATTGATAATAGTAAGAAGTGTTTATTGAGCAGCAAATCAGCATAATAGAATGATTTCTGAAGGATCATGCACTGTAAAACATGAGTGTAATTTTATATTTATATTTATGCATTTAGCAGACGCTTTTATCCAAAGGGACTTACAGTGCATTCAGGTTATACATTTTTTATCAGTATGTGTGTTCCCTGGGAATTGAACCCACAACCTTTTGCGCTGCTAACGCAATGCTCTACCACTGAGCCACAGGTACACACCCTTACAATTGTATGTAAAATACTGCAAACACACTTTGGGAGAAAACTGGTAATATGTTGTACTGCATGCTACATACAGGGAACATCTGTAAAACATCTAGTAACTGGACGTTTCATGATTTTTACAGCAACAAATAGTTACAATTATAAGTGAAAACCTGTAAAGTGATAGTCCTACAATTCCCCGTGACACTTCACATTTGAAAGTATTTAGTTTGAAGTATTTTAATCACGTTTCTTAATAGCTTTTATCATCAGTTCTGTACATTTGGGTTTTATGTCACATCATCTGTTGTTTAATGAATGTGTATTGCATGGTGTCATGCGTATTATGGTGTTTTGTGCTTCTGTAATCATTCAGATTGTGTTAAAAGCTCATTGTGATGAACTTTTTCACGAGTCTTCGTGTAGCTTCCTCTGTTTTTAATTGTCAGTGTATGTTAAAGTTACAAAACAGATTTCAATAGCAGTGAGCCTTATTGGATTTACTGCTTTAAACGGCAGTTTTCTTGTTTGTAAAATACATTTTCTTTACTGTAAAATTTACAGCCTGTTCTGTAAATATGTTAACATTTTTAAAAAAAATTTTTTTTTTTTCACATAATTATTCAGGCGACCACAGCGGCCACTGGCCAGATGTTTATTTTTAACAGTGTGTGACGCTGAAGGCTGGAGCAACTTCTGTGCTATCAAAGAATTATATTTAAAATATCTTTAAATTAGTGAGGTCAAGCGATTAATCACATACAGAATAAAAAAAATGTTTGCATAATATATGTATGTATACTTATTATGTATATATAAATACACACACACATGCATTTATATATATTTAAGAAATATATGTTATGTTTACATATATCAATTATATGAATATAAATATATGCATGGAAATATTTTCAGGATATGTGCTGTACGTGTGTGTCTTTATATATACACACATAATAAATATACACAGTACACATACATATACTCTGTAAACAAAAACTTTTATTTTGGATGTGAATAATCATATGACAGCACTACTTTAAGCAGAAGAGTTATTGTAAATCGTAATGATATTTCACAATATTACTGTTTTACAGGTATTTTTAGAAAATATGCAGCCTTGGTAAGCATAACAGACTTTTCCACAAACACACACACACACACACACACACACACACACACACACACACACACACACACACACACACACACACACACACACACACACACACACACACACACACACACACACACACACACACACACACACACACACACACACACACACACACACACACACACACACACACACACACACACACACGATGGGCCAGTCTCAGCTGGCTTGGAGGAATCAGCAAGGCTCTCTTAATCAGAAATACACATATTCCATATCTAATATTCACAAACACTGGCATATCAAAAACTCTTACACACTAAACTCAAGGGTGTTGCCTGCTGACTATCTTACATGCTAGTTTGCGATAAAGCAAGAAAATGGCTAATTATTAAGTATAAATTCAAATTAAAATATAACAGAATTGACAGTGGCATCTAAAACGTCTTTAAAAGGATTACGGAAATTATCGAGCAATAAGCTAAAATGCTACGTACACACACACACACACACACTCTAAGCATTCAAGCAAACAACCCCACAGTGCAGGGTACAAATGTGTCCCACTGACATTAAACACACAGACAGACTCCGACACCGGTGCATGCCAACGTATGTCTGTACGACACACGCCAAAATCCCCCAAACCGCTTCTGAGGAGCGCCGGCCTGTCAAGACAGAAGACACAAATCTGGAAGACAAATGCGTGTTGTCGAGGATAATAAACGTGCTTCCCAAAACATCGCTCTACATTTAGACTCAACGGATACACTATTAAAAAAGTGAACTGTGTCTGTTCTACAAGCTTTACCATGCCATCATCTTAAAAGCGTCAGACACTGGGAATTATATTCTGTCAGCTGTGTATGTGGGGTTTGTTTCTTTACGAAGTAACACTTGTTGGAGAAATGATCTGGGAGAAATCACTGAAGAAGTAAATACAGGGAGCTACAATAGTTTGACGAACAATAAGTGGAGATAAAATCAAAAGGTTAATGTGATTTGTAGTTTTTTTTTAGCATACATTTAGGTCAACGTCAAAGGGCAAGAACAAAGTCCTAAGTAGCATTTAATTATGGGAATTAAAACTACTAAATGTGGTGATCTAACACTTATTAACTATTCGAGGCCCACCGTGCGAGAGGTCCAACGGGAAACCCAGTACACAGGAAGCCAAAAATCGCCCCTTAGAAGTAACTCAACGAGCAACTTCCTGTCTTGCTTTGAGCCACTGACACCTCGGCCAATCAGAGGTGAGGTTGATTTAAAAACGGGGGAAGGGCAGATAAGCAGAGAGAGAGAACAGAAACAATATACCAGCAAGTAAAGAGCATTCACTTGCATTTTAACCCCTCCTTCATGACTTCTACATTCATTCACCTCAGGCTCACACACATGCACACTTTCACTTATATACACATAACTTATGGGCTGGAGTGTAACTCTTTGTAGGGCTGTTCAATTAATTGAAATTCGATTTCAGCGATTTTGAAAATACAGTAATCGAGATAAAACGATTATTGCGCCCCATTTCAGCGGTGCGCTTTTGTTCGCCATAAAAGCACAGTTTCACATGCAAACCAGTAAAATCATGTCACGAGAGTTTTACAAAATGGGACGTGCTTGATTCAAGTTGATTAGATTTATTCATGTTTTTAAAAGCGTGACAGAGGACATGCGCTTCCTCAGGAAGATTACGGTGTATGCGCTCAGAGACAGAACAGACATGTAAAGTCATCTTTTAGTGCCTAAACGGTCAAATACACGCAAAAGTGTGTTTCAATGCGGCGCTTGGTGATTATTCATGTAAACCCTCGTCGGTTATGTAATAAATGAACGTAAAGAGTTGAGGATGAAAATACTTGTGTAACGGTAAATTGATCCGTGCGGCTCTTAAAGTGACAGTACGCTATATTCCTGCTACGACTCTGTGCTTTATATTAATAATCAAACAACAAAAGACACATTCAAAATCACTCTCTGCTCTTGAGTGAAGGACTTTTGTAGCTTTAATAAGAAACAAAGGAAGTTTAATTCTTACAGTGAAGACTGTTTTATTTTACATTAGGTTATCTAGTAGGCTGTTAACTGAATAGCTACTTTAGACTTGCATTAAAAAAAACTTCAAGCACAGTTTGTTGCTTTTTTATTCGATTGTATTCTTTTTCTTTTTTATTACTGGCAGCTTCATTATTTTCAATCATTTTGAGGACCTTTGTTGTTGTTTTTAATATTAGTTTCTCTGATATGCTGTGGTATTGAAAACCGTGACATTTCGCTGGTCTCTAAAAACTAGATGTCATAGCAACCTTATTTACAGAAAATATATATTTGATATTATACATCACCATCTTTAAATAAATCCTTCATATACAGTTTTGGTCATATGGTCCACTAATAATCGTTTTAAATAATCGTGATTACAATATTGACCAAAATAATGGTGATTATGATTTTTGTCAGAATCGAGCAGCCCTAACTATTTGCAAAGCAGCTGATTGTGGATACCTGAATTACAAGACCACAAAATATACATTTGTGGAGCTACACAACGAGTGTAGGATAAGATGCACATAATCTACATCGTTGACCGATAAATCAACCTCACTTTACCACATATTCAAGTAGCAAAATATCAGTAATTCAATTGCATTTGGGCATTAGAGGGATCTGAAAATAAACTGCATCCCTGATACTTTCTAAAACATTTAGCAGAGGCTACAAATTCACCAAATGAGCCATGCGTAACGTAACTCATCATGCATTCGCTCGTGCAGATAATGCAGTCAGTTCAAACAGTCCTGCAATTTGGAGAATTTATTTTTTTAATTTCTACAAAAATAATTGTATTAAATATAAAAGCAAAGATCTAAAGGACTGCTCAAACCTATCATTTGGGCTAGAAAGACGGTTGGTTTGAATACTATTAATAATACAAATTAAACAAGTTATGGTTAGTTCATAATCACACTGCACTGGATTTTAGATATTCATAGCTAAAAAAAATGTTTGGTAAACAAAGCAAACATTCCTGAAATACAATTAATAAATAGGCTAAACCACATTTTTTAATCAAAAGTTTCAACCATTTTTAAACAAAGTTACTTTTAAAAACTAAAACAAACACTCTTTATATATTCAAACACAAATGCAAGGTAAATATATTTTTAGATATATACAAAAACATAGTATTTCTTTAATACAAGTCAACTAGGAAAAAAAGAGAAGCAGACTGGGATTACTCGGCACAGCAAAGTTTATATTTATGGCTCTGCAGAAATGTTTCTCACCAAGAAGAGTTTGCTAGACATAGTGCTGAAAAAACACTTTTAATAGACTAATTAAACTGATGTAAATAAAGTAAAATAATCCTAAATAAATAATCCTTTTCCGCTACATTTTTGAAAAGCCATTCACAAGCAAATCTTATTTTACACTATATAATTATTGTATTAACTCACACCTAAAAATCCAAATCTAATCAGTCTCCAGAAATAATATTCCATACCGCTGAAGTCAATCACAAAAGTGCATGCATAAATGTATACACAGCCCAAACCAAAATGATACAAAGCTAAACCAGCTGTTTAACACGAGGCAGTGTGACAGAGGTAGGCAGAGGAACGACGTGAGACAGAAGTTCAGTCAGTAAACTGCTAGAGGAGTCAACACTGAAAATGGCGGGTAAGTGTGGGAGGGGAAGGGGCGGATCCTCACGTCCACACACCTCCCTTTCCCGCTCTTTGCGTAACAGCGAGTCCACCGAGGGACGGAGTAAGCTGCTTAAGGTCTAGATGGACGTGGAGGTTCCTCGAGTCAATGAAAACGTCCTGGTAACAAAGTTAAGGAGTTTAGCTCGGTGGCCGTGTAGAAAGCTATGGGTGCCGTCGGAGACTCCCTCTTAGCCGGGGGGACCATTCCCGGTGGTTCCAGGCGCTGAATGGCACAGCAAGGGTTAAGCCATAAATCAAAGTGGTGTAGAGAGAGTAGCAGCGATGGTGAGACAACTTCACCAGAAATAACAGACGTCCCATCCCCCCTTTTCCTGCTTTCTTCTCACTGTTTCTCGTTACCTCTTTCTACACTCGTCCCTGTGGAGCTTTCTGCCCCGCATTACCTGATAGGCCTTCACTCGCCCTCGCCGCTCTGCGTTTTCCCCCTTGCCCTATTCCTCTGAGAGGTGAAAGGTCACTCCCCAAGCTTAGCAATCAACACATGCTGATGCAACCCGTAACATACCCGAACAAGAGAGTTAGGGGCAATATATTGCTTACTGCCGGCCCCAGCGATACAGTCGTATAACAATGAAACCAATACAATTAATCTCCCGCCTCTAAAAGGTTCCTCTTGCCGTTGAACACTGGTGCTGGCCAATAGCACGGCAGTAGTGGACACGGTCTGTATTAAACCGTCAAATCTGGGCCTCGGGCGCTTCGACTTAAGTTACTGATCATTTTTCTATTTTCATTTGAAATTTTCAAGTCCTGAATTAAATAACGGCTTATAAAGAATAAAAACGCCATCTAAAACTTTTTTTGTCTTTACAATTAGGATATTATTATCAGAATATGAATCCAGTGAATGAAGCTGAATATCAATAAGCAACTGCAGGAAAAAGTCTAATGATGCATTCAACAAATGCATCATTATAAACAGGTAAATTCATAAATATTATTTATAATTAGGCACGCACACCCACATAGGCTGTGCAGTACCCTCATACTGTGTGTGTGTGTGTGTGTGTGTATATATATATATACATACATACACACACACACACATATATATAATTACAATGCCATACAAGAAGTAGAAATGTATCTGTTGCCATTCAAGCATTCAAATGTAACAGAAGAGAAAAGGAAGTTGCATCATGCTACATTGATCTGAGACAAACTGTAGCTTCTCATAGGCGGCTATAGAGCAGTGGCAGTAAATGTTTTATGCTACAGGCAAGCAGGAAAATCAGAGTAAATATTTCATAGTCCATGCAAAAGTGACCAGTGACTGAAAGTGTCTTTCTAAAACGAATTTGAGGAGCACGGTCAAACCTTCACAGAAACACATCTAAACAGTTGCAAGGATGTAAGCCAGTCATGTTTTCTCATTGATAATATTCATTTTAATATATCTAAACCAATGAACTCCAAAAGATGGATAAAGACAACAAAAAGAACTGCTTTTTATTACAAGCTACAGCACAAGATTATGTCATTCTGCACATAAAGCAACATCACACAGATTTAAAAAAGACAGAGAGAGCGAGAAAGAGAACCCGGTTTGTGATTGCAGATAAACAGTAAGATACTTTTGTAGCGTTTAGTCTGAAACTTAGGCTTCTCTAATTAATTCAAACAGAAGATTCACAGTTTATGCATACTTTTTATTTAAAAAAAATTGCCTAGTGCCCATAAGAGCATTTTTTTTTGTGTGTGCCTGAGAACTGCAATAAAAAAAATGAATTAGGAAAAGTTTTCCCCCACTGTCAAAAAACAAAAGCATATGAATGCTCGTTAAAAATCGGCTAAAAATACATAAGGTCAAGGTTTCTTTGTTCGTCACATAATAAATTATACAGGGTATAATTAGAAGTGAAATGTAATCGAATCAGGTCCGCTCAGTGGACAGTGCAAAATAATAAAAATAAAAAATTATATAAAGTAACACAACACGAGAGCATATATATGGTAAAAGAAGAGAAATAAGAGTAAAATGTGCAATGAAATAAAAAGTGCAAAACAATACGATGTGCAAAAAACCATAAGATGTGCAAAAAACAATAAGATGTGCAAAAAACCATAAGATGTGCAAAAAACAATAAGCAATAAGATGTGCAAAAAACAATAAGATGTGCAAAAAACAGTGTACTGGTGAAAAAACTTAATAAAAAACAATAGTAATGTGAAAAAACAATAAGAGGGCATAAGTGTGCAAAAAACAATAAGACGGGTTAATTACATAAATTACAAGACCAACAATTAATCTTCACACTCTCTTTCTATCAGTGATCTGGATATAGCAAACGGTTTAGCACTTGATTTTAAATCCACACAATCCAAGTTTAGAATCCTCAGGCAAGTAAACACTGGACGTAAATTCCAAATTATTATAACTGTTTTTAGAGTTTAGAACCAAGCTTGCATGGGCCCTAACCACTCTGCCTTTGACTGCACATTTCCAGCATGTCACAGTGTGCACGGAGCGACAAGCTCAGCTGAGGAATGCAGACGGTGAAGCGAAGAGAACCGGAGGTCCTTTCCTGCACATTATCATGTGAAGCAGCCCCCCTCTCATCCGTCATCCTCTCTTTCTCTCTCTCCCTTGGTCATTTGACAGAGAGAGAGCCATGGGGAATGGAGAGAGAGAGAGAGATTTTTCATCCTATGGACAAAGAGTTTTGTCTGCAAGTAGTTCTCAACCTTGCATCTCAACCTTTGACCCCAATGTGGACGGGGAACGCTTTGGCCGGGACTTTAAAGAGCCGTAGGGCAGGGCAGGGGACGGGGTTACTAGCAAACAATTGAACTTTTCAAAGAGGCCGCAGATTATGCTGAGGTATAGTGGCTCTGCTAAAAAAAGGGGGGAAGGGATTGCAGGACATAAAACAGCAAATATTAAAGTCTTTATTAAATCTGTGGTGCACTTAAAAAAAAAACTGTTGAAAATGCTTAAAAAAAAAAAAACACTTTCTGCTGAACGTGCCCTCAGGCAAGTGAAGAGGCTTGTAGAAAAAGGGGCGTTGTCCGAATCATAATTCATCAGCAATATCACAAGGAATTATCTAAATGTTTTATTAGCTGCACACACACACTGGCATAACTGTAGCAACTAATCTCTTCTCGGCTTGTACCATATTCACGTAAACATTGCGTCGCCTATCTATAGGCTACACATGTGCTCAAGCAAAAGAAAAAAATGCCATATGTATAGGTATTTCCCCCTCGGGTGGGTGGTGTGTGAGAAACAACTGTAGAGAGTAACAACTCCGCGATCCATTTGGTTTACAAAAGGCGATATGCCCTTAGTTTGGGTCAAAGTTCATGCTTCGCTGTGCTGTGCCCTACTGTGTGGAGAAGATGGAAGCGCTCGTGCGCCTCCATTTTGTGACTCAGGAGCAGAACACGGGACAGACAGCATGACTGCCTACAAACTGAGTCAAGAGACAGAAAGTCAGCTCACAATTAGCACATGCATTTGCATTGTGATTTACCCACATGCAAAGTAGCTTTACAAAGAACAATCACACGATTTAAGAATAAATTAGGAGGACTGACGCTTAACTAACCGAAGCAATCTGACAAGCAGGCTGTAAATAATGTCCGCAAGGCTTTTGTGCGTCAGTCAGGATTCTAAGCTCATCAACGATATCAATTAGAGTGTAGCATGATACTGTTTTTAACTTATGAGTTTTTAGTAAATATGCATGCAAATACTCCTCCCTCCCCCGTCTCGCCATTTCATGAAAGCCAAGTGTTCAGGGAGAAATGAAATGGCAGGTTGCACTTCAAAACACACTTCAGCTGCAAAAGTCACGAAATCACCTTTGAGCTGCTTTTGGATAAAAACGCATGCTCCTGATTCAATCAGATAATCACGTGTTAATTGATTATTTTGTTTTTTAAGTTTCTGTCTCGCGCAGTTTCATTTACTGACTCGCAGTGGCGGAAAAAAATACACTTACAGAGGTTTAGTCTAATTGCTCATATTTGCTTTACATTTTTAAAGTAGTAAAAATCTCAAATAAACAATGTCTGCACAATTATAATGCTGACAAAACTTCAACAGTTAAACAGATTTAGTTCAGTTGATATAGTTATGCATTATGCATGAACAGCGCGTTAAAAAAGATCATACCCAATTTAACAATTAGCTTCATTCGAGGATTTAAATTATAAAATAAAAAACAGGCATATTTAAAAAAAAAAGACAAAAAAATCGTATCTGTAAAAGTTACCAAATTATTTAAATATACAGTGAATAATGAAGCACGCAATAAACATGGGCACTAAAATGCACAGCCTACCCACCAATTATTTAGGCTGCGTCTTTTGTCGTTTACGCTTAATTCTCTCTGTCATTACCATTATAACTCACGCGCACAGGTACGCGAGGATGTTTTACGTGAAGCAAACTCGTACAATTTGCTTCTCTCATACCACAACACAACCAGCCAGAAATTCTCGTTCCGAGTGAGTAACATGGGCCTGGATGCATCTCAACCATGTGGACCAGCGTCCTTTCAGCCATCTTCCACTGACAACGCCCCATTACCACAATGAACCTCAGTCACGCGAGCAGGCGCAGAATGTGCTATAGGTAACATATAGGAGCCGAAGAAGCATCCATGTCAGCACTGAGCGAAGTGTGGCGTGTCGTAAGACTGCTATTGCTAAATGCGTAACACAAAGAACGTGCGTTAGTTCTGCATATGACCGTACAAATAACACTCATGAATAGGCTAGCTCTAAGGTTGATATTTTATTTAATAGTTTCAAATTCTAATATCATCCTCCTCTTTTAAACTACATTATAGTGTGTTGCTGTGGCACACTATCATTACACCGCAAAGTGTCTGCTGTTATGTAGGAATCAACGAGTTGATACTGTGTTCCGTATTAAACTCCATTTACCAGCGCCTTCACATGAGCCACATCGAACTAATGTGAGGATTTGCCTTTAGATGACTGACTGCCTGCAGTGCAGCAGGCGCACAACGCTCGCGCTTCGCCGGATCACTCCCCTTTACGCACGCGGCACGCCGCGCCGTGGCTTCAGCTTCTCGCAGGCAGTGAGGGGGAGACCTGCCTTCATTCATAAAGTCACCGGGCTACTCCAGAGTACTACAGCGCCGTGAAAGAGGCGGTGCGCACCGTCACTGTACCGCCCACCGCCGAGGAACGGAGGGGGTTGGTAGAGAAGAGGAGCTCTGCACGTTGACGAGGATATAGGGGGTGGGGAACGGAACAGAAACTGTGTCGTACAGAACCGAGCATCCAGGCTATATGTGACACAATGCAGTGCACCTGACTCAGCACGGTTTAATAACGATTTTGTCCCGATTCGCGCCGCGTCCAGTGCGGTGCTCTTGAAGAGAACTGTGGATTTACCGCGTTGTGCCGTAAACATCAGCACATTAATAGTTTCCATCATGTTCTGGTAATAAAGCGCGCAATAAAAGCCCGGGAATAATTTCAAATAAATTATTTCGTTCCATTCGGAACTGATCATGAATAGGATTAGCTCATCTACGGATGTAAATAATTGATTCTTTCATACTCGAAGCAGCACGTCTTGCAGTCTATATCGTGTAAGATAGTTCCCTCTGTTGGGAAGAGTCACAGTTTAAACACGACTCATTGGAGGATCCAAGTCTATGTCTTAAACTCTGCGAATGTGAATGAACATGCAGGGAAAAGTCTGATATTATCTTATGCATACAGTTTATATATATATTTCGCAAGGCCAGCTCATTTTCGACCTGCATAAAGCATAGTTTACATATTTCTCTGAAATAAATCTATTTAGTAAAAGGATAGTTCAAGTCAAATATCACCATGTGTTGTCACATTTCAAGTAGTTTGCCTTTTTCTCATTTGAAGTGTATTATATAAATGAATGAAACTAATCGATTCAATTTAATCAATTCAATTTCAGGTTTATTTATTTGAGCTAAAACTGAATCTTTGCATGCATAGACTAAAATTAATAAAACATTTCCCACTTTCCAGCTTAACAGAACTGAAGAAACAAATAACTCAATTACACAGAGATGTCTACTGTTTTCACTTTTAAAGTAGCCTAACTTTGAACTAAAAGAAACAAAGAAAACATATTCTCACATTAAGACAAACAATGTTTCTTTTAAGGCAGGTTTTTTGTTATTAAATTCAAATTGTTAATTTTGTTGACCTTTCCATAAGTTTTTTTTTCACACTTTGAATTATCAAAAAAAATTACAACATATCGAACAAATTAAATAATTGAATTCACAAAATATGTATTGCTCATATTTAATTGCACTTTTAGAAGCAAACCTTTAAATGCAGCAAGTATAATTAAGACCTCACAAGTTTTGCTTTTCATTTCTTAATTAAAACAAATAAGCAAACCTTAAATTTAAGTCAAATAAAATGTATTAAAACAAATAAATTCACTTTCAGACAAAAAAATGAAGGACTCTGAAATGTTGTTGTACAGTTTTTAATGCAGTTTATATAAATATCTAAAAATCCAAATGTTTCACTGAATGCTCCTCTTCTCAGTATATTTTTATTACTTAGTAGTTATACATGTTACAAATTAAGTTTGAAAACAAATACTACTATTTAAAATGAAAAAATAATAAGGTTGAAAACAATATTTTTCAGTAAATTACTTGGTGAATATCTAATACATTGGTTCCTTATTTTTCCAAACGGTTTGTCATTCCTTCTGAAATAGAAGTAAATCCATCAAATGTGTCTTGAACCATGAACACTTCTCTTTCAAAGCCGTTTCTTCACATGAAGGACCTTGTTCCTGCAAACCCCTGACTCCTAACTCAACAGTCTCCTCTCTCCAGTGTACGGTTTGTCTTAGACTGATAAAAATGATTTTGTGCTGAAGTAAATACTACATAAAAACAAATGTAATTTCTACATGGAATTATTTAGTTCAGGCAATAATTTTAAAAAAGGAAAAATTAGTACTCAATTTATGGAAATTAGTTTTAATTTTACCTGTTGTTATGTTTACAAGGATTCTTTAAGTAAATATCAAAGTTATAACCCGTTTTTCCCATCATGCCATGTTAATAATTAAAAAGGTTACACTTTTCACTGTTTTTGAATTTACACTGTTTTATGGTAGTTTTGAGGTTAGGTTTATATACTATTTTGTGACATATGGAGTTCATTTTCACTCAAAATGACCCATTCATACTCAAACAATAACCACTGATTGTTACCATCATGTGTAGTACCAAATATTGATGTCTCTGAGTTCATTTGGGTAATAATTCAAAGTGGAATATTATCTTAAACAAGCTGTCACTTGTTTAAATGTGAATAATTGGTATTTTAGTGCTATGTTGTTTGAGTAAAGTTTATAAACCGTAAATAAATGTACTTGAAAATTGCCGATTTAATAAAATAATTACTAGAAATACTCATCAAACTCTAACTGGCAATTAAATGTACTTATTTTCTTTGTATTTTAAATAAGATAAAATTGTGTAGAAAAATATAAACCAAACAGTCAATACAATTTACTGGGAAATTCAGGTAAACTTTACGTTTTTAATTAAAGCAAGTTCTTGTGTTTAGTTTTTTACTTGGGATCTATTGAAATTACTACATTTTCTAAGGAGAAAACTTTCCTAACTTTTTTCAAGTAAATCCTACTCCAATTTTTTTTCAGTGTGTGCTTTCTTTGGAGGGAAATTAGTTTAAAGTCAATCCAAAAGGGTTCGAAATGAAGTTAAATATAGTCCACAGAACAGCCTCATGAGTAAAAGCTACACAAAGTAACAAACTCAAAATGTGAATTATTTATTCTCCTAAATACTATACTGAATTAAAACAGTATTAGATCAAAAAAGAAAACTTGAACAGCAAGTTTTTAACAACTCTATCCTGGCTGTATAGAAATAGCATAGCACCATCAAATCATCCACAAACAAGACGAAGCCAACACCATTTGTTTTTGCAGGAGACTTTACAAAAAAATTAATACATTCTCCTGGTCAGCTCTATTTCACGACACCTTTTGCTCTATGTTATATCAATATCTGAATGCACGGTTTGATTGCACAGAAAATATCAGGAGCATAAAGTGCACTGAAATGTTGCTCTGAATACCATCACATCTAATTGCATGCAATCTGAAAATATCATGGATAATAATATATGTGTGTGTCTGTAGTGTATACACACATGGCGGCTCTCCTCCGCCTGAGAAGGCCTTCGCTCTACACTGCAAGAGGAAGGTATGACTCTATGTATGTCTGAGGGGGGGTGTTGCCAGCCCCTCCCCCCTTTCTACGCTTTTAAAATGCATGCATGTGTGTGTGTGTGTGTGTGTAAAGGGGGATAGCATGACCACACCAGCACATGCCTGCTCCGAGGCCATGTGATCTACAGGCTCCATTTTAAGTGATTTGGACTCGGTAAGGAGGGAATGTGGAGAAAGAGAGGGAGGGGGAGGAAGAGGGATACCGAGAGAAAATAGCATAAAAAGAGAAGAACAGTGTTGACTGATCTCTATGGCCTCACGAAGGAGAAAGGGGTAAAGACATGAACAAGCCATGTCCGTTCTCGGTCACTTTCAGGCTTCTACACCTATGGTGCATTTTCAACTAAATTAACTAATTAAACAACTGCAAACTTCTGTTTTTGTTCAGTTAAATGCTAGCTGTAATACTGCTACAAGAACTTGTGTGGACCTCAGTAATATGAAGGAACAGATTGAACGTTACAAACAAATCAAATTCAAAATCTAAACTAAACTAATTCCATCTTAATGCAAACAAACATTAAAGTAACCGAAGCATTGATCCATCTTTTCTTCCCCATGTCGTACAAGTGGAATGATTTATCAGAAATTAAAATAAGTTCTGTCCATCGCTGTTGACTAGATTTAGAAATGTGAGCGCTGAACTCATCTGCAGGGTGTAAGTGGACTAAATGTCTGGAAACACCACCAGAGAAGGAAGTGTGACGTTTCACTGGAAAACACAGTTATGATCATTTATTAAAAACTGCAGGTATTTTTGTTTTTAAATGAAACATATGCATGGATGAGTCGTAAGAGGAATAGGGAAGTGAATGTAGTGACCATCTCTCCTCTGTCTTTGCATGTATTGTATGCATTTTTATAATGTATGCATGTATGTTTTAGAGAGCTGTGTGCCAGCAAATTATTAATTGGATGCTGACCCGCCATTGCTAGCTATTCACACCGAATAAACAGAACATTTTGTAAGTTCTGTTTTGTAAATGTTACAAAAGTGTTACTCTACTCTTGAAGTCAGAATCTATTTTGTAAGTGCATGTTATTAATCCAACCCGATCTCATGAAAAGGTGTATAAATAGTACGCCAAATGAAGAACGAAAACTTGTGGTATTGATACGCAAAAATCGACTTTGGGTTATACATGATACGAATGTGTTTGGCGTGCATAATATAATACGCCGTTTCCGCGTGCATAATATAATACGCCGTTTCCGCGTACATATGATACGCATCTACCCCACAAACCTAATCCTACCCATCGCGTAGCATATACACGCCAAAGTTAGTTTTTTTCGTTATTTAGCATACTATTTATACGCATTTTCATGAGATCGGGTTATATTAATAACATGCATTTACAAAATAGACAGTGAATTTGTATTTAATTCAGACTTCAAGAATAGAGTTTTACATTTACACAAAGTTCTGTTTATTCAGTGTGAATAACTAGCAATGGCGGGTCAGTATCTGATTAATAATTTGCTGGCACACAGCTCTGTAAAACATACATGCATACATTATAAACTGCATACATTATTTATACATACAAAGACAGAGAGGAGATGGTCACTAAAGAGAAAATAAACCCTGTTCTAATACGTGGTGTAACCTTCTTGTGATGATTAATACAGCAGTAATATAATACTGTAGGACTTGAGTCATATCCTCATTCTTAAATTTTCCGGCATTTTTCTCCTTTTAAATTATTAATGTAACAGACAGAGAAAGATCTTTCAAATAATTCTCAGGTTATGTTACGTTGCAATGTACGAAAACAAATGCAACCTAGATGGATATTAATTTAGTTTCTAATTATTTGTAGGTGCAAGGAACAATTATATGCTCAATCAATTCACTAAATATTACAGCTATTAATAGGAGCTTGAACGGTAGAAAAGTTTTTTGGTGCTGGAAGATGACATCATGCAGGTATCATAAGAAATCATTATGAGCCACAGAAAAATGTCACGAGCCTAATTTTCACCATCCTATGATGGTGGACAGTTTTCTTCTGGAGACCAATGATTAATAAAAAATTTTTTTTATAAATAAAAACTTGATCAGAATAAAGGTTGCTACAATTTGTACATATGCTACTGATTCTGATAATGAACAAAAATGTACCTCTGCATCCTAACTCAAGCTACGATCAAATGTGCATTTCTAAGAGATATTATTATTATTAATATCCTCAGGCAACCCAAACCGGTTTCTTGATTTTACACAATATCACTCATTAGAACTTTCAGACACGAAGAAATGCATTTTTCTATTTAGATATTTTGTTAAGGAAAATGAATGGTCGGGTTTCTACAACTTTCACTTTGGAGCAAAAATCTGGCTTTAAACTTGAAAGAAATAAAGATTTGACATTTGAAAAAAATTATGTGATAATTTTGTGGGCCATATCGCCCAGCCCTATAACAAGGTAAATATAAAATAATGCCAATATGTAGAATAATCAACATTTCAATTGCTGTGCTTGTTGCGCATGAGCTTGATTTGCTCAAGCCGCGAGATCAGGAGCACAAATAGCGCAGGAATTTAAGCCAGCAGCGTTTTAACACACACACATCCTGCAGAAGAACAGTGTGCAAAATAGCTTCATTATTTACAGTGCAACAAAACCAATTTGCAACACACTCATTTATTTCACTCCTAAACAAGCAGAACATCCATTTAAATATGCAATGAGAACGTGAATGAATATTAATCAGTTCAAGTCGCTTGTGTCAACATCATATACACTGTGACCCAGGCCTCAATACATGTTCATTGGTCCATTTGGGGAGAAACAAGGAGAAAGAAAAATGTAAAGAATGTTGAGCTCAAGGGGCACCCCCCCCGTTCACCAGTGTTTATGATGGCGACGCCTTCAGAACGGGCCTGTTCACCAGAGAAATAAAGAGTCATGGGGGGGGGGGGAGGGGTAAACCACCATGAACTTTTTTCCCCTTGGGAAACACCCCTAGTCTCACATCCCCTCCCACACACAGACATTAAAAAACAAAAACACAGACCTACACACATATCTAGAAATACCCACAATGCTCTCTGAACATTCAACTTTCAAAAGAAAACAGCAAGGTTAGGTTGAAAATGTATGCTTGAATTCACAAGTAATTCTCGTCCAGGACGTCAAGCCTGTCAAAGCAGCACCATTTTTTGGAGAAAAGTCAGTTTGAACATAACATGAACTTATTTTATTTGCCACAACACAAGTCAAATGTATTCAGTGTTCACAATTTAAATAAAAATATGTAAATGTTCTAAATCAATGCCAAAATGTAGCAATTTTAGATATGCTGCAACAATTGAAGAAATCTGAATCAGGCGAGACCCTGAAACCCGTCCCACAACAACTTGGGCGGCCATGCTGCAAACCGGCGCCAACCAATGATTTGAACTTCAAGCCAAGCCCCATCCACCTGTTCACGCTGCCTTGTGACAGCACGCCTCTGCGGTGAATATATTCATCTTTCCGAGAGGCTTTCTGATGCATCATGTCACAAATGTTATCAATGGACATGGAGAGAAAGAATGTTCTTATTCTCCATTATTACGATTTCCTTGACCAGAACAAGAATTAGGTCTTACCAACACTATTGATCCAACTCTCAACGAACATCAAAAATGTTCATTAGGAGATATATCTCTAATAAACATACAAACACTCATTTTTATCATGTATTGTAGCCCATTTGTTGCCCTCGGGGGTGTGAACGTGCTTGTGGTACTGAATGCTACTTCAAAGCTGAGGTAAAAGGACTTCGATCCTTTAAAAACAAAAACAGCACAGATGGTTCAAAATAGGGAAAGGGGGAGAGAAGAGGACACATTGGTAAGGGGTTAAAATGGGAGGGGTGCTCTTAAAGGCACAATGCACATTTAATTTTCACATTTGCACCATGTCTACATGCTATGAGCATTCTTCCCTTTGTCACTCGTCCTCCTATTTCCCCTGTTCAGTACAACGGTCGTTTTGAGAGAATCGCTCTCTGTAACAGCAGAAAAAGGGAAGCCCACAAGGAAGTGCTGCTGTGCATTCCCTCCTCGATCCCCACCCCCTCCTCTCCTCCTCTCTTCTTCCCTCCTCTCCTCCCTCTTCCTGCTCAGGCAAGCCCTGTGAGTAGCACGTCATATGACCCAACTGACAGGACTGCCTGCATGCACGTTCTGCTAATCCTGCAAATGTGGGAATCAATCAAAAATGCATGCTGTCTCGCAGCAGAAGGAAAGACAGCCTATGCAATACAGAGGGACAAAAGAGGAAAAGAAAAGGGAGAAAAACTGTACTCAAGCAAGCACTTTGCTGGGAGAAAGAGAGCGAGAGATAGTGGAAGAATGAGAACGAGGTTGCCTTGCATGCAGCACCGTCAATGTTTCTGAGAAACTGCACACAGGTGTTCCTGGCCCCCGATTGGTCGCACCTCCTTCTTCGTAAAAACCCCTCCCCCTGCCTTCTGTAGTACTACAATCACAAGCGGAGATGGAGAGAAAAGAAAGGAGGGAGGAGAGAGAGAGAGAGACAGAGCAGGCAAGTGTGGCTTCAGATTGCCTGAGCATGCAATCGCAACACGCTCGTTTATTTACCCGGCGAAACGCCGTGATTCGATTCAAAGCTGAAGTTTTCTTTTATTTTTTTCTGAATCCACTTAGCAAAGAACTGGTGAGACGTAGCTACTTTAAATGCACAAATCTTTACTTAAGAGTTACTTACACAAAACTGCTGTTATTTCAGCCCTGCTGTAAGCCTGTAGGTTTTTCCTTCAGTCAAGCATTTGTTAGATTATTGGGTGTATTATTGTTTTTTATTTTTTTAAAAAGCAGGCTATTTACAGCACTCTCTAATTGCAAGATAGCAGACTTTTTTTTTTTAGCTGCGCTCTAAAATTATATTTTTGATGTATTATTTTAATCACTATGGATTTGACAGCAAACATGGTAAATGACGAACTCTAGCTTTCAACAAAATCAACAGCGTAAGGTCTCAATACAGAATATCATGAGACCAAAAGAGCTCAGCAGGGAGAAACTACTACACACACACACACACCCCTCAACAGGTCTTCCCCGTCACTACATATCAATAAACCTGAAGTCAGTTTTCACTTCAGTAACTATTTTCCCTACCACTCACAAATACAGTCAGATGAGCGGCTACATTACTTTAGACTGCCATTTTGTAAATGCATTGTTTGTTATTGCAATTTTTTAATATATATTTCTATTGCAGTTCTATACCAACAGACACTGGCCTCTTGCACTACTTCTCAGTTATTATTCAGTTCACAAATAATTAGCCTCTGCCACTATTTGTAAATATTCATCCCTACTGTAATTTTTTTTTGAGAGAGAGATAATACGTTTTAAATATTTGTATTATTCCTATGACTATTATTATTTTTATTTCTGTTAATTCAAATGTGCACTATTTGTAAGCAGCCCAGTTGCAAATGCTTTTGTCATGCCAATAAAACACACTTAAATTGAGAGAGAGAGAGATTTTTTTTTGCAGCAAAAACATGTTGCTTTCTGGACCTTGATAGGTGCTTACAAGTTTAAGAGAGCATGTAGAGTAGCATCTGGAAGAAGGGGGAAGGGCCATTGTTACACTTTTAACACCCGGTATTGTCATAAAGGTGTGGCTCTTCCCCTTGTCTCTAAATCTCTCCTGCCGAAGGACTTCAAAAGTGGCCCATCAAGCCATTGCAAATGGCCCCGTCACACCAATGCAAAATTACATAAAGCAGGGAGAAACTCAAGGCGTGAGACATGGAGCCGCCCACACAGCTCTATACACAAGACATTATGGCTTACTCACTACACCCTCTATGGTCTTCACTGTAGTATTCTTTGCACACATTTAGTGTCAGTTTTACCAACAACTACTTTACATGCGTATTACTTTAAACAACCGAATAAAAATGCTCTTGATATCAGCTTTTGGTGGTCTTGATGTTTTGAAAAGTTGTAATTACCGGTTTATTTTCAGCAATAAGACGTCTTTCTAATTTTACTTATGAGCATTACATAAGACAGACCCAAACTGTCTGTTTGTGCACAATAGGAAAGAAGCAGCTCTGACCCCTTCACCCCACCCCAAATCTTGTTACTCAACTCATCCACTTCTCCAAAGCAACACATGAAACCTGAAGCAACTGAAATGTGTCCATGCAAAAATATATCTATTTGAATTGGACAGAGTCACAATTCCACAAGCACATACGCATACAACACAACAAAGGGTTCAAATCAACATAATGCTGACCTGTGGGGGTGTATGCTGCTTTCTAAAGTCCCGCACCTCAAAGGCCAGCCCCACAAAGACGTTTATCAAAATGGCGACGAGTAACAGTTCCGCCCTAATTAACATTTCTAATGCATTTTCCACACCTCTGGTTGTGTTGTGTTTTGTGTGCGCGCGCGTTCGTTCTGGTTATTTGGAATGTTCAACTCAAAAGAACCACAGAGCGACTATGAGAATTCTAAAATATCATACGCACACAGAGAGGGAAAAAAGTCCCTTAAATATAAACGTAAATGGCAAAATATGTGTGTTTAAGAGCAAAACCTATTTTTAGCTAAAATACCTCACCTAGCAATTATATTAAGAATTAGTTCACGGATTAATAAACTGCGCTATCAGACGATTTTGTAAATAAGCATTTGCACCCATTCATGTTAATGCCCCAGTGCTTTCAAAGGGAGCCTTCGACAGAGGACTACATTGTACGCCATTTTCTCAATTGCTGACGTTGGTTACTCTTCACACTGATGGCGACCACGTGTCATACTATCAGTGTACCGCTGGCCTCCCAACACTGATCACAACGTGTGCCATTAAGGCTTATTAAAAACGTATATCTGTTACAAATTAAATCATGATAATCTTATAACAAGTCCGCTTTATCAGGCTATACATTTGGAGACACGTTAAGCCTCTGCATCACAAATAGGCTGTGAAAAAAAAATCCCAAAACAGCTATATCATAAGTTCAGTGTAATATTAAATACGTTTTCTCACAACACGTCTGTCAGCAGTAAACAGATTTATGGCTAAAGCGCGTAAACCACGCGAACACAGATAAGACGCTGGTTGAACTGGTTAGAAAGCAGCCATCAAAACAACGTAAAGGTATCAGCTGTAGGCCAACCTACCACATAATTATTGAAGCGTATGAGCAGTATAATTTAAAATATTCAATGCAAATTATGTATTTTTATTATTTAGCACACACTATCGTTTAACTATATATTCTCCACAGGATGCAACGTTTTTAAACAATATAGCATCGAGTTTATTCGCCAGGTTAACAGGTGAAGCTCGGGTGGTCGTGAAAACACGCGTTTAGGAGGTAAAGAGGCCAGAAGGAGAGTTGAGCTGGGTGGGGACGAAGGGGGAGACCTTTTTGTTCCACATAAACAGCCTTCTGCGCGCCATGCAAACTCCCCAGAACACAAATAAATACATTTCTGACGAGCATTTCAATTTTAAACAGCAAAAGTTACACGCTCATATCCACATGTACTCAAAACGATTTGCAGAAATACGGATAAATTATCATTTAGACAACTACTCTTTCAAAATATAGTTTATGGAACATAGTCATGTATATAGGCTACGCTTTGTTTCTCCAGCGCTGACCTAAAGCGGCGTTCCCTTCAAAAAGACTACCCTTTAATTATCCGCACAAAAGTACGAACAACGATGGTGTTCAAAATAATAGCAGCTTTTAAAACCACAGCGGGCTAGAAAACTAAATCTGTGTTGCATGAATTGTTTTAAACGAATCAAGCACCGAGGCCTAGGCCTTGCAGTAGGCCAAAAGGCCTAATCAACATGGAACGAGTGATTGAAATGACACGGAGACCAGCATTGTTACATGTTTGACAAATATGCACGCATATGCATAACGTGGAGACGACTCCCATATAGCTGTGAATGTAACAGCACGTGGTCTAATGCTACGAGCATAGGCCACTTAGAAACCATCCGTCACGTGAAGAGAAACAAAGAATATTCGCATACAGAGAGCTAAAAAGTAACTATTTAATTGTTACAACCAAACATATCAGCAATTTAAGCACACAGCGAGATCCTGCTTACACAGTGCACATATTTATACCACCACCACGAGATATATACATTCAGCTTTTACATAGTACAGTAAGCAAACTATTCGAGAGAAAGCAAATACCTCTGCTTCTTAGGGACAGAATGTTCGACCTCAATTCGTTTGCCGTGAAGTTCCACTTTACCTGGAAAAGGAAAGAAATTATTATTTTTTCCCAATTTTTATTTTTTTACACCACTCACAAAATGAGACCACAGCTTCTTTAAATGGCCCTCATAATCCAAGCCAGCTTTAAAACTAAAACATAATAAATGTGTGCCTCAAATATTTCTATATGCATTTCCATGTGTGAGGAAAATATTTGTACTGTATAACTTGCGTTGCGAAAGGCCTAAACGAGCTTTTGAGGTGTTGGGTTCGCAAGGGTGGGTGTTCATAAAAAGTAATTAAACAAAAAATTATAAAAAGACAATTCATAGGACGCTTTCAATGTTCACTGCTCAGGGCTACACAAGCTATTTGCATCAACTGTATGACAGAATCCATATGTGTAGGCTATTATTTGTTGTTCGTGTGTAGTTGAGACCTAAGAGGCATATAAGGATAAAAAGAACAGCTGAAGATGAATTAATGTTGACCGTGACTTCATGTGGTGGATAGTTTTATCAGCATGGCGACCTTCGTGCTATATAGAGCACATGCTACATATGTGGAGAACCGATGAGAGACATATTTTTGTGGTGAGTGGGACACATGCATTGAAATTGCATTGTTAAAATCAGCATATGAGAATGATACATGGTCGGATGTGTTCAAGGCAAGAAGGTATCCCTCAGCATTGTGCCTGTTAACTCAACAGGGGCTTCACGAAACATGTTTCATTTTAGCTCCACTGGCCTATTAGCCAAAAGGGGGAGGGGTGGGACCAGATTCTATAGACGTGCCGGGGTAGGCTGGACTAAACCTAAAGACCGAGTTTAGGAGAACCACGTCCTACAGTAGGGTATTTGCTAAAGTGGAATACACTGCACGTTTTAAACATGCCAGAGCAAAGAAAGTAAAGTCGTGGTTGATGTGTGTATGAATGCTTTTAGTGTCTGCAAACCCCTCTGCTTTTAAAAGTTCACTATCTCAGGCACCTTTGCACTATAGAGCACTTGCACTGCCCTGACTTCAATGGCAAAAACTGATTCATTTTCACAATTAACCCGAGATCCACAGCAAAACAGTAGAATTTAAATTATAATCAAACAAAACATTTATGGGAGGTTAACCAGGGTGAGTTACGAAATAGGCAAACCGGTAACGAAAGGCCCATTAAAATCAATTTACTCACCAGAAAAGGTTTCAATCGCTTTCATTGCACATTGGTCGTCTGGGCAATCAACAAACGCATAGCCCGTTTTCATGAGAAACTGTCCAGAGTATGGGATCTTGTGCTCTTCAAAGGTTTTAACCAAGTCCTCTGCGGTCACGTTTTCAGTGAGATTTCCAATATATAGCTTGTTCATCGTGAACAACTGTAACGCTCCCCCCAAAAAACAGAAATTAAAATAAAACTTTTCGGCAAAACGCTCTTAATTTTGGAAAAAGGGACTAAGACACCCGCAGATTACAAAATCATGTAGATGTCAGCCGGTTGGAATAAAAAAAAAAAAACGAAGACAATCCCAAATAAAAAGGGGAAAGTTCGACTAACAGTAACGTAGTCTGATGACGTCCTGCAGGCGAGTGGTATTATTCTTCGTGAATCCCCAGCGCGGTGTAGAAATGATAGCAGTTTGAATTCAGCTGATGTTTGTTATGATGGAATAGTGGCGAGTATTATTGCGGGATCGGGAGAAATTCTTTCCTCTCGCTGCCCCTCAACCTAAAGCTGTACCCTGTACTGTCACACAGATCCTACCGCTTGGCGATGGCACCGCCTCTAAAACCGAGTCGGATTTACTAATTTTTTTTGTTTGCAAAGAAGAAACCACGTGGTCTCCGAGTAGCTAGAGAAGGGGCCGGTCCTCCGCTCTCTCTCTCTCTCTGCGCGCGCGCTCTGTCTATCTCTCTCTCAAGCTGTGCTTGCTTGGAAAGACAGGAACATTTTCTGTACATTGCACCGTATATGTTCTGCCATGCACACAGATGCATACTAGCCCACACATGCTCCAGTTTTACATATGCGCTCAACGACACGTTTCCTGTTTTCTTTTAACCTTGTGTTTCTGCATTTGCAAGAGTTTTTCAGCGATACAGTGACAAAAGGCCATTTGCTATCATTTTCAGTTTTAAGAGATTCTACGTGTAAATGCAACTCCTCTTGCCCTCTTTATACTCGCTTGCCTTACGCGAGTGGCTAAAGTTGATCATGAAACGCGTATTTCGAACCAATAGTCTTATGCCATTGTTAGCTGTGGGTCACGACCAGGGCGGTGAAGTAAAATATTTAATTAGAGTCGTTTTACAACCAAAGTTTATGGCAAACATTTTTGAGGTGGAGTAAATACTAAACAGTGACACGCATATTCAATGCATGGTTTTATTGAAACACTGTATCCTTTTTAATCCGGCTCTTGGGGAGTTGTCTGCGCGGGGAACGCAGAATCCAGTTTAACTTTAACAGGTCAGCTCCAGCAGCGAGACAGATCTCCAAAGTTCTCGTGCTCGAGAACGAGAAAGCACGAGAAGGTCCAACAACTGACTCAAAATGGGGGGTGTTGAGAAAGCAGGGCCTAGCGTCGGGTATACCGCCTACCATCAGGAAGTGAGCAACTGTTGCATTGCCTATTGTGTGCGCACGCTGTGTATGATATGTTTCATTGCGAGGATTTTTTTTTCAGCGGTATACTCCAGATCTGAAAGATCCGACCTCAAATCTCCATTCAAATGAGTTAAACGCAAATCCGATGGGAATTTCAAGCGGTTACTTTTGTTACGTGGCTCTCAAATTGTACACGTGGCGGCAGTACACCGGCTCTCTGTGAGAAAATGGCTTCCCATCCATTACAGCAAGAGTGAGAAGTGATTCACATCTCACAAGAACCCCATATCGATAGTGCGCAGTGATGCGTAATGAAGTGCATTTCGACCAACGTGCTTAATGTTGATCATGAATATCATTGATTCCTTGAGCTTCCCTCGTGTTTAAATCACAAACGACGACGGGCTCCTTCAGTACGAAGCACAACATCGCAAAGATGTCTTCATTCAAGAATGAGTACGATGAGTTGACTAAAGAGACGCAGTTGTGTGCATATGCGAACTGTGCAACACGTCTGAATAATCACCTTGTCTTTTTAATGTCTGGATAAACGAAGCATTCCCTCGCGCACGTACGCATCTCGAGAGTCTCTCGCCAGTTTACTACAATGTAAATAAAGGCTGCTTTGAGGATTGCACTTCTTATTTGAACGTTCATTCACCACAATGCATAAACGTATGCTCTTTGTGGTGCCTCAAGGCCATTCGTAGGTAATTTACTATGTTAGGTGAATATGAATTTGAACAGATTCAGTTGCATCACCAGCTGACATGCATAGATCTACATAGGGCTAAAGGGGTCACTGATCTGATGGCCTCTGTCTAAACTCTGTTGTTTTGGTATTTTTGTGAGTGGTTGTACAGAGTTAGCTTTAAAGTTACTAGGTCAAATGCATGTGTAGCTTATATTATATTAAAAGCAATAATAAACATGCAAAACCGCAGAAAGGTGTTATCTCTTGCATTGCATGAGATATGCATTTCTTCTCATAGTCCTGTTACACTCAGTAAACTGTTGCAAGGGGGTGCACTTTGTGGTCCTGTGAAGGAATTGGCATGTCAATATAACCCCCTGTGAGTTTAAGAGGGACTCTGAGATTGTGACCTGGCCACACACTGTGAGGGGGGTGAGGAATAGCTGGTGTGGGGGTAGGGCATCTCTTTTCTGGGTGAGGGGGACCACAGGCGTGGAGCTCATCCAGGACAACAAGGAGTTTGATGGTGCAACAGTGAAAACTGTTTCTTGCCATTCCTTACAAAGTGTTATGCTTATTATACCAAATCATTATTTTATTGTAGAATTAGATGCTATAAAATATGAACGAGTGCTTTGTTTTCTTTTGCATTATTTCTGTAAGTCTCTGGATCTTACTCAGAGGAACAAAGCGTGGTGGGAAGGAAGTTCTGAAAAGAAGCACGAATGACTCTAAGAATAGTGACAACAGGTTTATTTACAGTTTACATGCTTTTCTGTTGATTTCAGTAACTTGAGGTTACCTTTGGGAGAAATTAATGAATGGTGTAATGAAAAAATAGAACACAATTAAACCTGATAAACAAAGCTGAAGTTGTTTTTGGTCTGGCCCCGTATAGTTCAGCGTCGTCTGATGTCGTATGTAATTGCAAGGCAAGTTTCTGCTGTAATTCTTAGGATCTTTTCAAACTGTTCAAATTTGGAAAGCAACATTTGCATATTGGAGACCAGAGGCAAGGTCAGCCTTAAACATGGAAATGGAAGACTGCAGCTGAAAAAAACAAAGACAGTTAATATTTTTTTTATTTAATCGGTGGATATGAATTTTTACATAGAAAAAAAGTGAGAAATGTTGCATAACTACAAAAAACCTATAGCCACAACAAGACTGTGTCATTGTGGAAATGCATGGGACAGGAATACAACATTATTGCATGTACATTACTTGTTATTGTATGATTACTATTCTACAAAATTAGACCTAAAGTTTTTTTTTATATCACCCAAAATAGATTTTCTTTTTTTTCAGCACAAGAAAGGCAGATTCGTATTCATATTTGAGCAACCCACATGATCACCTAAAGGCTTTTTCAGAAGCTCTACGAATGCAAAAGGTCAATAATTCATTAGTTATTTTCCTTAAACGCTTCCATATTTGTTTTCTTGCTTCTTTTGTATCTTCATGCATCTATAGGCAATTCTCTTCATGGAAGGAACTGATAGATCTTAACGATCGTTATTAACTGTTCATTGTTTTTAATCAATTCTAAATTAAATGTAATAAATTGACTGAATCTGAAAACACATCGTTTTGATAACTAAGCATTAATTAAATCTGACTAAGAACAATTAAATGACATAAACTTTGAAGTGTCTGATCATTTTTAGATGTTGGATATTTAAGTAGCACTTAACTTCTTTAAACTAAACAGTTAACAGGGAATTGAATCACTTTTAAATATGAGTAACTTTGGTTATTTTCATGCATGCACAAATACAAGAACACAAATGTTACAATGAGGAGGTATGTGCATATGTTTGCAAGAACAAAAATAACAGCAGAACCAAATCTGATTGAATGTTTTCAAAGATAGACATTTTAGTTGTCCCTCTTTAAATACCTTGGAATAAGGAACATTACAATTCCAACATGAACCCATGCAATCATGTAAATAGTTTTATGCAACATTTGATTTATTTTGACAACCTGTTACATTTGTCTCATACAGCATCTGTTGAAAAGCATGTTTGGGCTATTTAAAGAGTGATGTTATTTCTGGGAAGTTGAGAATGATTGGCAGTTCCTTGTCATTTCCCATGATGCCACTCAAATGATGTGAGACCCTCTCTGCTGTCTTAGCAATAACACAATATAATCTGTGTTTGTAAAATCCTGTAAATCCAGCTTTATTAATCTAATCAGTAAGCCACAATGAAGACCCAGCAGTGTTTCGTGTGTTTACAACTCATGAAACTGTTTTGTTGTGCAATTTTTTGTGCTCTTTTATTTCTATAATATGTATAAACGCATATCTAAAAATATTTCCAATTGGTAAAAACATCTAAACTATATCTTTAAAACCTGTTGATGCAACCCACACACACACACACAAAATGTGAGTTTATAAAATGTTTGATTTACATGCTGTGTGCAAATAAATAAATTATATTACACGCAGTGTTTCATTTACATACAATTCCAGTGATAAATTATTAGTAGCCTATATTTGATATAATCCAGCCCCTCCCAATAAAATACGTTTCTCAGTTTTCCCAATAAAGTTGAAATATGATCTTTAATCTCCTAATAAAATAAGCCACTAAAGTTTGAGTAAATAAGATATTTCTTATAAATACATAGTGTACAACATATTTGAAGCTTTTATGAAGACAAGTCATTTCCAACAAAAACAAAATAGTTAACAGCACAACACACAAGCAAATGTAATTATTTTAATGCAATTTATGTATGCAATTTAAACGCATAATACAAGCACGAATAAAACAAATAATCAGCGAAATCAAAAATACCACCGCAATATTAATCATGCAAGCCTTTTTAGAACAAATTAACGAAAAGTGACTTAGATTTAAAAAATAGTTTGACGTACAATTATACAATAAGACCAAACAAGATAAGATAAATGAACAAGAAAAGAAAGAAGGGAATAATTCAGGGCACGCGCTGTTGTTGAACTACCTGACAGAGTCATATCATCACTTCCGCTACTGTATTAAACTTCTCGATGGTGATACATTCAATATTCGATATACGGGCTTTCGAACGACAAAGAAACAGATTTTATGACCAGCAACTTGAAGCTAATGTGCGGTTTTTCACAAAATGGAGAGGTGGAGGGTGTGTCCAATCAGAGAAGAGTTTCGCCTCCAAACGGGTGACGCACAGGACACACCCCCGCACGTACAACGAGAACACAGTTATACCCCCCCCCCAGTCCATATACTGTACTGTACACGACTTGTGCTTCAGTTCACGTGCATCGAAGTATGTTCGAAATCTTAAGTAATATGAACCTATTGAGCGTCTATTACACAATAAGCTATTTTAAGCGTGTCAAATGGGCCTGATTTACTCGTAGAGAGAGAGAGGGGTGGAGAGAGAGAGTTGAGAGAGAGAGAGAGTGATAGAGAGAGAGTTGAGAGAGAGAGAGAGAGGTGGAGAGAGAGAGAGAGAGAGAGAGAGAGAGAGAGAGATTGGGAAACAAGCTGTGGTTGACTCATATCAGAGATCTAACTCATCGACAGTTGCATCAACAGCTCTCTCTATCAATTCTGCAAACTACAAACTACATCTAACGCACAAAACGAGATCAAGAGACCGACAGCTATAAGATGTCGGTGTTTTAAGTATATCATGCCCACCAGGGCAAGACTTGCACGTGGCTGCTTCCACCAAGCGGGCGTTTTGAGATAATGCATGTTCCGAGGAACTGAGACGCGCAGAGAATTGTTCGTTCACTTTAAGTTCATTTTAAGTGCATATTATGTCATGCATTTCTTGCAGTTGATTACATGTACCATATGAAGCTCCATTACCTGAATTAATTCATGAGACAAATGAGATCTAATATCAGATTTCAAGCGAGCATCGTGGTATTTTCATTATATTGTGAGGGCAAATTCTATAAAGACTGATACAGATTGCATAGGTCCTAGATTACAAAGCATAATGCATTTCGTTTACTTGAAGCTTCTGCCAGACTGATGTCACGTGGGATATGAAACCGGGTTGTTTACCAGACGTTTCGTTCATGATATGTCACTTGGATGTGACAGATATGACGCAACAGAGTTACACATGACTGATACTCAAAGTTCGTGTAGGATGCATTGATTTGATTTATTTGGTCAAGTGCACCAATGCTAACTGACAACGACATAGCTTTAACGATTATCAATAGCCTACATGTATAGAGCTTTTCAACGCGACCAAACTGGAACACAACTCAACTAAATAAAGCGAAATATTGTGCTAACGTAGTGTGCTTAATTCGTATATAACAATCCAGCATAGCTACACATTAGATTGTGAATCTGTTCCCAGCTGCTAAGATTGATATTTAATCCAGCACGTGTCAAGAAAACGAATAACACAGACTACAAGCGATTCAAATGGCACACTTAATGATATAAATTGCAAGTTAAATAAAAGTTGCATTGGATTATACCAACCTAACCCGTAAACAAGACCCATCAAATCATTTAACTGTGTTCTGCGTATTTAACGAGATGTTAAAATGTTTTAAAGGTGCAAAGTCAATCTGTGACAACAACCAAGATGTTTAGCTCTTTGTAATAATTGTATGAATTAAATAAACAGTTTGCTATAACGAAAGACCAAAGTCAAATCGAACCCGAGTCAATCAATCGACTTATCTAAATAAGAATATTGCATAATTCATAATGTATCTTAGAAAAGCAATCCTTTTGCAGTGAAACTCAAATTGTTCATTATGGGCCGTTTTCAGTAGCCTAATAACTATTATGTAGTTTAGATAACGCCATCATATCGCACAATAAATGACATGCGTACTTCTTTAAAGCACGAAGCATAAAGAAACATCTTTCATCAGTTCAGCATCAAACCCTGTCCTCGTGACTTCCTCTGATAAACTGATTCAGTTGGTCTTAAACCCTCGGGTTCTCTCCCATTGCGATGAGTTTAGTGCTCATGTTGAAGTCAGGTGTTGCTCTGCATGGTCTCGTTGCTGTAGCCCGTCGCTTACTTTGGCTGGTTTTCTGATGAACCTTCGCAGGATGGATATATAGTCATGGTCGTGGAAGAAATCCCGCACGAGTGAGTCACTATTCATAAGCCAGTCATGCGATAAAATCAAAGAAACAGACGCTCCACGTGGTGCATGTGGACAAAACATATCCTATGTGGATATGAATATACACTCATATATATCTCAATTATAAAGAATACTCGAAATGATGAAGGGTCCATGTTTTCTCATAACCGGATATTATTAATACAATGCGTTTCTGTTTTCAAAGATAATTTTAGAATTCATAATCTTTTAACATGTACCAGGTGATCCCTGGTCTTTAATAAATAAGCTATAAAACATTTACGGCAGTTCCTTCAAAGAAGAGCTACACTTCTTCACGGATTTCCTAAGGATATAATTATAGGCATTTCCTAAAATGAAGCAAATTGATCTCAAACATGAATCTTGAAAGTGCACATAACTGAACACAGGAGGAGCTCTGTAGTAAATTGTGATAGGCTATATACAGATCTCTTCAATTCTCATGTTCAATTCATGTTTGAGATCAGTATTTGTTTCACAGACCAGAAGAGGTTTGACCCGGGAGGGCACAGACTAAAGAAAGAAGTACAGTTAAAGGTGTAATCGGTTTTCTTTGGTGCTTATCAACGTGTTTGTTAGTAATTTTGTGGTCACTGTTATTTTTAAAGTTAGGGGATGTTACATTAAGATGGTTTTAGCTGAACATTTCCTCTGAGACAATTTTAATATTTATCAGATACATTGATCTTACACTCTCAAAAACTGTACAAAAGCTAAAAAGTACATCTTTGTACATTATTTACCCCTAAAGATACACATTAGTGCTTTAAAAGTACATATCAGCATCTAAAGTGTAGCCTACATATTAGTAGTTTTGAAAGGGTACCACCCCAGTGACAATTTTGAACTTCATTTTTTTATGGTATTTACATAACTATTCTATAAGGTTTACGCACAGAAACCACATCTATAAGCACATCTAGCGATTTAAAACTCATCAACAGTTCTGATGAACAGTTGTGTTTTCATTATGAGACGGTTGGCTCCAGGTCTGTGGAGACTAACACACACACCGTCCTCTAATGACAGTTCCACAGTGGGTTTCTTTTTCCACACAGGCAATAATGTATATGTGGTTCTTCCGAGGCGCGATCATTGCTGGTTGAAAACTTTACCCAATACCCCACCTGGATGACTTGAAATACAGTCAGCTTTGGCAATTTTTGCAGACCTCTTCAAAGGCCTAAAAAAGGGCAGTCGTGGCTCTAATGGATAGAGCGTCGGACTTGTAACCCGAGGTTGTGGGTTCGAATCTCGGCTCCGGCAGGAATTGTCCACGACTGAGGTGAGACCCTTGAGCAAGGCACCGAACCCCCGACTGCTCCCCGGGCGCCGCAGCGTCGGCTGCCCACTGCTCCAAGTGTGTGTGCACTTGGATGGGTTAAATGCAGAGAACACATTTCACTGCTGGTTATACTCTGTATAATTGTGTATGTGACAAATAAAGCTAATCTGAGCTTAATAATAATAATTATGTTTTAGCAGTGTCCCTAACACAAGCTTTACACACAAGGATTGTATTACATTATTAACTCCATTTCAGATGGGTCGATTGTGTCAGATCAACGAGTTTAAAATAACACAAGGAACTTTTTTTTTTATATACAGGTGCATCTCAATAAATTAGAATGTCGTGGAAAAGTTAATTTATTTCAGTAATTCAACTCAAATTGTGAAACTCGTGTATTAAATAAATTCAATGCACACAGACTGAAGTAGTTTAAGTCTTTGGTTCTTTTAATTGTGATGATTTTGGCTCACATTTAACAAAAACCCACCAATTCACTATCTGACTATACAAATGTTTATGGGTTTGACAAACCCTGTGTAAAACTCTATAGAAGTGAGTAACTTATAATAATTTATTCATATAAATACATTTATGCACTTTTGTGGATTAAGATGATCCTACATAGAGCCAAATGTGTTAAACAACAGAATGCATTTATTTTTTAAATGTAATCATTAACATCTAATCAAAACAAGTCTGGAAATAATATACATATGCAAAAATAGCTATTTTTGATTGTTATCCGATTCCACCCAACCCCCTAAAATAATACAAAATTAAATATCACTCATTTTATATATCTATCCCCAGTTTCACAGACAAGGCTTAAGTGTTAGTCTGAGCGGTTTCAACTGAAAGAGACTTGCACTGACTGATCCTAAAACATACCAGTACCTTTGTTTTACCTCAAGATGCACACCAGCAATGTTTTTTCTAAGCAGGTTTTTAACAATTACTTAAATGTCCTAATTATAAACTATGGACTTGTGAACTTCAAAAATACACTCCCACTGCTCCTGCAATTATGAAAGATTAAAATGAAATCAAAGAGAGGCACAAGTAATCAGAATCAGATTTATATATATTTTCTTATTACAGTTGCAACTGTTCGATACATTAATTATTTACATAATTCATTCTGATTTTGCTAACAAGGGAAAAGCATTAGTACATCACAAGGTCAAACTCATAGTCAGGGAACGGTTTCTTGTTGCAGGGCGTTCTAGAAGAGAAACAGAGTCAAATTTGTCATTCAAATCAAACAATCAAGCAACCTAACAGCGTTGTCTTATCAAAATATGATGTTCTAGACCAGAATATATTCTCTCGCACTTAAGAGAAATCAACTGCTTCAAAACGCTAGCACATGCAAAGCGTCACAAACGTGCTTGGGCCAATCGGAGAATGTGAAACTTCGTTAAAAGAGTTGTGAATCACTTAATTGAAGACTATGTAATCTGCTTGTTCTTGAATAAAATGCATTATAATGGTGCATGTATACAAAATACTAAAGGCTGCCAGTTTGGTTGTGTTTGGCATGCTGTGGAAAACTATATGCCTGCTATTTAAAGGGATGGATTGCAATGGATTTGTGCTAAATATTTAGGAGCATAGATAGTCATGAACCACGGTGTCAAGTAACGGTTGAAATGATCCCATTCCTCTTCCCCCAATCTGTACTAGGCAGCTTCATCCTGTTGCATATGAGGACACCAGTGGCCACAGTATCCCGGTAAAGAGAAGGACATTTGTGGCAGCATCGAGGGACACTTTGAGCGGAGTCGCTGTCTAAGCATTACGAGTAAAATAACCAAGATAAGAGAGCAAAAGACCGTTTCGAGCTTGATGAAAATTCAAGGTTATTCCCAGAACAAAGGTCTCATTTGACACTCGACAGCTTCACAATTAGAGACAGACCGAAGCTCACCAAACAAGTCGACGACACTCAAAAGGCAACCGTTCCCGTAAGTCAGGGGTCTCCAACCCTGCTCCTGGAGAGCTACCCTCCTGAAGATTTCAGCTCTAACCCCAATCAAACACACCTGAACCAGCGAATCAAGGTGCTCGGGCCTACTTGATCATTACAGACAGGTGTGTTGGAGCAGGGTTGCAGGACGGTAGCTCTCCAGGAGCAGGGTTGGAGACCCCTGCCGTAAGTGATACGTTCACCAGTTCAATAGCATTTTAAGAACATTAAAATAAAACTTCTCTATGAACAACTATATGTACATTTTGTTTTTAAAGTTGCATCCGTCTTAAAGTGGGGCACTCAATTCATTATGAATTTGTATCTCAATTTATGTTTTAAATGATTTCGACGGGAGTGAAATAAAAGGTTTTAGAAAGAGGAACAAAAACTAAGTGTGGAATGTGTGTATTTGCAAGTAAACTGGTTAGTCATTTTCTAATCATTGTTAATTATTTGATTTAGCATGACTTGTTTTCTGTTAGCTCTACACTGGATGCAGGAAGGGACAGAGAAACATGGACTCAAAAACGCTGATGCTGTGATGACCTGCCGAGAAGCCGGCGTATACATCTGTCACTTACAAATGTACACACGCACACATACAGCTATACACCTCACCCCCCCTCCGGACTGAGCCTCTTCTCCATTAGGGGGAAGAAAACAAAAAAACAAAAGGCAGTCATTGGCCAGCACACACGGAGCAAGAGGAAAATATGAACTAATCGGATGAGACAGAAACTCGAATCGCCAGGATTTTCAGCACTCCTTACATCTGTGCTCGCTTGAGAGGAGTCCGGAGCTGCAGGTAAAGGGGAACGGTCTAACCTTGCTCGCGTCGCACCCCAATAGAGGGCACGCTAAGGCTGTGAGCTGCCCTGACTGTCCGGATCGGTGCCGGATGAGCTGGTGTCGGAGTCAGAGTCACCACCGTTGTCCACTGGCGGGCACTTTTCCCGCAAGCGCCTCTGGATGGCTCGGAGACGGGTCAACAGACCCTGGTAGTCAAAACGACCTCTCTTCTCCCCAAAAGGGTCCTGCAAGAAATAGAACTAAATATATCAATTTGACGGAGAACAAAAAAAAGGGAGGAACAGGGCATTTAGGATATTTAACCAGACTAAGGTGCCAAGTACCAAAACTAACTGAAAGAAAACTAAAATTACTAATTTGTTATTTAATAATATATACACCCCCTTTTATAATTTTGGGTCCTTTGAAAGAAACACTTTAATTCAGCAAGAATGCTGGAAATAAACGGATCAAAAGTGACAGTAAATACATTTACAACGTTGTAATAGATTTATATTTCCTTTTGAACTTTATTAAAAAATTCTGAAAAAATGTATCCGTTTTCACAAAAATCAAGAGCACAACTGTTTTTGACATTGATAATAATAAATGCTTTTTGAGCAGCAAATCATAATTTCTGAAGAATCATGTGACACTGAAGACTGTAGTAATGATGTGACCCTGGACCACAAAACCAGTCATAAAGGTCAATTTTTCGAAATTGAGATTTATACATATCAATAGAAAGCTTATTTATTCAGCTTTCAGATTGTTTGGTTTGTTATGATTGGACAATATTTGGCCGAGATACAACGATTTGAAAATCTGGAATCTGAGGGTGCAAAAAAATCACCTTTAAAGTTGTCCAAATGAAGATCTTCACAATGCATATGTGACCCTCTCTGAGAAAACCCAGCTAAAGTCATTTTTTTGTGATTTGCCTTTTTCTACTAAAAAATCATCCTTCATATGGTAAAGAACAGCCTGTGAAAATTTAACCTTTATATCGACTGAGTAAAGTTATGTCAAAGATTGAAATTATAGTGAAAATAATGATATAAATCAAACTTTGATGCTTGTTATCTCATAATTAGATTTTGACTTTAGCCTGGATTTCACAGAGAAGGTCACATATTACTAATCAAAAATGAAGTTTTGATTTATTTATGGTAGGAAATTTACAAAATATCTTCATGGAACATGATCCTTAATTTCCTAATAATTTTTGGCATAAAAGAAAAATCAATGATTTTGACCCATACAATGTATTTTTGGCTATTGCTACAAATATACCCCAGCGACTTAAGACTGGTTTTGTGCTCCAGGGTCACACACACATACATATATATATATAAAATAGGAAACAGTTGTTTTAATTTGTAATAATAATAATATTACAGTTTTTTGTGCAGTCAGGATGAGCCTAAGACACTTCTTTTAAAAAGCTTAAGAGAATTCGTTAAACCCTCTCAATAAAATGTAAATGATTCAGCTCTTCACCGGGAGCTGTGGTAGTGCGTCAGGTTCTTCTGGAAACGCTGACGTGAATGACTCACCGCAGCCAACAGGAATGTTTGTAATGTCACAATGCGCAGCGTTTGCATAGGTTTATACTTCTAGTGTTATGACGACAACCAAAATGACAAATAGGGCGTGATGTGAAATGTAGCAAAGCACATTTGCAGACAGTCATTACCTGCATGTTCTGTCCTTGGAGATGCAGGCGTTCTTTGCAGACTCCCTCGTAGAAATCATAATACTCCAGGAAGGATTTCTCCATCACGCTCCTAGTATGGAAAACAGTGCTCTTATAAGGGTGTTCAAAAAAGAAATAACTTTTTTACAGAAACACTGACACCCACAATTTAAGTTTTCATTTAGCCGAAAACAAACGTTATTTACAAATCAGTAAACTGATCAAATGTATTGAATAATAAACACTCAAGTAAAAAGTTGTACCAACACTTAAACTGTACATAAGGGAGTTTGTGTGTCACCTTCTTAATACCAGAATTATGTTTCTACTCCAACTTATTGAAATATAAACACGCTCACGGTGGCCGTAATGAAAACAAGCTTTCATGACAGATTTACTCAAACATGCATTAACTAATGAAGGCAACAGGTTAAGTACAAATATAATGAGTGTATTTATTTATCAAAATGCCTCGCTCTAGTCAGTTTAGCGGACTAACCAGTTTATGGACATTGAATGTCTTTCCTGAGGTAAATGTAACATTGTAAGCAGTTTTACGGACACATTTTTTGCTGTTGAAACACTCGTTGAATCATTACATTTCAGTTTCCTTCATCATACCATCTAATGTTCATTAAGTGCTAGTAAATCAGAAGAGCTGATCCGTTCATGTGCCGCTGAAACGGAGGTGCCTACAGAGATCTGTTACATTACATTAAAAAGCTTTTATTTGTGTATTTCATGTTAACATTAAAAGCTATTAATTCACAATGAGAAATCAATATTCTTAATCCAGCACTAGAATCCACACATTTGTGAGCACACGGACATGTCTGTCAAAACTGGAGTTTCGGACGAAAATTATTGGTTGTTAAATTTTGGTGCATCACAAATAGTAATACTTAGAGAGGTTTGGTATGGACTACAAGCGCTTTAAAAATAACCCTGATTATGCAAAATGTTCGAGGATAATCACTCACCACAAGGCCTCGGGACACGGCACTTTGCCCTCCAGCATATCACACACAGCAACTCGCATGGTCTCGTGGCGGATACACTCGTTATAGTTTTTGCTGTCACCTGGATGTCTTTCCTGGCAAACAGATGACAGTGCAGGATAAACGATAGCAAATCACAGATTACTGGAGGACCACACCAAGGCTTTCGGTCTCTGCAGACCCAAAATATGCGTTTTTTCATATTCACAATCCTAAAAATTAGAATGCATTGTGGTATTAATGAGCGGTACAAAATATCTTTAGTACCTGCTCAAGGCTGTCGCGAGCCTGGCTCATAACCGCAGAGAATGTGGTAAGGGTTCTCTGTCATTAGGGACTGTATGGAGATGAGAACAGAGGAGATGCTCTGGGCGGGACTCCACGCTGGACCAGTCCAAGTGCTGTGGAAAGAAACAGCGATCAAAATCAGGATCACAACAAGGACGTTAAAGCTAGCTATATTGATATCTGTGTTATTCTTTTATTTTGTCTATATGTGACCCTGGAGCGACGCGCTTTTGAAAAAAAATACCAGTCAACCGCGACAGCCCTCAGGGTCAATTTTCACGGACGATTCAAAGGAAATTAAGATTTATAAAATATATCACTTTGATGGATAATTGATAATACTAAATGCTTTTTGAGCAGCAAATCATCATATTAGAATGATTTCCAAAGAATCATGTGACACTGAAGACTGTAGTAATAATGTGACCCTGGACCTGAGATGTACAAATCATCCCAGCAAAGCTGAATAAATACGATCTCCATTGATGTATGGTTTGTTATGATAGGAAAATATTTGGCCGAGATACAACTATTTGAAAATCTGGAATCTGAGGGTGCAAAAAAAAAAAATCGAAATATTGATAAAATCACCTTTAAAGTTGTCCAAATGAAGTTCTTAGCAATGCATATTACTAATAAAAGTTGATATATTTACAATAAGAAATTTACAAAATATCTTCAGGGAACATTATCTTTCGTTATGGATGTGATGCGGACTAATTTATTCTCACAGAATTAGAATTAATATTAAAACATATTGTCCTTGGTGCAAACAGGCCTCAATTTTGGAACTAAACGTGGCCAAGTCAAATATATGTGGCCAAGTCAATCACAAAAATAAATCATTCTTACCCAAGGATGCTGAGGCAAACTTTGCCGTTGCGGTAGAAGTTGGGGTTGAAACGAACAGTGTTGTGGCCGGTAGTGATTAGTTTGACACGTGGAGGGTGGATGGGGTAGTCGGGAGGACAGCGGAACAGGAAGAGGAAGAAGCCACCCTCATAGGGCGTGTCGAAGGGGCCAGTGATGAGGGCGTGAATCTGTGAAGACACGAGAAGAGAGACGGTTTATTCCAAACCACTACAGGGAGAATAACCAGAGACATCCATTCACTACAGCAAATTCCATGGCATTTTCCAATAATTTCAGCATTTGTTCATTTAGGTTAAAGTGCCCCTATTACGGGTTATGAAAGGTTCATATTTAGGTTTTGGGAGTCCCCAACAACAGGTTGACATGCATGCAAGGCCAAAAACACTAACATTGTCTTATAGTATGCATTTATTTTTACCTTATTTGCACAATGACTCCCAAACGATTCATTTTTCGAAACCCCTGCTTTGCATGACGCTAATATGCAGTGATTGGTCATTTAATTTAAAGCAGTGTTTGCAAGCTTCTAGGGCTGCACGATATTGGAAAAAAACTCACAATAATATATATTGCGATATGAAGAAAAAAAACAAAAAGAAAACATGATTTTAATATATCTGTTTGGAAAAAAATCAATGATGGCAAAGAAAATAAACAAATTACAACCATAGATCTGCGTGGCTCTTATTTCTACACCTGCATTTAGAACCCATCATGATGCAGACCACAGCTCTAAAGTTTGATCAGTAGCCGCGTCCAGTGTAGACAGACTTTAGGGCTGCGTTCACATGTCATGCTAAAATGCTGGAAAACGCCAGCATGGAAAGCAGCGCGTGCTTTCTCCTTCTTTGCAAAGGCTCTGGAGCTTGCGCTTTCGTGGCTTCTGCCGTTGCTAATGATCAGCGCTCTCCTCGAAACGCGGAAGTTTCAGCAAAGGATAAATGGATTTCCAGCACTAAATCTTGCAGTAGCACTGCTCATTTATAAAAATGGATATCTCTGTACAGCTGTCGCGTCTGGTGTAGATGCAGTGTCGTGTGTGACAAGAAAACAATGTATATATATATATATATAACGAAAAGTATAGGCGGCTTGACTATTGCGGATGTCGTTTTAAATGTTCAGCAATTTTTTATTAAAAGTTCAAGTGGCAAAGAATTTTGCATTTTCATTCAGAAATTTTCCAGACAACGTTTCCATTTGAATCGATTCATTTAAAAAATGTTTTCATGGCGCATTTCAACAAACCAATTTTTATAAATGTTGATTAAATTTTTTTTTCCAATTAAGTATTGTGAAATGACTCCTTAATCGCGATAAGTCAGGGCAACGGATTTTGGCTATATTTAATCGAGGTGTGTGCATGTATCTTTACGAGCTGCGCCGCAGATGTGTGCAGTGTTAATTGTCTAAGCATTAACGCCAGGCAAAGTCAAGTCAAGTCCAACTTTACACATGTGAGAGCGGCCACGTATTAAGTCGTGTGTCGCAGGACCACGGTGCTACATACCAGTGCCCCTATTACGGGATTCGTAATCCCCTTATACTTGAGAGCGGCCAAGTATTAAGTGTTTCTTGGAGGTTATAGAACATGGAAGAATGATCATATGACACTTTACATACACCATGTGACATGTAAATGTGAAAAAAAGTTTCCATTGCAGTTTTGCAAATTATTCCTTTTTTGCATTGCCTGAAAAACCACCTCATGCGACCGTAAAAACTTTTGCGATACATGGGTGTTTTTGCGAAATTGACGAGCTTCCATTAGGCGCATTTTAAATTTTCACAATTTGAAGGGTAATGGATAATGTGCCTAATGATTCAGAGTCGACTCTTTCTTTTGAGAGACATTAACTTTATACACGGTGCACTTTCAGATGCAACAATTTGCAGGATGTTTTCATTCACTTAGAGCGGTTACACACTGCATGAAAGGTCATTTAAAAAAATCCATAATAGGGGCACTTTAATGTAAATTTTATACCATTATTTTTTGTTAATTCATGCTTGTACGTAAAATGTTAAAAACATTAATAAAAACAAAAAGTCACTCCACTACCTGCAGTGCTTCCCAAACCTGTCCTGGAGGACCCCCTGCTCTGCACATTTTGTATGTCTCCCTAATCAGACACCCAATTTAGTTCTTGCAGTCTCTACTAACGAGCTGATGAGTGGAATCAGGTGTGTTAGATAAGGGAGACATACAAAAGGTGCAGGACAGGGGGTCTCCAGGACAGGTTCGGGAAGGGCCACAGCCCTGCAGACTTTAGCTCCAACCCTAAGTAAACACATCTGATCATGTCCTTTAGGCTAATTTGAAAACGACATGGTTTGTGTTGGAGCTAAACTCTGGTTTATAAGTTTGGGGTCAGTTCAATATTTTAATGTTTTTAAAATAAGTCTCTTATGCTTACCAAGGTTGCATTTATTTAATCAAACACCGTTAAAAACAGCAATATTATAAGATTCTACAGTTAAAAAATAACTTTTCTAGTTTAAAATACTGTGAAATTATTCCTGTGATGGCAAAACTGAATTTTCATCAGGCATTACCCCAGTTTTCAGTGTCACATGATCCTTCAGAAATCATTGTAAATGCTAACTTAGTGTTCAAGTGCAACTTTTTTCATAATCTCTTTGATTAATTGAAAGCTCAAGAGAAACGCGTTTGTTTGAAACATTATTTCTCTGCAACAATATAAGTCTTCAATGTCACTTTTGATCAATTTAACGCATCCAAGCTGAAGCAAAGTATTAATTTCTTTCAAAAAATGACCTTGAACTTCAGTAGTGCATATGTTGTAATCAACATTAATCAAGAATGATAAATACTGTAAAAGCATTGTCCATGAAACCTAACATTTTAACTGTAGACATGCAATTAATGCCTTCATTGTTTAGTAAGAATATAACGATAGCAGGAAGGATCGAGGGAACAGAGAACAGACACATCACCATAATTGACCTATCGGTAAGCCCCGCCCCCCTTAGTTACTGTTGCTCCCTCGGACAAACAAACGTAAGTTACTCACTGTCTAACAATGACAGCTGCAGTGTGAAAACCTTGTCCCACGATGTTTTTGCACAATTTTGGACACCAAATGGGAATTAAATATTCCATGGAGGGATTATATAAAATATTTAAAATAAATACGTGTGTTAACTCGAAGCGAGGGTTTACAGATCATAATGCAAGCGGTAATATGCAAGTCTCATATTACAGTCGGTCATCACGATCGCGGATGACAACATGCAGGATGAACACTGTTCATGTACCGCAGGGTACGATTAAATTAATCTACATTTAACCAGTTTAATATGGAGAGGCACTGAAATGTAGAGCTTCGCTTATGTGTTTTTGACCTACACTGTACAAGACGCGAGAACAGTCCGCTGTGTAGGTTTGTACGTTAGCATGGACTCAGTACCTTTAACGTTAGCTAGTTTTATCCAGAGATACCTTGCTAAAGCACAAGATAACATTAACGTTCTGCTTGAGCTGATGAAAAGTGTAACTTAATGACAACCAGAAAATGAACGTTTGTATTGGGGTTGAATACTTTGGGACATTTTGCTCTGTGTTGTTTGGATTAATGAAATGTAATAAAATTAAATATATTACACATCCTCTCAGGATACCTGGAATCAGTGTTACAAGTACCCCAGGCACATCGTTTTTCCATTTTTTAAGCATAAAGCCCATAAAACCGATGCGAGCTTCAGATCCTCCAATGTTTCTCTATGGAGCTGAAACCTAAAGATGAGTTCCGCTCCCCGTGCAACTGAATACTCGACTGCCATTGGCTAGTCTGCGTTCGAGGGGAGGGGCTTACGATAGGTCAATTGTGAGGGAGAAGTGTGCTGATGCTTACCTTGGTCATGTCATGAGGATCAGGAACCACAAACATACCTGGAGGAGGTTCTTTATAAATGGACATAATGTCTCTAAATGAAAGAAAGAAGAGCGGGGTGTGAGAAGAGAATGATTACAAACACAGGGACTTCACTAATAAGACACATTGGTCGGATAATGCACAATTTTTTTTTAAAACATAAGGAAGCAAGCAGAGGTAACAAAAATACCCTACCAAGAAAATCATTAGATCATTGAATGCCTGGATTAAAGAGACAAACTACACATAAACACAACTGACTCGTTGTCACCGAGTGCTTTCGTCTAGTGTCCACATCTCCATTATTAGTCCTCCAGGGACATCTATCACTTCATGCCCAGGTCAAAGTCACTGCCAAGTGATAACTCCCCAGAGTGGCAACATTGTGTCTTGTAAATACAGTCGCCTATGACAGATTAATCTGCTTGCAACATTTGGCTGGACAATGTTTCAGCATGCCAGGATAGTAGAGCATGACTGGTTACTGGTTTGAGTAATATTTTACAGATATGCAATAATCTTTTCTATTTAAAAAGGTCCCTGTTTCTACTCATAAATGCCATTATTTAGTGGTTTTCTAAATAAAGGTACCAACCAAACTACAAAATTACATTGTGTTTCAACAACAACAAAAAGAATATATATAAATATTCATTACGTTTACATTACATTTAGCAGACACTTTTATCCAGAAGGGAGTTACAAATGAGGACAACAGAAGCGATCAAAATCAACAAAAGAGAAATAATATGCAACATAATAAACAAATATATATAAAATAAAATAATAATAACTAAATAAATATATTCATAATTATTCAAATAAATAAACTATAAATATTAAATTTAATGCAACAGGCATCAATTCTCAAGAAAGAAATACATACATACCCAAGATGAAAATAAACCAGAATGAAAAACTATTTGTATTAATGTAATAACAGTTTAGAGACTATATGTATGTAATACTATATATAAAACTATATGTGAATAACTGCTAAATTTTGATTCTTGGCACATAATAGACAGTTATGTATTATATATAGCATTAATATATATTATGAGCGTGTGATCCTGGAGCACAAAACCATCATAAGTAGGACGGGTATATTTGTAGCAATAGCCAAAAATACATTGAAAGGTTCAAAATTATCTATTTATCTTTTATGCCAAAAATAATTAGGTTATTAAGTAAAGATCATGTTCCATGAAGATATTTTGTAAATTTCCTACTGTAAATATATCAAAACTTCATTTTTGATTAGTAATATGCATTGCTAAGAACTTCATTTGGACAACTTTAAAGGTGATTTTCTCAATATTTAGATTTTTTTGCACCCTCAGATTCCAGATTTTCAAATAGCTTGTATCTCAGCCAAATATTGTCCATCCTAACAAACCATACATCACTGGTTTATTTATTATTAATGGTTTATTTGTGTCGATTAATTATTTACTCAGCTTTCAGATTATGTATAAATCTCAATCACAAAAAAGAGACCTCTTTTGAGGTCCAGGGTCACACATATTTATAATGTGCCAAGAATCAAAACTGAAATATTAAATCGTTTAGTTTGCGTTAAATCGGAGGTTTGTGTTTATTCAGCCTTCGGAGACACACACAGCCTAACGTTACGTTACTTCCTTCGCCATACGTTTGGACCGGAAAGTAAACAAACAATGCAAATATCACGCTGGCTAACTTAACAAGTTGTCTAGCATTACCCAAAACAACTAACCTTTTTATCCGGAGAATGCACTGCTGAGACGCCTTCTCGTTGTCCCAGTCGGTGCTCAGCGTGGGGTCCCAGGAGGTGGCGTGAATTTGGGACAGGAGGCCCGCTCCGGCCGGGACCCCTGACACGATACCGGTCGGCAGGGACGGAGGAACGGCCACCACGGGGACTGAGGGCTCGACCAGGCCGGTGTCTGCCGGAGGCGGCGAGGCTGATGAGTGGCCCAGTACGGAATTACCCAAACTGTGCGCCGTCCCCACAGAGCCGTTGGCCTGCTCCCCAACGCTATCCGCCATCGTCGATGAACTGACCGAGGGAGCCGCTGTCGGATCAATCCGTTTCCAACGCAGTCGGTTTCTCCTCGCTCGGAGGCAAGTGGAGGAGGAAGGCAGGAAGACAGAAACGACTCCTAACGTTAACTTACATATTCTCCTCTTCCGACCTCAATTATAACAACCTAACGTTAATGGCGAAAGCGGCGCCGATTTGAACCTAGTATCTGAAGTAACGTTAGCTGGGCTTGGAGACGCGTTTATCGTTCGCATCGGTGAGAAACTAAACGCAGTTTCTCCTCGCTTGGCCTGGCCTGTTTATCAGCGTTGATTCTTTTCTCCGCACTTCCTCCTCGTTTAGAAGGAAATAGTGCCATCTAGCGGTGAACTCCTGGAGGAGATTCAGGATTCAAACGATTCTTTCGGCGTTTATCTGATTAACATAAGTCTAATAATGTGTTTTTAAACTACACGTCAAATTGCCACATGAAAACAGTCCTGTACAGTAACCATTATTGGTTAGTTTGGAGTCAAACAGTAACCTGAGGTTCAGTGGGGCGTCTTCATCCGTTAGTGTTTTGATTCATTAAAAAGAATCGGTTCATATTCGTCGCTGTGTTTAATCACCAAAACGAATCAGTTCATAAGAGTCATTTGTTAGAGAATCATCCGTCTGCATTAGTCGCGCTCGATTTGATTTACGTTTAGTCGTTTAGCAGACGCTTTTATCCAGATAAGGGCAATAGAAGTAATTAAAACCAACAGAAGAGCAATACAATACAAGTGCTTATGACAAGTCTAGGTTTATATGCAGGTGCATCTAAAAAAAAATTGAATATAGTGAAAAAGTATTTTTTTTATTGTAACTTATTTCAAAAAGTGAAACTTTCATATATTCTAGATTCATTACATGTAAAGTAAAACATTTCAAAGTTTTTTTTTATTTATTTTTGATAATTAGAGCTTATAGCTCATGAAAGTCTAAAATATGTCCTAAGATCAATAATAATAAAAAAAGGATTAGCAAAACAGAAAAGTTCAAGTTCTTTAAAGTATGTTCATTTATGCACTCAATGCTTGGTTGGGGCTCCTTTAACACAAACTCCAGCATCAGTGAGGTGTGGCATGGAAGTGATCTGCTGAGGCACTATTGAGCCTTCAGCTCGTCTATATTTTTGGATCCACTGTTTCTCATCTTTCTGTTAAAAATATCCCATTGATTCCATGATATGGGGTTCAGGTCAGGCACGTTAGCTGGCCAATCAAGCACAGTAATATCATGGTCAGCACTTGGAAGTGGTTTTGGCACTGCGGACAGGTGCTAAAGTCCTGCTGGAAAATTAAATCAGCATCTCCATAAAGCTTGTCAGCAGACGGAAGCATAAAGTGCTCCAAAATCTCCTGGTAGACGGCTGCATTGACTTTGGACTTGATAAAACACAATGGACCAACACCAGCAGATGACATGGCAGCCCAAATCATCACATGGACTTCAAGCAACTTGAATTATGTGCCTCTCCAATCCTCCTCCAGACTCTGGGACCTTGATTTCCAAATTAAATGCTAAATTTACTTCTGAAAAGTTCCACTCATCCAGTGCCCAGGTAAGATCTTCTGACGATGTTTCTCAGAAGTGCTTGGTAGCCTTTTCCTGAAGATGTCTTGGTGACTCTTGATGCACTGACTCCAGCTTCAGTTCACTCCTTGTGAAGCTCTCCCAAGTGTTTGAATCGGCTTTGCTTGACAGTATTCTCAAGCTTGCGGTCATCCCTGTTGCTTGTGCACATTTTCCTACCCAATTTCTTCCTTCCAGTCAACTTTGCATTTAACATGCTTTGATACAGCACTCTTGAACAGCCACCCCTTTCAGTAATGACCCTCTGTGACTTACCCTCTTTGTGGAGGGTGTCAATGATCGTCTTCTGGACCATTGCCAAGTCAGCAGTGTTCCCCATTATTGTGGTTTCAAAGAACAAGAGATAACCCGAATTTATAATGTATGGATGGTCATTTATTGAAACTCAAATGTAAATATTCTAATATTTTTAGATACTTGATTTTTTTATACTTTCATGAGCTGTAAGCTCTAATCATGAAAAAAAAAAAACTTGAAATGTTTTACTTTACATGCAATGAATCTAGAATATATTAAAGTTTCACTTTTTGAAAAGTTGCAATAGAAAAAATTAACTTTTTCACGATATTCAATTTTTTTTAGATGCACCTGTATATATACACACATATGATTGACTAAAATGAATCAGTTCATAAGAGTCATTCCTTAGGGCAGGGATAGTCAACTTCAGTCCTGCAGAGTTTAGCTCCAGCCCTAATCAAACACACCCGAAGCAGCTAATCAAGGTGTGTTGAGGCAAGTCGGATCAAGTTTGATGACCCCTGGTTTAAACCAAGAACCCAAGACTGGTTTAAGCTGTTTGGTGGAACTGGGATGAGAGGGAAAAACGTGCAGTGTTGAGGAAAGTTACTTTTAAAAGTAATGCATTACAATATTACGTTAAAAAAAAGTTACTAATTACGTTACTTTTAATGGAAAGTAATTTGTTACATTACTTTCGCATTACTTTTTAAATATGAGCAGGGCTTGATTGTCTGTTTTTAATACAAGAAGTTATATTTATAGCAAATGTAAAAGCCCTTTCACATCAAAAAGTGTAATGAATAAACCTCAGGCTGAAGGACGAGTAAATCACGTCTGTACAGAAGAACACAGGAGAAGATTCAACACTCTTCAGCAATAAAAAACAATGAAGCATGATCGTTAGTTTATCTAAAGTCATTTTTGCTTATTAGTATGGTTGAACTGATCATCAAAGGTCAGCAGCAAACACATCGGTTAATAAAATGAGATTAGATATATTTGTGTTGTTTAACATGTTTAATTATTGCAGGTTTGTGTCATATTCTGAGTTTGCATTTCACTGTTTTAATTCATTTTGATGAATACTGAATCTGTTTTTTGCGAGTGGGATGAATTAATACACATTCAGTCTAGAACTACAGTAAGATCATGTTCACACAGCGCACTGTTGTCAATAAATGGGGAAAAAATTAACTGGCGTAAAAAAAAAGTATATTTTTTGAAAAACTCACATATTTTCTAGTAAATTAAAAATGCATTACTTTGCTAGTTACTTGAAAAAAGTAATATTACGTAACTCGCGTTACTTGTAATGCGTTACCCCCAACACTGAAAATGTGTAACCTTTGTTATATGGCAGGAAGCGTCATCTTGTATGAACTTTTTTTTTTTTTATTCCAAAAACAGAGTTGAAACCTTTACTCCATCTTTTTGCATTGCTAGATATTTTATTAAACTAATCTGGAGGTATTCAGGGGATACTTTGCCCCAAAAAAAAAATTGTCGTGGTCACAAATTATAATTTTTTTGGATAAACATTCCTCAAATCCCAATATTAGTTTAACACCAGGCTAGTCTACCTTTCCTCAACAACCATGCATCCTCAAAGCAGAAAAACACGAGCAACAGCAGACAGATTTCAACCATTTATTCAGATGGTCTTATTTGAAGGGTGTTCTTACAGAAAAACGGTACAGGGGAACATAAAAAGGGAGTTTCTTCTAGTTTTGTTGGAATGGCGGTGCCACGGCCTAAGCGGTGTCAGTTCTAATCTCCAGATCAAGAGACTCGAACCGCATTGAAGAGAAGACATCCAAATTACATGGCGAACAGGATGAGGAACGCCACCATCAGACAGAACAGACCCATGGCCTCAGACAAAGCGAAGCCCAAAATGGCATAGGAAAAGAGCTGCTGTTTCAGGGAGGGATTCCTGTAAACGGAGAAAAAGCAATTTAAGCTCAAGCTACATGTATGACAAACAAACCAAGTTTAAGAGGCTAATTACCTAGCATAGCCAATAATGAGGCTGCCGAACACCGTCCCGATTCCTGCCCCTGATCCGGCCACACCCACCGTGGCAGCACCAGCACCGATGAACTTGGCCGCTGTGTCGATATCTCGGGATACAGCGCTGGTCTGGAACCCCCGGGTTACATTAAGAAGGCTCGCTTCACTGACTGGCAACAGAGCAGCCTGAGAAGGAGGGCAAGACATTTAAGTATGTGCAAGAGAAGCTGCAAGTCACATGGAAGGCACTTTATTTTTTTTACCTGTTCAGTTCTTGCTTCAGGTCTGTTGAACAGCACTGAAACAGGCCGGGCCAAAACCCTGGATCCTCCACGGACCTGAGAGAAAAAAAATAATAATCAGAATGAGAACTAAATGAATGTCAATATGATATGCATTGATTTTCTATTAAACCTGAACAGAAAGCATGTTTCACATTCAAGTATTGTATGTGAGTGAGTGCAAATCTAATTGGTATTAATGTTATCAACTTTAACAACCTTAAACCAATTCACTTGCGGAGAAGAAAAAATTATGTGTTGGCATTTCTTTACTGCTCTAGCTCCTTTCCTAATCTAGCTTCGGAATAAACCTGGCATCGTTTACTATGAATATCAATGACTTTGTGAAACATTCCTCTATTGCAAGTTGCTTTGAATGAAAGCATCTTCTAAATTCATAAACGTAAACTTAACAAGCCTTTAAATGCATGATTATAAATGTGGTTAGAACGATTAATGCAGACAATCACGTCCATGGAAGTTACTCATAACAATGGAAGTAATGCTCATAACATGCCTCTAAAAAGACATGGCATTAAGGTCATTTTCTGAGACGGTCAATGGAGTGTGACCGTATTTGAGACTGAATACATACCACAGCAGGTGAGGTGACAAACTTAGCACATGCGTACATGTTTGAAGCCTGTGGAGAAGAAAGATGTTCGACAGGTGAAAGAAAGCACTAGTGTCATATACAGCATGGCTTGATATTTAGTATTCTATACACACTGATATTTATGTTAAGTGACAAAGACAGGAGAGGTTTGTGCCCACGAGACTTAACATTACAACTCACTTAGCAACTGAAGAGACCTCCAATTTAAGACTAAGCCACTCAGAGAAAGCAAATGAGATTAAATGGGAGCTCCGTAATTTCATCCGCATCCAAACCAAAAGACCCTTTATACACACAGACCATCTGTTTAGATCTGCATGGATATGTGAACATACAACCAGAGGATGCAAGACAGCTTCAGCCCAAAAGCACATCCCCTGTAGGTCAGTGCTCAAACATGGCAGCATAGAGGTCATGGGCTGGAGGTTTGACTACAGTAATACAAGGGTTACCCACAATATGATGTACAGATTGGAGGGATAGTTTAAGCCATCAAATCTGAGGTTATTAGACAGAGCCTGTTAAACAGTCCACATTGTGACTCCAGCAGCAAATAAATGCTGTACTCAATATATAGATTAATCAATTTTCTCTCTCATGCAACTTCTCTTAATCACACATTGGCTATTCATAGCTACCTTGGTTGTCTATTTTTCCTTCTTTCAGGTCATTGAATGGATAACCTTTTGAACATCTAAGAATAAGGCCCATACTTCTCGTTTGAAAATGCATTATTAAATACGAAAGGACATTATTAATCTTTCCTGAGATTACTAATCTTGAACTTCAGGTGTTGGGCTTGCCTGAAAACTGCTCAGGCAGACAGGCTGGAGAGTGAAGGTCACCAATAGCTTTGACTGGCACTTTATAGAAACTTAAACGCATATAAATTGTCTTACAATATGAGACGGATATAATTTAGAGCTGCACTTCATTGTAGTATATAAATGCATGCAATTGCATGGTTTAGGCGCAGCGCTAGGTTACAGGATCTTGAGGGCCCAGCGCGAGCCGGACATTTTGCAAGTGTCACGAGCAATGTGTGAATAAAACCTCCGTGCATTTAAAAAGAAACATAAATCTCGAAGCTAAGGAGCATGTGTGTTATTTACCGGTTGCTCGACGTGTCAGGGACCAAAGATGTAATCACAAACGGATTAATTCATTCATTCACATGAAATGACTTTGACTAGCGGCTAGCGGAGCTTTAGCAAAGCGCTTCTCTGAATGGCGCTGTAGTTATTTGACCCGGATCAACGACTTCCGCACACTTTCACAGCTTTAAAAAAGCTAAGGTGCCCATTATGCATCTTTAGACGAATGCAGAGAAAACCTGACTCACCTATTAGATACAGCACACAAGGCCCGGGTAACAGGGACAAGCTTGAGGCAACGAGTACGCCGTGAAAACTGTCACCTTGTCATTTATAAGCTTCGGAACTACGTCCTCGTTTGTGATTGGGCAGAGGGTCACGTTCGCCTCCGCTGATTGGCTACAAGGTATGTCAATGCACACGACATACCCAATCACGTGCGTTGTCAAGAATGCGGCCTCTCTTTGATTGGTTTAAATGATTTAAGGAAGAACGCCGGGAATGTCATGAATCGCATCCCGTGTCCGCTCTTTCTATTGGCTGCTCTGGGGGGAAATCCCGCCTTGTAGATCTTTTTTAATGCAGTTTTTAGAAGAAAGAGCATACAAGGGTAATAACATACAAATCACATCAAAACAAATACAATAATAAACGAAAACAATAAAAAAGCAACAAGAACATCACATGTCCGTAAACAAGTACAAATTATTCAAAGAGTAGATTTAAGGCTTTAAAACAATTTACAGTTTTATTTTAAAGCTTTGCTATTTCTTGTTTCTTTCAACGTGCACAGTCAGGCAGTGACCTATTTCTATTTTAAAATGAGTAAAATTAGTTTTTTTCACTGCCCATTTACATTTGTGAATAAAAAAATCCATATATAATGAGGAAATCCACAGTATACCAATTTTTGAAGAACAGTAGCATAACAAAATAACATAACAACAGTAACATAACAAAATAAAACATCCTTAATAAATGGATAATGCTCTAATTTTCCTCTTTACAGAAAACATACTTCAAGTCAATGTCTTTACAAACTTTAGCAATTACCAGTTTTACAGGATAAATACAGCGAACAATCTTAAATGATGCCTCTCTAATTGTATTTGTTATATAAAAGCGTCTGGAGATCTTAAGGGCGTCTTAAATGACGCTGTGTGGATGTGCGCATGCGCAGTAGCGCCATGTGTACAGTAGGCCCACCCCTTCTAGAGGACGCGACTGTAAAGGACGGACTGATAAATAGAATGTAGAACTCTGTTCCACACTCCGGAGCAGAAGGGGGCGGTAATGCACCTATTCACTTTGGTTGCCAGCCGCCGTTTAAAAGCCATTGAACTGCACTGCAATAGCTGCTGGACATCTCCAGAGGGCGAGCTGTGCTCTCTTCTGAGGGAACCAGAGAGGTGACTTCAGTTTGTATTTTCCTGTCAGATTTTCATTCTAAAGACAGCAATCTTGAGTTTGCAGTCTTTGTCTTAACTGGTAAAAAACATTTCACCTTCATAAAGCCAGAGAAAAAAATAATAATAAACCTAATAATAGAACATAAGCATTTTCATACTGATATAAAGTATACATATATTTACATTTCCATTTTAGGATATTACAGGACTATTTAAATACAGAAAATATACTTTGCAGGTCAGCACCATTCATTTTTTTTATTATATTATGTGAATCTGTTGGAAGCATATCTGATAGTTTTATTGCTTTACTATTTTAGATTTGACTATCACATCTATATACATTTTAATCTCCTTTTCAATAATTTACCTTTTGTAAACTTGCATTTATGAATGTGAAATTTACATACAAATAAAATACAATTTAAAATAAAACCAACATCCTTTAAAGAGCGACCCTTGATATAACAACCCAAAATCACATGTTTATATGATAAAGAAAATGTTTTAAAAATATTATCAGCGAGACAGAGCAGGGGTGACTCAGTGTGTAACCTAGTCGAGTGAGTAGCCTACAATCAACGACACCTGTTTAAATCTAAAGCAGGTAACTTAGGGGATAATTCACACAGTATGTATGAATATGTGAACTCATATTTCTATGCGTGATCTAATGTAATCTAAAACATCCGCAAACTCTATGCACAATGAAAATATTTAAGATTACACATAAACACAACAATAAATATTGTTTATACGGAAAATGAATATTTTACAACAAAATAATAATATGTCGTATGATAATTGAATATGAATTGTTAGAGAGTGGCTAATATGCTGTGTTTTCATCATTGTCAGCAGAGCATGCACTGACAGGAGAAGAAGGGTTATATATTCATACAGGGAGCAATGCAGATTCTTTTATCATATTTATCAGCTGCTTAAATATGTTCCAATAACGCTTAGCTAAAGTTCACATCAAGTTATGAAAACATTATTTCTGAATGTTCTCTGAACATAAAAACAAAGAACGTTTTATGAACTGTTTTTCTTGCTTATGCAGACATTAAGAAAACCTACCATTTTATAGTTTTGCAAACATTATGGAAATGTTATTTTTGAATGTTCAGAGAAACGAGTAGTTATATACATTAAAAAATGTTAACGAGCATCCAACTAAAACATTTCAGGGAAAGAAAAATATTCCACGAACGATGTCTAAATAAAGTTTTTCTTATGCTAATGTTTTGAGGACATGACTAAAGATCAGATGAATGAACTTACTTCAAAGGTCATAACTTTGAGGACACCTTGCCAGAACATCAGCCGAGGTTTTGAGAACGCTCCTCGTTAGCTGGGGATGGATGTATTGTGAATAACATTAACTTCTGACTGTGACACATTTCAAAATAAAATAAATATTTGCATGTTAGCAATATTCAGTCTTGGAGAGGCTCCAAATAATACATTAAATAACAGGCTACATTTTTATGTGTAATATATATAGATATACAGTAGTCAACATCTGAAGTGGATCAAAAAGTTACTCAAAGTTGTCCGATAAGAACGTGTTTTGGTTTCAGGACACCTTTGATCCCCTTCAAATGTTCTGTTTATCATTTACCCTTCAAATGTTCTGTACATGCATGACTCTCAGTATTACAGTTCAAGTAGTGTTGAAAGAGATGAGTTTTCTGAGAACAGAGTCACACATATCTATGCGGCTTGATGCGTTTGTGTCTTATTCCTTCTGGAGGGGATTAGATTCATGTGATGGTAGGAGGGCAGGGGATGTAGATATAGGCGGGGCTGAGGGCAGTGAGTGGAAGTAGGCTTCTGGAGGGATTAGATTCGTAGTGGTGGAAGTAGGCTTCTGGAGGGGATGTAGATTCGGGCTTGGAGGGGATGTAGATTTGTAATAGTGAGTGGAAGTAGGAGGGGCGGAGGGGATTCTGGACGTAATAGTGAGTGGAAGTAGGCTTTATGTAGATTCTAATAGTGTGTGAACTTGATGCACCTGGAGAATGGTCTATATGCAAGCATCAGTGTCTTGAACTATGCGACTCACCGGTGCCAGTGCAAGGAGATGTCTGGCTCTTTTGGCTCGTTGAAGACCAGTCGTGCCGCTGCATTCTGAATCATTTAGAGGTTTGATTGTGTTTGATGGAAGTCCAGCCAGAAGAGCATTGCAGTAGTCCAGTCTAGAAATGACAAGGGCCTGGACAAGTTGCATGACTCTATTACAGTTCACTGAGAAGCGAGTCACACATATCTATGCGGCATGCGTTTGTGTCTTATTCCATTCATGTGATGGCAGTATATCTGACAGCTTCTTTTAGTGGCTGAGACTTGCGTACCTTTATCTGGTGTGAACTTCACCTTTCTCTCCTTTATACTCACCTGTGTGTCTATATCATTTTAACTGCTTGTCTGAACTAGACCGTTTATGGATTATGGGCATGATAAATCAAATCAAAATCTTTCCTCTCTCTACCCCTAAACCCCAAGTTTGAAAAGAAAAGAAAAAATACTCTCCTAGTGTTTTTCATCTGGTGCCTGTATCTATATCTATGTATGAAACCACATACGAAGCTCTGAATGCTGCATTGCCTTCAGAAACATGTTTATGCATTTCAACTGATTTATGTTGATGAATGACTGGTGAGAATGAATATGTGTTTTATTATCCTATTTAATATCTAAATCATTAATGCATAGATAGGCTGTTCATGCATATTTTGTGCATATACATGCATACATATTTACATGCATATTTTATGCATATACATGCATAAATCTAATTTTTGTTTTACTGCTGCCATTCATTTCAGTTGGCAGGTTATACCAATTTTTTCCAGATTTTCATTATACGCCTATTTGTTGTTAAAATGTTAATAACCGGATAATACAATCTCACAATGTAGCCCTTGTGTCACAGATTAAACAGAAAATGAAGCAGAACACATCCTTCAAGTAAACGTGTTTCACTGAACAATAACTCACGCAAAGCTTCCACAGATTCTCAGCATACTTTGAAGAAATTAGAAACAGTCTGCAATTCATCAAAGGTGTACAGCATGAGATAAAACGACAGAGGTTTTAAACAGAGAGGGTTGTTTCATAAAAGCCTTCATTTTATGTGCGCACAGAATTGAAACGCCTTTAATGTTGTAAATGAGTAATTCATTTTTCCTGTTGAAATAAACTGGAAATTGAATTTGAAGCGATGCATGTATTTGTTGTATTCTTCATGAAAGTGTTTTCTGAATATTCCCGAAACAGACCCTTTCTAAGAGTTTAGACGCTCTCTCAGCAGGAGGTAGATTTGATCAGTTTTACAGATGACGGGGGCAGTAAATTACAGGTCTTTACAAGCTAAAGCTGGCAAGGTTTTCCACAAAGAGCCGCAGCTGAAGCACAGACGTGGAGTTATGTTCAAGATCTGCCACTGGGCACATTCAGAGTGACATCCGTGGTAATTGTAATTACACACTTCACATATGTCAAGTGCTTTATCAACAATGAGTTTAACTATTCACATGTCAGTATGTGAGCAGGACCATGAACCTGGTTATTTTAGAAACATGTGAATGCATACACATGCTAAAGCTACAAAGTATTATCATGTAATATACTGATTATATGTTGCAGGGGTTTTCAAGCTTTTTCAAGAACCTCTAAATTTGTTGCCTTCACTGCTACTTTTTTAATGTATAAATTACATATTTGCATGGGAAAAAATATATATATATATTATATACTATATATTAAGTTTATATATTACATCAAGCTTTTTCCTAAATAAAAATAATTGGCTGACAATAATTGTCATTGCACAAAAATAAGTGATTGAAGTATAATCTGGAATAAAATAATCATGAAGAATCTCTAATTTTTAGTTTTTAAAAATCAGAATGAAACATCAAATACAAAATATTACATTGAGCAAGCATTTAAAAAAAAAACAACAACTTAATTTTACTTTTCATCTCTATCTGAAAAACAACAACAACAAAACTTTTGCATCCTCTTGCAGATAACTGTCTGGAAGTTTGAAAATATTTGTAATGCTTTATTTTTTGATCAAATTGAATGTGATTGTTTTTTTCGTTTCCTTATTTCTGCCAGAAAGGGGCGCCACTGTAATACTCTATAATTTTTTTAGTTAATTTGCTATAGGCTCAAAAAAGGACAGCACCGTGGAGGCCTAAACATTTCCAAGTGATATTTCTGTCTGTTTTGCACAGATGTAGATTGCTAGAACAATGTGGGCATAAACAAGCTTGATTTTGATGGGACACTAAAAATAGACATAGCAGAATTTCTCTCAGAAGGGACAGAGATCACAGTTACCCTCTCTATAACAATTGTCCGTCCGGCAGGTACTAAATCCCTGTTTATAACTCTGGATAAAAAACATTTTATAAGATTAATGATAGCAATAATGCACAAGTCTAATGAACTATCACGTGTACACAGCATGTCAATGAGTTTGCATAACTACATGTTTGTGGATCTGTTTATAAATGACTGACAGGACATTCTGGTGAACCGAAAGCTGTGCCAGCTCGGGGGTGTCAGATTCCCTCCAGCCCACCCGGACAGTAACTCACACGGCTCTCGCTGAACTCTTTTGTTGAGAAGGAACTGGAGCAGCATGCACACATGAAACACTTACCATACAAAGAGTATTCCTATTTTATGGCAAAAACCATAATTATGAAAATGTTCCTATGCATCATCTTGAACAAGATGGATATCAAGACATAATCACATCTATGATAAATGTTTTTTTTTTACTTATTTGAATATAAAACATAATCAGGATCATTCAAATGCAGAATAGCTAATATAAAAACACATACACTCAAAAAAAGAGGGTGTTTTGGCACCGATGCCACATAATAAACTTTTTGGTTTCCCAAAGAATCTTTCAGTGAACAATTCTAAAAGAAACTATTTTTTTTTCTTAGTGTGAAAAACTTTTTCATAATCTAAAGAACCTTTTGCACTGTAAACAATCTTTTGTGCAAGAGAAGGTTTCCGTGGATGATAAAAGTTATTATACATGTCAATAAAGAACATGTATTTTTAGGAGCGTATGGTGGAAGCAATAATTGCCACATAACTGATCCTATAGGCCTGTACTATGTGTATATCTTTAAGTATATAGATTTAATATTATGTGATACAAAATAGAAGATTCGATTTTTTTCACCTATTTCACCAAATGTTAGTTTTCCTTTTAAAGAAAATTTCATAAAATGTAAGCTATATACAGTAATTACATGAGAAGTGAAACTGCATTCATTTTTGTTAGATTAATTATTGTTAGAATGTATCTTTAAAATAAACATATGTTGTTTTACCTGTCAGACCTTTTTAAAGTCAAGAGATAAAAATGGCCAAAACAGCTTTTACACTTGCATTCTAGATTTAAACTATGAAAACAAGGATTAAGGCTTTTTGGAAATTTAGGTTTTTAAATTTTCAAAAATATTAAAATAAGATAAATATTCTAAAAGCAAAAATGCTTTTACTAAAGACCCACTCTGTGACTATGAACATATGCATTTGCTATATATTATTATTATATTATATTATATATTGCTATATAATTACAAGGGGGGGGGGGGGCATCAGTAGTTAGAAATGGGGAGTGAGAAATTTGCACTCTAAGGTCAAAGGTCAAATTTGTCATGATATCACACTTGGTAATCACAAGGCACAGATTAATTGTGGTCGTCATAGAAACAAGATGTTGTTGGCACAACGGAGGGGGTGGTGCTACGGGTAAAGTGGGTGTGGTTAATGTACACAGTATTTCACACCCTTGAACATTTTTATTTTTTATTTATTTTTTTTACTAAAAAGTAAAAGCAGTGTTATACCTGCCGGAAGTTGTAGACACCTCGTGTATTGAAATCATTATATTTGTGAATTATATTGACTGTGACAGTTATTGGACCTTTCACACGTTTCAGTTTTGTGTTAGTACTAGTTAGCACTTCAATCGTTTGTCACATAAATTGCAAAACTGGTCACAAATCTGCTGCAAATGCTGCTTCACACCACACACTGCGTTCTGCCTCTTACACGATCCTCTCAGTATCCTCTGACTGTTGGCAGTGTAAAATCAATAGGCTCTTAACAGGCCAGCTAGGCTTATTTCCCGGCCGCAATCTTGACAAACGAGACAGTGTGCTAATTGATCTTCACAGTCCTCACAATGATCTCTGCGTGCCACTATGTGCGAACCGTCCTTTATCACGCACGGTGAGCACGCAGGGTTGATCACTACTGCTGCTATCTGCTGCATTGAGCCAGCTCTTAACACATCACATCATGTCCATGCATCATCTTCATGGGACAAACTGTCCATACTGAAGATATGTGAGGCAGATCATTATGAGTAGATGGTGATAGACTCGGGCTAATTTTAGCACAAGTCTCAGCTAGTCACGTGAATCTTGTCAAGTGACAAAGGAATTGTGACTGAGAGGATTGTGTCTAACCTAAAGCTAAGGTTTTATTTAAAAAAATCACCAGTTATTTTTGTTCATTGACTTAATTTATATATATATATATATATAGTGGTGTCAAACAATTAATCATGATTAATCGCATCCAAAATAAAATGTTTGTTTACATAATATATGAGTGCTGTGTATATTTATTATGTATATATAAATACACACACATGCATGTGTATATGTTTCAGAAAAAATATGTTATGTTTATATATTTAATATATTTATTTATAATATAAATTATTTGAATGTAAATATATATATTATATATATATGTAAATATTTTCAAAATATATATACTGTATGTATTTAAAAATGTATGTAAAATGTTCATTTGAATCATTTTGCATACTGGCTGTGCTAAATTCAGAGTTGGTCACCTTTTAGTTCATGAGTGAATTTAAATATCCACAGGAAGGTTAATTTGGAATTTACTAAATTCTACACATACAATGCATTATAGAAAATGTAGTTCTATCTTCTATCTTATTGTTCTATTTTCTATTGTTAACATCTATGATTCTGCCTTTAGTTAAAAATTACAATTACATGAATTTATTATTTTCTACTACCTTACACAGGCAAATTTAAATAGCAATGCTGCATCTTGTTTGCTATCTTAATTATAATTCACATTTAAAAAATCTGTGCAAACAGTTTAATATGAATTGAGAGGCGTTCTCGGTTCAGAATGGCACACTGATAAAGAGTCAGGTGTCTGCACTTTAGTGATACCAAAAACACTTCAATTTTCCCAGATTGTGAATGACGAGGGCTTTATTTCCTTAGAAAAAGAATGAAAGTGTTGTACTTCCACACAGACGTGGGATACTTTACATCTTATTTGTTGAACTTGCAGCAAAACACACAGATTTGATTGCTAGATCAGATTTATGATGACAGTTGTTGTATCTCTCTTATGGATAGCAGTACAGCCATTGACTAGCTCTGTGTGTGTGTGTGTGTGTGTGTGTGTGTGTGTGTGTGTGTGTGTGTGTGTGTGTGTGTGTGTGTGTGTGTGTGTGTGTGTGTGTGTGTGTGTGTGTGTGTGTGTGTGTGTGTGTGTGTGTTTTTTGTGGCTTTAGAGAAAGAAAACCTTTTGAGCCCACAGACCAGCTGCTCATTTCTGGCCAGAGAGGGAGAGAGAAAAAGAGACAGATGGGGGAGGAAAACACTTGGTTACAGCTTCTTGTAAATAAGACTCATCCCGTCCTTTTGATGTTACACACACACACACACACACACACACACACACACACACACACACACACACACACACACACACACACACACACACACACACACACACACACACACACACCACACACACACACACACACACACACACACACACACACACACACACACACACACACACACACACACACACACACACACACACACACACACACACACACACACACACACACACACACACACAGAGCTAGTCAATGGCTGTACTGCTATCTCAGCAGCTTCAAACCTCTCAACTGCTGCGTTCAGAAAACATTTAGCCACTCCATAACAGCACAATAATAATACTACTACACACAAACCACATAATCAATTGAACAAATGCCTTGATTCTCTCCACAACCATCCCCCACAACCCTTTTCTCACAGACATCAGCTTCATCCCTGTCAGCGCAGTGAGCGAGTGCTTTCCCGAGGAGCTGCTGCTGTTTTTTTAATGGGCTGAGAGGGATGTGAAGAGCCCGAGCAGTCATTCAAAGTATTATTACACTCCTGGGCTGCGTGCTGCCTGCTTGGCCCCCTTGCCGAGGTCGTGGAAGATGGATGGCTCGCTGGAGCAGCAATTAATAATGTTTTTACAAGAGCAATGGAGGCGTGCGTGAGCCACGAACGGATTGGGCAGAGTATTGAAATGTGCAGGTGAATTGATTGGCCCTTCGGATTTCCTGTAGAAATCATTTGGATTAATTGAAAGCACTGCGAAGGAGGAGGGAATGTGCGGGCCACGTATTGATTTATAGGTCTCACTCAGAAGAAGAGGACGAGAAAATGGCCACTTTGCTTCTGGAGACAAGATGAGGTGGTTTCAAGCTGGCTGCCGTTCAACATTCATTGGTCTATTGTTAGCATGGAAACTAATTTATCGCCACTGGATGGAGATACAAGTATTTCATCAAGTATTGCTCTCAGTGTATGGTCCACTCAAATACTGCTCATGATCTCATCTTCCTTCCTTTACAGTTTTCCTCACCTGCAGTCACATTTGCACACCAAGGCCAGTGCTGAGCAGATGCACCATCATAACAAAGCTTTTTTGAAAAAAAAATTCTTAGTTACTCAATACTGCCCCCTGTGTTAGTCTCAAATATTGGCCACTACACTGTTATCTTTCCTTCTATAATTTATTCATCCATTGCCCTAATTTGCATTGTATTGCGTTTTATAATACAGATACAAAATATGTGAAATAGTTCATAATAACACACACACACACACACACACACACACACACACACACACACACACGCACACACACACACACACACACACACACACACACACACACACACACACACACACACACACACACACACACACACACACACACACACACACACACACACACACACACACACACACACACACACACACACACACACACACACACACACACACACACACAGTATAATGGCAAACGGAATATTACATACAAATAGAAATAATTCAAAATAGAACTAATGATGTAGAACTAGTAAACCTGATTCATTAACATGATTTGAACAAGATTAAGCTTTGTGTAAAAGTAGTTTTTGTTCTGTTTTGTTAATAAAAATATATTACTTTAATTTAATTTATAGAAACTGTTTTTGTTTTAAATCTGGAAAGCAAAAAAATATAAAAATAATTAGAGCAGACGAATAAAGGTTTTAAACTGCTGATAACATTTACTTTTACTCTATACAGTAAACATGAGTGCATCTTTATTGCCATCTCTAGCAGACAATGTGACGAGGCAAGTTAAAGAATAAACTACACTGGCACCAGCTTTTGTTAATAAATGCATCGAACGTTTGCTCACTAAGCTGAATGCAAAATGGGATCTGCCTATTCATCCTGCTCTTTTAGAGATAAGAAAGCTCCATTTGCCATGTAGGTCCTGAAGATCAACAAACATCAAACAGATGCATTTTTATAGATGTAGATGTTTGATGTTTTTAAGGCTTTGTGTTTTCCATTCAGCTCTTGATCCAGGGGGCAGCATTGCCTCCTAAATAGACCAACAACAAAACCACTTTTAGAACTAGTTCATAACAATATAAAATTATGTGTGACTGGTTTTTATAATAAGGATCGTACACGTGTGAAATAGTGTGATTTATTATATTTATTATTATGAGTTTACTTGTATAGGGACAGTACAAACATTATCATAGCTAAAACAATAAAAAAGACAGGCAAATATGCATTCCTCAGAAAGGCTAGAAAATAAAAGACAAATAACAAACGCTGGCGTTAACATATTTTTCTAAATAAATTTAATATTTATATTTAGCAAGGACGGATTGAACTAATTCCAAAACTACAATACAGACATCCATAATGTCACAAGACTCCGATTTCCTAAAAATCCTGAAAAAAAGTATTACGGTGTACACAAAAATATTAATCAACACAACCGATTTCTACTGCGATAAAGAGAAATCAGAATATTATAATCATTTCTGAAGGATCTTGTGACACTGAAGACTGGTGTTATGATGCTGAAGATTCAGCTTTGTCATCAAAGGAATAAATTATAATATATATATATATATATATATATATAAAGAAAAGAGTTGTGTTAAATGGTAATAAAATGTCACAATATTAAAGTTTTTAATGCATTCGTTTTTCTATGCACATTTGTATTTTTTTAGTTTGTTTTTTACCAAAGGGTGCATCTAAGAAATGCCTAGGTGAAACTGGACTGTCTGGGCTGTGAGGCTCTTAAAACTCATTAATTCACTAAAATCTCAGAAGACTAAGGGAAATGTGAAATTAAGGAGCTTAAAAGGTCTTCTTGAAAGTAATCATGGTTTGTTCTGATGACTAAGCTTGTGTGCATAAACCTCACATTTCAAGAACTCAAAAGCAGCTAGTGAGGCTGGGAAAATACACATCCAGCACCCGTATGATCAGCCCTGGAGCTCCTCAGGGCTGTGTTCTCTCCCCACTGCTCTTCTCTCTCTCTACACATCTAAAGACCCCTCTGTCAAGCCCCTGAAGTTTGCCAACGACTCCACACTGATCAGCCTCATTCAGGACGGTGACGAGTCTGCTTACAGACAGGAGGTTAAGGAGCTGGCTGTCTGGTGCAGTCTTAACAACCTGGAGCTTAACACGCTCAAAACAGTGGAGATGATCGTGGACTTCAGGAGAAACCCCCCTGCTCTCCCCCCACTCACCATCATGAACAGCACTGTGACTGCAGTGGAGTCATTCAGATTCCTGGGCACCACCATTTCTCAGGACCTGAAGTGGGACAATCACATTGAGTCCATTGTGAAAAAAGGCCCAGCAGAGGTTGTACTTCTTTTGCCAGCTGAGGAAGTTCAACCTGCCACAGGAGCTGCTGAAACAGTTCTACTCTGCCATCATTGAATCCGTCCTCTGCATGTCAATAACTGTCTGATTCAGCTCAGCTACCAAATCTGACCTCAGAAGACTACGGAGGGTAGTCCGGACTGCTGAGCGAATCATTGGTACAACCCTCCCCACTCTCCAAGAACTGTACTTATCCAGAGTGAGCAAAAGGGCTGGCAAAATCACTCTGGACCCCTCACATCCAGCACACTCCCTCTTTGAACTGTTACCGTCTGGTCGACGCTACAGAGCTCTGAGCACCAGAACGACCAGACACAGGAACAGTTTCTTCCCCAAGCAATCCATCTCATGAACACTTGACAATAATTATGGTACAAAGACTATTTATACACTTATACACTTATTTATATAACACACATACTTAGTCCACACTTCAATTGCACATAATATACCTCTACATACAAAAATGTCCATTGTTATATACCTGTACATACAATTGTCAATTTGTATATTGTTACTCCTTATTTACTTGTTCTTTTTAATTCTTCTTTTTATTATCTGTGTTTTTGTTCTGTCACTGTCATTCTGTTGCACTGCGATAGCGTCTGTCTCGAAAACAAATTCCTCGTATGAGTAAACATACCTGGCAATAAAGCTCATTCTGATTCTGAAAATATTTGTCTTTTCTGTGATAACTTACACGCCTTGTGTTTTTCTCATTTTTAGAAAAATACATCAACACACACACACACACACACACACACACACACACACACACACACACACACACACACACACACACACACACACACACACACACACACACACACACACACACACACACACACACACACACACACACACACACACACACACACACACACACACACACACACACACACACACACACACACACACATCACACACACACACACACAAGCCACAGGGACATTGAGTGAGTGAACGAGGGAGGTAGTGAGCAGAGGGTGGTGGGACGGGATGCCCAGAGGCAGGCACTGGTTATGGCCAGCTGCCTGTCTGTAAAGAAAGCGGGTGACGCTGAAGCAGACTGGAGCAGTGCTCTCCGGTTACAGTACCTGTCTATAAAAACCACTCCCGTGTCCAGCATCCCTCTCTTTCCAGACCCCCCAGGGTTCCCCCGAATAGTACCAACGATGAAAGCCATGTCTTGGGTTGCAGCCTCCACAAACCTGGCCTGTTTATGAGCCCTCGTTTGATGTCTGCGCCTGGTTAAGGGGCGCTCGCACCCAAATACGGGTGAGTTGCGCCTGGGTGGTGCGTGGAAATTTGCACAGAGATGCTTTAACTCACGGGAGGGCCTTTAAACATATCACTCAGCATTACAATAGCACTGTTTTCCCAAATTTTGATGCACAAAGTTTGGCCAGTAGCTCAATTATTTGGATTAGAAGCCAGTTTTACGGAGATCCTTTCAGAATGTCGTCACACCGCACAGCCTTCAATTACAGCATGAACAGTTGTTAAACAGAAGCCATGCTAATCTGTGCAATGTAATCTCAGATGCATGTTTGTGTCCCAAGGGTTAAGATCATCTCTTTGCACCCAGTGCACCAGCTCAAGCCCTGTTAAAATATCTCACATTCCCCATGACATTCAAGAGTCTGCTGAAGGACTCTGAGTCAGTGGAGTTAAAGATCGGGCTCTTGTGTAGTTCCAGTGAAGGCGGTTTATTGCAGATTTCTTTACTGCACGCTGGTGCACACCTTTTTTTTTTACAACGCGGAGAGAAGGCTTAACGGTTGGGGAACGAGTAATAAGTGGCATGTGAATGATGCAGGTCGGTCTGAATGAGCTCCCTCTGATGCTGTTTACAAGAGCTGAGCCTTTTTTAAGACTCTTCCCCAACCGCAAAAAGTCAGATCGCCCTCTTGCTTAATTACTATCAGGGTGTATGATTTTTACAAGCAGGCCAATCACAACTCAATTCAATCCTGGCTCTTTTATTTTGACAGCTTTAGGAAAGCATAGCCGGGTGTTTTATTTATTTACTTAGTTGGTTGTTCTTCTGAATTTTTTCCTTTTTTACGTGACGACAACAAAGTAGAAAAACAGTATATGCATATTTATTGTCTTAGTATTTTTTTAGGCTTTCAGTCTCTTTTATTCAATGTTCAAATGAGAAAAATCACAAACAATTTCTCATCATTCAACAAAGTTTAAAGCACAAGCAAAAGCAGAAGTGAAATGCAGATATTTTTATAGAGATGAAAACATTTAAAGGGATTTTTCACTCCGAAAAAGGAGATTGTGTTATGTACTCAATCTGTATGACAAAAGAAGATATTTTGAAAAACATTGTGAAGCAAACAGTTTGAATCATAATTGACTTCCAAGGGACAAAACATTAAATAATAAAACATATAAATAAATACTGAAATACTGAAACATAATTTCATAATCTAAAATATTTAGAGCCTGATGTCATAGGAGCTTCTTCTCTAGCACTGGTTATTTTACCCCAAAACAAACAAACACATAAATAAATAAATTAATCTTTTGTAAATAAATAAGGATTTTATTTATGTATTTTGTAAAGAGGGATATCATCATACAGGACAGGGCTACTTCTTTTATCTTCAATATTACATCATTATGAGGCATCTCATCAGGCCTTTAATACCCATCAGGATGTTCTGCCACAGTATAATAGCTTGTGAGGCAGGACTAACCCATAACCTTGCCCCGAGCTAAAGTATTAATATAATATGTGTCTAATGTGGGAAGGACATGAGGTTTTGAGGACATGAGGTAGATCAGGTTTTCAGCACACCCTGCACTCTCAGAAATAAAAGCTGTCACTGGGGCGGTACCTTTTCAAAAGGTACACTGTTGTACCTATTAAGTTCAAATATGTACACTTTAAGTACTAATATGTACCAAAATGGACCCTTTAGGTACAAACATGTACCTTTTTGAAAAGGTGCCCCGGTGACAGCTTTTGTACCTTTATATCCGAGAGTGTGGATCACCAAGAAAAGTCTGAATGGTCTTTTTGTAAGTATATACTTAAATATTGTAATTATGCTATAGTTTGTGGTAATGATTATATAGTCTGATAATGATCTCAGTTATGCAAACATGCTTGCAAGGCAGCATCTGATTCCCTGTGTGCTGTTGACCAGTAGGTGGCATGAGAGACAGTGTGCATACTGGACAGGGCTTCTGGGTTTGATGTATTTTTAACCACCATTATAAACCAGAGAATTCAGCTGTTACCATAATGAAGAGTTTTGGGCAGCAAGGTACATCTCTGAAAAATAATTACACTGATTATTTAATATTCAGCACTTCGTTAAGCTTTGATCTGGCCTGATTTGAAAGACATTCATGTCACAGTTGAGCTTACATTTTTGCATAGTACTAAAATTAAATAGTATTATATATACCTATTGCCAAAAGCTCGAAGAAGAACATCAAAATATGTCTGCAGGGATAAATACGCAAACTCCAGCAGTTTCTTCAGACCAGCACTGCTAAATAAACCAAATCACAAAAATGCTAGAAAAAATATATTTTGACCATTTAAAAAACTAAATAAAAAAATTTACATACTTTTTTTTTTTATAAATAATTCCTAATCTATAAATGTGATCTGGATAATTAGGACCATATCTTCACTGTGAGAGATACAAATAGACAAAACAATCCTTCGCAAATACATAAATAAAAAATTGAATATGGTGAAAAGGTCAAATTATTCTTGTAACTTATTTCAAAAAAGTAAAACTTTCATATATTTTAGATTCATTACATGTAATGTAAAATACTTCAAAAGTTTTTTTGTTTTAATTTTGATGATTAGAGCTTACAGCTAATGAAAGTCAAAAATCAGTATCTCAAAATATTAGAATATTTACATTTGAGTTTCAATAAATGAGCATCCATACAGTGTAAATTGTGGGTATCTCTTGCAGGGGCGGAGCCAGGATGGTAGGGAGGGGGGCCAGCCTGGGGTGGCACAGAAATCTACATTATTTCAATATAAACATGTGGTCGACTATAAAGTACTAGACTATTTTAGTGCCTAAAACACAGCTGAATACAATTCATTTCTACTTAATTGTAATTGAGATATTTGTGAGTTATTATATCAAGTAATACTGAGTGAATATGATAATTTTTGTATTATTCCTCACCTTCAGGTATTTTAATAAAAGGGCTCACTATAGCTCAATTGCTCTGTCAGTTTGGTTCTGGCTCTCAAAACCCCCCCAAAACTTGTTCTCTACATACTACAACATTACATACTCATGGATGAGACATGTTAGTGAAAAGAATGTGAAAAAACAACAGCACATAAATGCCAGAATGTAAAATTAGTTGTTTTATGCATATATATATATATATATGAATTAATTTATAATGACATCATTAAAAGACAATTATAAAAACATGGCAAAATAACTTAACATTTGCTTGTTATTTATGTTGAAGATATTTTAAGTCCCTTATAGGCTACATGAAATGATGTTTAAAATGCCTATACAAAAAAAAAAAAACAACTATAAGTTTAAGGCAACCAGCCTCAGCAGATTTGGGAGTTTTCTCAACTTAGTTTTGTTGGAGATTTCCAAAATCCATATAAATAATACATTTCCAAAATCTGCTGAAGCTGAAGTTTGACCTGAATGACCAAGGGGATGCTTTCATATTTATTTTCCTTGTGATTACTATCACACCATTGTTTTACTGATGCATTTTTATTGTTAAAATATGCTGTTCCTGTAGGGATTCTTGCTTCAGATGTGACATCAAAGTATATTTAAATCTAGAGAATTTGATTATGGTCTAATTATTCACTTCTTGTTGCTGTGGCATGGATCGTAACACTTAAGATTTAAACATTCACTTGAAGGACTCCATGTCAGTAGAACAAGGAACAAATGTAAGAAAATTATCACTATAGTCAATAAAACAAGAATTGCTGCATGATATTCCTATTAGATCATGTCAGCTGAAGAGCTTGCTCAGTAAAGGTCACTGAAACACTGTATCCAGAACAAGAGTCAATACATCTCTTGAAGAAGCTGGTCTTAACGGAAGTGTGGTTTGGCCAAAAAACACTCCTGAAGTTGAAGACACACCTGAAATGGTTTATCCAAAAGTCTTATATTCATAGGATGTTTTTTTAAAATGAGATGGGAAAGAAGTGTTTGGCATTTACATCACAAGCACATCGAGAATGACGTTCCTCCGTGCAGCTACAAACAGCAGAATGTGCATAACTCCAGACTCTAGGACCCTGGGAGATCCTCGTGCTTTCTGTGAAGGCCCATAAACTTGTGGCATGTCTCATTGGCAGGCTCAGTGTATAAGCAGGCTGCTCTAGACTCAGTGTGCTTCCAGCTCACCAGTTCATAGCACACACTGATAACACAGAAACCATTGCTTTTAACACACATCAACATCTGTAGTATACAACCACATCAGTTGACCTACAGCATTCCAGACTGTGAAAATACCCACTGACATGCATGTCTTGCAATTTATATGCAACCATAGACATTTTTATCAGACACAGATAAGGTTGTGGCTACACTTAACAGGTTGACACACCACAGGACACAACCACAACTCATTAACCCACAGATTTATTGTATAAGGATGCAAGCGACATTAGTAAAGACATGAATTTAATCGGTTTCCCAACCATTAATCAACTAGACACATATAAACAAATATTTGGTACTTATTGCTAATAACATACCTCCTACTGTACATTAACCATATAAAGCCTACTGTATCATTTTTGATATGCAGATTTATAATAATAACAATTAATAATAAAAATAATAGTAATAATAATTTATAATGCTCTCTATTCTAATTATATTTTATCTATTTGTTGACTTGCCCCTCTAACAGCCTTCTCTATTCTTTTTCTTATATAACACAGAAATATATATATATGTAGTGCCCTCCACTAATATTGGCACCCTTGATAATATGAGCATAGGCGGCTGTGAAAATAAAGCTGCATTGTTTATCCTTTTCATCTTTCACTCAAAAAATGCACACAGTTCTAACCTATCATTGAAGTAAAACAATTGAAAGTGGGGAGAAAATAAATGATGAAATAAATGTTTTTCTCCAATGAATGTTGGCCACAATTATTGGCACCCCTGGAACTTCTTATGAGTAAAATATCTCTGAAGTATATTCCATTCATATTTAAATTTTTAGCACACCAGGGTGACTAGGAGCATGAAATTATCCAGCCATGACTTACTGATCCACAGGATTATAAATATGAGGAATAAAAGGCCAAATTCCTTTAATCATCCATCACAAGGAGTAAAACCTAAGAATATATTTCTGATGTGCAAAACAAGATTGTTGAGCATCACAAAATAGAAAGTGGCTTTAAGAAAAGAGTTAAAGCATTGAAAATTCCCATTTCCACCATTAGGGCAATAATTAAGAATTTCCAATCAACTAAAGATGTTACAAATCTGCCTGGAAGAGGACGTGTGTCTATATCGTCCTAATGCACCGTGAGGAGGAGGCTAAAGTGGCTAAAGACTCTCCAAGGACCACAGCTGGAGAATTGCAGAAAATAGTTGGAGTCTCGGGGTCAGAAAACCTTTAAAAATGGTCAAACAGCACCTACATCACCACATGTTGTTCGGGAGGGTTTCAAGAAAATTCTCCTGCTCATCTAAAAACAAACTCCAGCATATTCAGTTATCAGACACGACTGGAACTTCAAATGGGACTGGCTTCTATGGTCAGGTGAAACTAAAAAAAGCTTTTTAGCAGCAAACCCAGCAGATGAGTTTAGTACAAACAGGGATAAAAAGTACCCCATGTCCAAGGTTAAATATACTCTGGATCTTTAATGTTGTGGGCCTATGTTTCTGCTGGAGGTCCTGGACATCTTGTTTAGACACATGGCATCATGGATTCTATCAAATACCAACAGATAAAAAATCAATAAGTGACTGACTCTGTTAGAAATCTTATAATGGGCCATGTTTGGATCTTCCAACCGGACAATAATCCAAACACAAACCTCAAAAACAACACAAAAATGGGTCACTGAGCACAAAAACAAGCTTCTGCTACCATTCTGAAGCAGTCTCTGACCTGAACCTGTAGGTGTTCTCTAGGCATGTTTTCTTGGGAAATGGATGTTTCAATAATTGTGGCCAACATGAACTAGAGAGAGCATTTATTTCACAATGAGACCCCCCCCACACACACTTTCAATTGTTTTCTTCAATGATCAGTTGGAATTGTGTGAATTTTTTTAATGATAAAAAAGGACAAATAATGCAGATCTATTTTCACAGCCGCCTTTGCTCATATTTACCAAGGGTGCCGATATTAGTGGAGGTCACTGTATATGTATATATATATATATATATATATATATATATATATACACAATCTGCTACTTGTTTGATAGATTATACTTTTTTAGCAAGTAAAAGGCCTTTTATTATCATTCTAAAAACCATGTTGTGGTACATGTTTGCTTTTTCTGTGAAATCTTTACTGATTAAATATAAGAATAACTTTTATATTGTTGGTAATATTTGAAGGTGAATACTGGATTAATGCAATTGAGGTTTTCTTGATTATCTATACATTATGTTTTAGAAAAAAATCAAGAATGAAAAATCTAATATGATACACAGGAATGTTTATTACATCTTTCAATAATCATCCTACAGATCATAAAACTAAGCATTTAATAGCATTTTACTAGACATATGATTCAGAGATATATAACATCTTATATTTGCATGCATTTTATGTAAGTAGTCTACAATACTATTATAAAGATTTAGTTAATTTACATAAGCATTTAGAATTTCATATTACTTTTTGTCCATATAAATATCAGCAACTGCACCAAATTATATATGATAATGCGTTTGATGATTTCCTAGACTCACTATTTTCAAAGCAACAACAAAACCTGTAAAATCGTATTTCACATTATGTAGTGGAAGGCACAAAACAATAAACAAACAAACAAAACAACTAAATAACTAATGTAAAAATACATGCATAAAGTCTGATCTGGCAGAGACCATTCAGCTCATGAAACTATCATGTCCTGATAAAAACAATGAGATGGTCCTAATTTGCATTCATGAATGTGACCATTCTGCTTTCTTTCAACAGTGCTGTGCACAAATACAGTATAGCCTGAAGGAGGCACTAGATGGAAATAACTGGACCAATGAGAACGATCGAGGACCAAGCTGTCCTCTCCCTGAAGTACCATATTAACAAATACAGCTATCAGGTTAGTCAACCTGTCAGGAATCCACTGTGATGCTGGTAAATTTCCCTAAAGCTATGCAATACAGCTGTGGAAATGATCAGCTCACTGATTTAAACAAGCTACAGGGGACTTGGTGACACAGATTTCATTTTTAATTTGATTGTTTACATCTATGTTCCACGGTTTTACTGTTGCCCTGAACGCTGAGCAAATCAAATCTTCTCCTCGCTTGAGATTGTTACAGCCTGTTCTGTTCCTCCCTTTAGCAGAAACATATAATTAAACTGCGTCAGATGCCCACCTCTGCAGAAAATCATCCGTTTCCCTGTTATTGTTGATCAAAAACATTTAAATGATTGAATATTCCCCTAAAGAATATCATATCTGTTCTAAGACCTGGTACGCTTACTATGCAAGTTTATTGATTTTTCTCCACCTGTTTATATATTTTTCCTGTCTGACCGCGCAGATGTTTTACCATTTAAATCTATTTGTGGCATTGCCGAAGTTCACCACATTATGAGCTTTTAGGGGTTAATGATTAAAAGCAATGAATCTTTATACAAATCTTACAGGGCTTGCATTGTGTATTCCAGCAACATCCACATCCAACCAGATACATGTCAGTCGTTTGAGTTTTAATGCAGCAGTTTTAGTGGTAGTCTGCTTGCTGTGACCTTTGTGTTTTTCTAAGAAGTCTAGATAAGACATTCCTGAAGGCGATATCTTCAGATTGAGATGAAATGCAACGCCCCATTGCTAATGGACAGGTTACGACTCCCAAACAAGTATAGTCTCTACCCGAAGCACAGGGAGATTGAGATTTCTTTGAAAGTTTGTGCCTAAAATACAGTTCAAGCTCTTGTGTGTGAGCTATAATAATGTAGTGTTTTTAATTTTTACTTTTAGTGATTGACCATCACATTATGGATTATGGCAATAGCGTGCAATTTTGTAGCTGTGCATGTCTTCAGACAGCATTGCAGATTTCAGAGAAATGTATTGGTGCATTGTGTAGTTGCATTGATAAAATGTATTTAATAAATAGCTATTTGTGACCTATTGAAAAGTGACACAGTGGGGTTGTTATTATCAGTGCAACAGTTCAGTCTTTCTCCTCAGAGTAGATGTCCGAGCTTTGAGGAGCCTGAGAGTCTGAGAGAATAAAATCCATTGCAGTCTTTTGGTGTTGACGTGTGCACTGCGGTAACTGCGGTTTTGTGCTGGTGGAAAGGAAAAGAGTTTGTCCAAGAGTGGGTGGAGTCTTCTCTGATGCCGTGGGATGTTAATGGAGATTGTCTGACATGGGAAGGAATACGGCTTCAATAACTAGTGATTTGGTGGATGATTTTTCTTATAATCCTAACAAATATGAGACGTTAATGAGACGTTAAACCGAGGTCCTGACTCTCTGTGGTCATTAAAAATCCCAGGATGTCCTTCGAAAAAGTTAGAGATGTGACCTCGGCATCCTGGCCAAATTCACCTATTAGCCTCTGACCATCATAGCCTCCTAATCATCCCCATACACTGATTGGCTTCATCACTAATCATCCCCATACACTGATTGGCTTCATCACTCTGTCTCCTCTCCACCAGTAAGCTGGTGTGTGGTGGGCGTTCTGGTGCACTATGGCTGCCGTCGCATCATCCAGGTGGATGCTGCACATTGGTGGTGGATGAGGAGATTTCCCCCCCTTCCATGTAAGAGCTTTGAGTACCCAGAAAAGCACTATATAAATGTAACGAATTATTAATTAATTATTATTATTAATGAAATAGAAATTGTGGTTCAAATTATTATTTTTGGACTAAACTAGTTTTGAGAATGTAATTATTATCTGTTCTTTCTATTTATTTAGTTATTTATGTATTTGCTCATGCTGGTCTTTTTGCATCTCAGATGTATTTTTGTACTTTTGAATTCAGTTTTGAGTGACATCCTCATTTTTAAATATGCTTGCATGACTGTTACCACAGATATACTGTATGTTGTATGAATATTTTACACATGCATGCAGTGTTGTGATTTTATGTTTGTGCATGTGTCACATAAAATACAATGCATTTCAGTGAATTTAGTATATTATGGACTTTTGTTTTGCACTTAAAGTCTTGAAAAGCATGTGAAGAGGCAGAAAGACAGAAATGTTCTCTGACTGAATCATCATCACTATTGAACTTTTTACTCACTCTGAACAGACAGTTAAAAAAGACAGACAGATTTCATCACTCCGTCTCTATATCTGAGTGTTACAGTATTTAAATAGCTTCAGTTGACACAGGCCAAGCCTGTAGATTTTACTGCATCAATAAAGCTCTGTACTAGCAACAATATAGAAACATCATACGAACTCATAACTCTCTGGCTTGCTCTCCTTGACTTTTCTGTCTTTGAAGGATGTCTGCATGCACGTGACTAATTATGCTATCAACTGTAGGAGACTGCAGAAATGAGAGCAATAGAGCCAAGAACAGATTTTCATATGTTCAAGGACTTTGAAGATGATTCAGTGATGATGCATACAAACTGTGATTGCTGGTATTTGTTGGGGGTTCATCTTAGGAAGTGTTACGGGACAGCAGGACTCAAACAGAATTTAAGGTGAATCACAGGTGTTTTTTGATAAACTGCAGAGCAAATGGATCTCACACAGGCAGTTTCCGGAGCTGGATACTGGAGCAGATCGACTGGGGAACACTGGAGGTAAATATCAAGGAGGTGACCAGTAGGTGATTTGCTGTGGAATCATTAGCAGTCCTCTTCGTATGAACGAGACCGGACACTGAGTGGTGTGAGGTGTCTGCTTTTCTAGCGTGTGGTGATGAGGATCTGATGACGTGCAGGTGTGCTTGATTAAGGTGAATTCAGGTGAGGGTGTGCACAGTGATAGGAGGAATAACAGACAGATCCGTGACAGGAAGTTGATTGGATAATTTGGGGTTTATGTTAATGAATATTGCATTATATGGTCAGACAATTGTTGTAAACCGTGGACATCTGAAATATAGGATATAGCTTAGTGGTTAGTGATTCTGGACATCATCAGTAATGACTATTCCTGCAAGTTTACTTTGTTCTTGCAACTGTAAGATACTTTTAATACTGAACAACACATTTGTGAATTTAGGAGATTTTCATAAACTACCAGTCAAAAGTTTTTGAACGCTAAGTTTTTTAATGTTTTTAAAAAATGATCTTCTGCTCACCAAACTTGTATTTATATGATCTAAAATACAGCAAAAGCAGGGATATTATGAAATATTTTTACTATTTAAAATAACTGTTTTCTATTTGAATATATTTTTAAATTAAATGTATTCCTTTATTATAATAATTTTTCAGGATTCTTTGATGAATAGAAAGTGCCAAAGATAAATACCATTCTTCTGAACTTTCTGTTCATCAAAGAAACCTGAAAAAATACTCCACTCTTTTCAACATAATAATAATAATAAATGTTTTTTAGCAGCAAATCAGAATATTAGAATGATTTCTGAAGGATCATGTGACTGGAGTAATGATGCTAAAACTGAGCTTTGAAATCACAGGAATAAATTACATTTTGAAATATATTAAAACAGAAAGAGTTATTCTAAATAGTACAAATATTTACATTTAACTTGTTTTTGCTGTACTTTGGGTCAAATAAATGCAGCCTTAGTGAGCAGAAGAGACTTCTTTAAAAACATAAACAATCTTACTGTTGAAAACGTTTGACTGGTAGAGTAAAGTACAGGTTTGTCTCTGTTCAGAGAAGTCCTTTAGCGGGACCAACGCTTGCATGTTCATTAGGTAATTGCTTCAGGCATAAGACGATGCAGCTGTGGTTGTTGGCACACACAGCAGCTTCTCGGTGTGGCTGCCTCGTGAACATCTACCGCTAAACTACTCATCTTACTTTCAGCTGGAGCAACACCTGAAGCTCAGTGCATGAGACGCATGCAAATGATTCTCTTAGAAAAGATTTGGGCTATTACAGTTGTTAACAATACATCTGTTTCCATGTAGAATGGAACTAGTTTCCATGAAGTGATAATGCCTCTCTGAGAGTTAATTTCCCTTAATTTACTTCATAATGAACTTAATTTCCTTTGAAAGGTTCTGTATCTTTTCCTGATCATGTTTCTCTGTTGAGTGATGAAGTGTGTGACCCACGAGGTCTAGAGAAGGATGTAAAGTTTTCACTCCCTGTCGTGTTGCTTTTGGACGTTAGCCATAGATTGGACTGTGAATATGTGGATATTTAAAACGTAGCACATTTAGTTTTAGGTCAGATCTCTCAGATGAGCATGATTGATGATTTTCAAACAGTAACATGTTTAGTTGCATATTTTTCATGTGACAAGCCTGTAAAGTTTGACACTATGAACACTGGGTGGGTGGCCGGTGACTGTGGGAAGTGCAGCTCTGTAAGATGCTTGAAGAACTGCAAACTCAGCTCGTTTTCAGGCGTAGCTGAATCAGCGACTAAATACACTACTGTCTAAAAATGCAGGGTGGTAAGATTTTCAGAAAGGTTTTGGAAAGAGGTCTTTTATATTCACCAAGGCTGCATTTATTTGATCAAGAATACAGTAAAAGCAGTACTATTTTTAAATGTTCTTATAATTTATAACTTTTAAATACGTTTAAACATTTTATTTATTATTGTGAATTTTAATTATTTGTTACTCCTGTTTTGAGTGTCCTTCAGAAGTCATTCTAATATTCTGATTTAATTTAATTTTAAATTGTAATTAATGATTTGCTGCTCAAGAAATATTTGTATTATTATCAATGTTGAAAATAGTTGTGCTGCTTAATATTTTTGGACAAACTGTGATTCTATTTTCTAGGATTCTATTAATGATTAGAATGTTCAAATGACAGCATTTATTTGAAATAGAATTCACAGATCGATTGAATGCATCCTTTAAAGAATTTCTTACTGACTGCAAACAATAAAAACCTGTAAAACTGCTGCAAATGCTTGTCTGACGACTGCAGAGAACAAACTTGAAGCAGCTTCCTAAAAATCATAATAACATTGTTTTAAAGAAGTGTTCATTTGTGGCTGAATTTATTAAATCCATACAATTCAAATACATATACATACTTTGTATTTTATTTTTACTGAAGAAGGAAGTTATGTTTATGGAGAACTTGCAGTCATGTCAGCCTGTCCACCTGTGACTCCCTCAGGGCCGAGGCAGTAGTAAGAGCAGGAAGCTGTAAAAATCACACGGCAGTGCTCTCCAGACAAAAGAGGATCCGCTACTGTGCTCAATGTTCCCACAGTCCCCATAGAGGACAATCTCTTTACAGTCTGTCCCAATTTACCACGTCACTCGCAATTCAGAGTCGTTGTTTTACTGTCATTTCCCACCTACTGCCGGGGCTTTACTGCAGACGTCACCCATTGAGTTATTGTCAGACTCAGACAAGGGTACTGCAGACTGTTAGTCTCTAATGATCTGAGCGTCCAGAGTGTTGGAGTTTACACCTCTAAACATGAGGAGATGTGATCGCAGTGCATGCACCCATATCAAGGATACATTTTACTGTGTAGGATCATTTTTTATTTTACAAATACCTTGTTGTTAAAGACATTCTAAAGTATTCCTACGAGATTCATACCGAAAACGTTTTAATCAATTTGAATCAGCACACTTTTCCTTGTAGTTTTTACTGCACAGAAACGTTATTAGTAGCCACAAATCAGATTGAATGTACAGCATTTAGCTCATTTTCTTGTAAGGGTTATTGTGCCACAAGCCAGACGAGGTTAATTTACACTGAGACACAGATTCAGCGCCCTTTCAACTAGAATTCACCTGTAGCAGGTGCAGGTCAAATAAGCCAACACACCTGGATATTCATTCACAGAAGCATGGCTATAATGCTGTTCGCCTTCTCAACAGCTTAGTTCCTCGTTTCTAGTGCGGTGTGTTGGAAACAGGGCTGTCTGTCCGCTTTTGGCTGTGTGTGTATGTGGTTTTAAGTAGGATATTCTTAAAATTCATGACTGTGTCATAATTTTATAGACAGCAATTCAACCATGCCATCATAGGAATAAATTACATTTAAAAATATATTCAAACAGAAAATAGTTATTTTAAATTGCAATAATATTTAGTAATATTACAGTCGGTTTTGGCTGAGTTTTATTTTGCTGAATAAATGCAGCATTAATGAGAATAAATCGAGCTCAAACGTTTAAATGGTAGTGGTTAAAGTTACTGTAAGGCTAATGAGTTCTAGCTCCGCCAGCAGCCATTACTATATAATCATTGTAACATGCTGATTTGCTGCTCAAGAAACATTTCTTAAAATAAAAATAGAAATCTTTTGTAACATTATAAATGTCTTAACTGCCATTTCTGCATGCTTTCTGAGCCAAAGGATTTTATTTCAAACCATTTTGAACTGTATTTGTATGTATTCATACATTTTAAGTCTTAAGTCTATTTTGCTGCCACTGTCATATAGTATATGCATTAATTCAGGCTTTGCACGTGCACACTTGCAGACGTTATTTATTAGAGCAAGGTCTGTGCGGCTCAGACACTCCTGTCCACCTGTTGATGTTTTGTCTGGTCACAGGCTGTTTGATTTGAGATTTGCAGGATCATAATTCAGCAGGTTGTGTCTAGGATGGAGTATAATGACAGGAGCTTTGAGTCTGTAAGTTGATAAGTAGTCTTTAAGATTGCAGTGCTGTTTGGTCAACAGGTTGGTGTTAAACAATGACAAAAGTGTCGGTGGGAATTACGAGAGTCGTGTTGGCTGTAAAGAATTGAGAATGTTAATGAGTAGAGCATTAATTGTTTTCTGTCCTTCTACAACCTTATTATTATTATTATTTATCTGACAAAGAAAAGGCAGAAATACATCAAGTAAAATGTTTCCATAAATATTTTTAATATTCAAATTTGTCATATATATTTTTGGAAAGCATATATGTACACAAGTTAATCTACCACAGTGTTCAGGTGCAAAAATGTCAATAGATGAAATTTTTTTATGAAGAAACTTCCAAAGATCACGTATTTTATGAAAGCAAGTAAAACTGTTTTCTATATTATGGGACAATAAACAACAAAACAGCTCTTCATGAGTGATGATATCGATTCTGAATAACTGTGCATATGCATAAATACAACAGCCTTAAACTTTCATAGTATGGACAGAAAATTAAAACAAATCTTCAAAATATATTCTTTTGTGTCCCACAGAAGAAAGTAAGTCATACAGGTTTAGAACGACACGAGGGTGTGTAAATGATCAATGAATTTTCTTTTTTGGGGTAAACTATCTTTTTAACATGCCAAAGACGCCTCTATTCTTTTATCCTGAAGCACTGCCAAAGGGTTTGGGCTGCGTTGCTGTCCTAGCCCCCCCTCTAGGTTTAAGCAGGTGGTCTGGTCTCCAGTGCAGGCAGTGGGGACAGTGGCATCCTGCGGGATGGTGCATTGTCTGGACGGGGGAATAGAGAGCAGGCTGTGGAAGTCCACTGAGCCAGGGGTAGGTCGAGGGAGGGAGGTGCAAAGTGTCCACTGGCCTTGTGGTGGCACTGTAGGGGTTTGTGTAACCTGAGAGGCTACCCATGCCCAGATGAGAGTATAGATGAAGGGGCAAGCGGGGTAGCAGTGGGTAGGGGAGTCCAGCAGCCGCTTGACTCAACATGAAGGCACACAGGTTTGGGTCCAGTGGATTAGGCCAGTTCAGACTGTGACGCTGCCTCTTGTCCTTCATCCTCCTGTTCTGGAACCAGACCTATAATGAAACAGAGGGATAAATGGTCTTAGTAAAGGACACAGTATGTTGGTGGGATTATGTAATGGTAGATTTACAATAAAATGTTCAGTTTCAGCAGGGATGGAGATGAGGTGTCTGATTTTAGGGTTTCTTGTTCCTGTGGCTCAGTGGTAGAGCATTGCGTTAGCAGCGCAAATGTTGTGGGTTCAATTCCCAGGGAACACAGATACTGACAAAACATGTATAACCTGAATGCACTGTAAGTCGCTTTGGATAAAAGCGTCTGCTAAATGCATAAATATAAATGTCTTGGGTTGACTGTAACACACAAACAATTCTCTCTTACGCTCTTTAAAAAAAGGTTTCAAAAGTTTTTTTTACATGCCACAGGAGAACCAGTTTTGGTTCCCCAATGTACTCTTCAGTGAACAGTTCTTAAAAGAACCATTTTTTTTCTTAGTGTGAAGAACATTTTAATAATCTAAAGAAACATTTCCCACTTTAAATGACCTTTTTATGGAATCAAAAATTCCTTGGATGGTAAAGATTCTTTGTGGAACCTTTGATGCCAATAAAGAACATTTAGTTTAAAGAGTGTAAATGAAATTAAAATGTTAATATATATATATATATATAAATGAGTGCTTTTTAATGCACTTTAAATGCTGCCTGTGGTCCTGCAAGCTTAATTGTGTTGGACCAGAGGTTGAGTGTGGCATGAAAAGGTCTGCGTCGTGAATTACCTTTATTGTGGTCTCGGGCAAGTTTAGCGCTGCCGCCAGCTCGCATCGTCTGGGTCGAGACACGTAACTTTCTTTACAGTATTCTTGCTCGAGACGGGTCAGCTGCTCCCTCGTGAAAGCAGTGCGGTGCCGCCGACTCTGGTCTATCCCATTCAGCAGTGAAATACGAGGGCACTCTTCCTCTCCTTGATCACTGTCAGCATGAGCAACAGTAGACACTGGCGACTCCCTGCCCTCTGCCACTGAAAAGTTTACTTCACATTAGGCATTTGTTTACTTTGCGTGTAGCATATTTACAACCAGAAAGACAGGGTTTTCAAGAAACTCCCAATTTCCTTAATGAACTCGCTACACAGATGTTGATTTTGCACAGCAGGCCTATATACTTGACTTAAATGTGACAAACATATCAAGTACCAGGCGCATTTTCTTAAAAAAAAAAAACACGTGTTAATTCCTCCCCCATGCCTGTTGTTAAAATATGATTGTTGCAGGCTACTTACGCATTTTATCGTTGATATCCACGTCCGCAATCCAATTATTCCCCAAATGGATTTTCACAAGCTTCTCATAGTCCTCAAAACAGTCCCAGACCAGGCCCTCTCCAAAAAAAGTAATTATCTCTTCTCGTCACTGCTTGTCTTCCGAGCCAAGTTCGCGTATGAAGGGAAAGATGCGTTGTTTTTGTAGTCGCTGTCCACCCCCCTCCCTCACCTCTGCATCTTTCAGGTCGTCCCATCTTGTTACTAATGAGAGACGCGCTCTATCCGCCGAGGCGCCGCCGGGGCGCGCGGACAGAGGGAGGTGTTAAATTGTCTTTGGTCTCCGACCGGCCTTTGTTATGGAGAATTAAGATCGACCTCCCTTTGCATACTGTCACAGTGGCTTCCCCGTCGAGATAGGCCAACCCTGATTGTTCCTTGGCGTTTGATGTTTGTATTTTTGGAAGTCAATCATTAGAATCCTAATGTTCCTAAATTGCAGAGGTCTACAGTTTATCATAGAGAGATGAAGGCGTTTCAGGAGCCGTATAAATACGCGTAAGGTAAAGGTATATATATATATATATATATATATATATATATATATATTCGAGCATCAACCAATTTTATAATAAGCAGAAAACGTTGCCAGACAGAATTTGCTGGCATTGGTTAATGTAATAAATGCTGGACGATTTCTTAAGTAGCTATAAAGCCTTTTCCCCAGCATATATTACTAAAAGCTCAGGGGGACAGCTTACACCCCCCCCCCCCCCAAACGCATGCTCATGTAATTCCATACTTAAATGTATTTCCTCCTTTTGTGTGGATGTCAATGGAGTCCAGTGTTGTTTAGGACCGTGTGTATAGAGGAAAGAAATTCATACAGGTTTTACAACGACATGAGAGGATTAATAACTGATGCACTTTCATTTTTGGGTGAACAGTCTCTTTAAATGCATCGTTACAGGAGCTGTCAGGCCCAAAGGTGCTGAACCATTGAAACTTTCCTAGGCTATCTATCAGTAGCCTGCAATTAGCAAGTGCGAGTGAACGTAAGCGAGCCTGCTGAATATTTTCCATGCACTTTTATTGATATATTATCATGGCGTTGCTAATACTCTCTGCTAATCAGAAACGTCAATGATACGTGCTTCAGAGGTACAGCCAGGATGAAAATGTCACGTGACTGCCCTCGACGTGGATCATTAAGGGCTTTTGTAGTTACCATTGTGGTTTGATTGGACACTTAACTTAAGGCTATATGTCACTCAGACCCTTTTTATTTTTACATTTATTGATTTAGTTTTCATATTTCATAATGATAGTAGCCTATATTTATAAACATATAGGTAGGCCTACTGTATTTTGCAATTCAGTAGCCTATGTGTTCCCGTTCCTATGTTAGAACAGTAGTTTCGGATTATGAGTAGAATAAAGTTTGTGATTAACATTACTCAAGCTTTTATCATTCATATTTTATATGTATTTAGCTCCAACCCGATCTCATGAAACTGTGTATCAATAGCACGACTTTAGGTTTCGATTGGCGTACTGTTTATACGTAAAAATGGACTTTGGCGTGCATTTGATACGCAATGAGTAGGATTAGGGTTGTTGAGTTGATGCGTATCATATGCACGCCAACAAATGTCGTATCATATGCACGTCAAACACGTGCGTATGCACGCCTAAGCCAATTTTTGCATATCAGTACCATTACCAACACGAGTTTCTGTTTTTATTTGGCGTACTATTTATACACATTTTCATGAGACCGGGCTCCCCAGTGACGCAGACTGTGGCATGTCCCGGATTCAGACAGTCTCTCAAACATACGCTTCATCCGTGGCGCTTCAGCTTGGCCTGATGTCAAACTGACTGTTGTATTGTTATACACCAGTGCTTTGATCACTTGTCAGTTAAGGGAAAGGCTCCACCAGGGCTGTAGCCTGTACCTGGCTGGAGACTGGCGCAGATATCGCGTAGAGGTGACAGAGATTGCCTCTCCATGAACGGACAAACCCATGTGTGTGTGCCACTTTAAAAACTTTAGAATACTATATGTTTGGCTGACTTAACTTCATAATATCAGTATTTGATAATTGTTGAAAAAGAAGTCTCTGTTACTGATCAGTACACAACAGGGACGTGCAGAGAGATCCTCAAGGGCAGGGGCTCAATGTAAATTAGGGGCAATGTAAAATATAAATGTGTGTATATATATATATATATGTCAAAAGTTTGGATACATTACAATTTTATATTTTTGCAAGAAGTATTTTATGGTCATCAAGCCTGCATTTATTTGATCAAATTTTAAAATACACTATGCAATTCTGATTTATTATTAATAAAAAGTTATTAAAGCACAGCATTTATTTAAAATGTAACTTTTGTAACAATATAAGTTGAAAAGCTTAATGTCAGTATTTTTTTAAGAAAGCTTTCATTCAGAAAATATTTGCTAAATTGATAGAAACAGTGATCGTAAAGATTGATATTGTTTGAAAACATCTCTATTTTGAATAAATGCTGTTATTTTTATTTTTTATTCATCAATGAACCCCCAAAAAATATCATGGGATCATGGGTTATATATAAGAAAATAAGCAGCACAACTGTTTCCAATATTGATAATAAATCAGCATATTAGAATGATTTATGAGAGATCACGCACTGAAGACTGGAGTAATGATGCTGAAAATGTATCTTTGATCACAGAAATAAATTACATTTTAAAGTATATTAAAATAGATAAACATTATTTTAAATTGTAATAACATTTCACAATATTACATTTTTTTCCGGTATTTTTCATATAAAAAAAATGCAGGTTTGATGAGCATAAGACACTTTCATAATGCTGCATAATTATCAAAAATAGTAATCTAATATAAAATCATTTCATGTCACCATTTCGCCAGCCTGCACTTCACATAACAGGCCTGTAGGTGGCACTTGGGCTTCATTAACTATGATAGTTTCATCAAACTTTCTGAATTTTGTACTAGTAAGGTCGTAAAATATGTGCGAATTGCTGTGAGATTGCCGTGAGCATCATACATAAATGTAAGTGAATTGAATACTGATTATTATTATTGTGACTTTTGGCGCTGTGCGGTTTAGTGCAGTGCTTTTTCATTTCATTTAGCATACATTTTCTCAGCGATGTAATTTGATTTATAAAACGAGACAAACCGCAGATCCAGATTGCTCCACAAATAAGCTTGTCTGTCATGTATTTCCAACCGATTTATGAATAAGAACGGAAAATGACCTCTTCACATTCTTGTCCAATGAAATTTGAACTTGAGCCAGATCATGATTGGTTGGTGTATTATACATGACAAACGGGCATTGATGAATTATCCAATATTCTAAAATATATAATTTATGGACTTTTAATTAAATTAACACACTAACTTGATTATTGATGAAAAAGTTGTAAATATTGTTTGGTTTATTTTTTTTCCTTCTGTCGATCTGATCAGACTGGAATATCAGTCCGTCACGCAAAACGCACGCGACCTAGCTATGCCTCAGATTTACAGATATGTAAAAATAAACAGGAGTTTTCCGACTTTAGTGCGAGTTACCGTTTTGGGCACATTGTCATGTTAGTTATAAGTCAAATGCATTTTGATTAATCATTGCTATTTGTCTGAGAGTGGCACTTTTGAAAAAGAGCAGGGGCTTGAGCCCCCCCCCCCCCCCATGCACGTGCCTGGTACACACTATGACCAAGAAATGCACTGTTTGTGGGCGTGTCTACTTAAACTGCTGTCATCTACATAATCTCAGCAGACACTGCATTATTTCAAATTCTGTTTATTTGTTGCCCTATTAATTTGTACTTTTGTTCACAGTAGCTACATACAAAAAACAGACCTACGTTTTTTTGTCGTTTATTTGTGTTTTTGGTATTGTTTTGAAAATACTTACTTTTTAGTTTATACAGTAAATTTCGACTGTATAGTTTTCTGTTAGTGCTTTTTTCTCTGATCTTCACTGTAGAAAATATACTTAATTATGAAAGTCCATCTAATGTTTAGATATCTACTTTAATACGTTTCTTTTAAATATTATAAACGATCCGTTATTCGAAATATTGAAAGTAAATATCTTGTCTTGATCTCATTGGCTGTACAATGAAGGGCAAAACATAATTTAATTAAAATGTGTTCTTCTTATATGCATAAGAAAAACTAAAGATATTTGAGTATATGTTACATTGGTGCCTTTGCTCTGCAGTCCTTTTGCTTTCCCTCCTCTTCCTCTTCATCTTCTTCCTTTAGAGGTTTAAATCAAGGCTATTCGCTTTGCAATGCAGCCACACTTTATTATACTATCTGTACTGTACAAACTATTAACGGACTGTTAGCGCTGGACTATCTAATCTAATCTGTACAGAAATGTGCTCTGATGCAGAATTCTTCATCCAAAATGCATGATTTAGGGCCTACTTTGAATGCGACGGTTCTTGAAATGGTTTATTGTTCCACATAGTACGGATGTTTAGTACAAAATGTCTCGTTCGTATTCCTAACTCGGGACTCATAGCATCACCTGCCTCTTTAACCGCTAGAGAGGTATAAACTTCCCTCAGGCTGCATGCATAATGCAGAGACAGTGATCCACAAGGCTTTGCGTTCACGTGGAATTTGAACGTAGCACCGCAAGAAAACTCAATTCTGCTGATCTGGGGTGCGTTTCCCCAAAACAACTATGGTTGCAAGTTCCGTCGTTACCAATAGAGTTCAATGGAACTAACGACCATAGTCATCAAACGATGCTTTTGGGAAACGCACCCCTGCACATTAGAGTTGTTCTGCACACCTGGCTGTTCAAGGTCGTGATGCGCTGGTTCAGGTGTGTCTGATTTGAACTCAAATTTAAACTGTGCACAAGGAGACGGACAAAGCTGTCAATAATAATAATCATAATATGGGTTATGTACATATTTGAATGCAATTTTTTGATTAAATATTTATGTTTAAATAATTTGCCAAAGTCTTTTTGAGCTTTTTGATTGGCTATTGCATGATTAGGCTAAGTTTCCTGCTTTGCTTCCAGCTCAAAAGTAGCATGTGACAGTTTAGTGTTCTCAACTATATGTTCCTGTTGTCCCTTAAACGCTAGAAAACCAGTAACAAGGTTATTAGAATTCTGTTAGTTATGTATAAATTAATAATTATTTTTGAAAAACTGACTATTCTTTGCAAAACTTATGCACATAATAATGCACATCCCTAACTGCGCATATCAACCCTAAATATGTCCTGCACTTCAATTAATAGTTTGAAATAAAAGCATTTCAGGATTAGAAATAGATAGAAAAAATATGATTACATGAATCATCTTAAAATCTCAGGAAAAAAACCCTCCAAAGGTCATCTTTGTACCTTATTTAACCCCTAAAATATTAATAGCAGTGCCTTAAAGGGATAGTTCACCAACAATGAAAATTGTGTCATCATCATACTCAGAAGTTCTTGGTAACACTTTTCTCACTATTAGCTAGTTGATTATTAGCATTATAGCATATTGGCTGTTTATTAGTACTTATAAAGCATAATAATGATTTATAAGTACTAATATTTTAGATCCCTTAATCCACCCCATACCCGAACTTAACAACTACCTTAATAACTGCCAGTGTTGGGGAAAGTTACTTTTAAAATTAATGCATAGCAATATTGCGTTACTCCCTAAAAAAGTAACTAATTACGTTACTTTTAATGGAAAGTAATTCGTTACATTACTTTTGCGTTACTTTTTAAATATGAGCAGGGCTTGATTGTTTGTTTTTAATACAATAAGTTATATTTATAGCAAATGTAAAAGCCCTTTCACATCAAAAAGTGTAATGAATAAACCTCAGACTGAAGGACGAGTAAATCACGTCTGTACAGAAGAACACAGGAGAAGTTCAACACTCTTCAGCAATAAAAAACATGAAGCACAATTGTTAGTTTATCTAAAGTCATTTTTGCTTATTAGTATGGTTGAACTGGATCATCAAAGGTCAGCAGCAAACACATCGGTTAATAAAATGAGATTAGATATATTTGTGTTGTTTAACATATTTAATTATTGCAGGTTTGCGTCATATTCTGAGTTTGCATTTCACTGTTTTAATTCATTTTGATGAATACTGAATCTGTTTTTTTGCGAGTGGGATGAATTAATGCACATTAAAAGTCTAAATAGAACTAGACTGGAAACTGGAAACTAGATTTTTTACAAGAAATATATTTTCTTGTAAATTTAAAAGTAATGCGTTACTTTAGTTACTTGAAAAAAAGTATTATTACGTAACTCGCGTTACTTGTAATGCGTTACCCCCAACACTGCTAACTACTAACAGCAAATTAGGACTTTATTGAGGCAAAAGTCATAGTTAACTAAAGTGTGACAAAGTTTTTTATTTTGTTGAGCAAAAAGTTAACTCCAAACTTCCAAGTTCTTCACACCACTAACCGGCTGCAGCGCGTTTGCTCGCAAATTCAGATTCAAACTCATTATTGGATAAAGGGGTTGTAACAAAATGAGGGTGGGTAAATGATGACATTATTTTCATTTTGGGGTGAACTGTCCCTTTAAGTGTACATTGTTTGACTATAGAATTAAAAGGTGTTTTTCAAAAGCACTTCAAGTTCTTCATAGACACTGTATATTTACAAATGTGCAAAATGTGTTTTTTTTTGCATTGTAGCATTTTTTCACATGAAAGAATAATGATAAAGATGACAAAGCTTATATTCCTACTTTACGTGTATTCATCCTAATGAAGTCACAGTAATGTGCTGTTTTAAGGTATCTTGTAAATACATAATGAACATATAGCACTCTTAGCAAGCATGTGAAGAGCATTTTTGGAAAATGTGCATAAAATTGTAATGTTCCCACAGTCTCACCAAAAGATTGCCATTAAGAGCAGTCATTATCAGAAAGCTGTGAGAGTTATTGTCTAGAAGGTTGTCTAGGTTTGAATGAATGTGATTTTATGATAAGCTGTCTAATGAATTTAGGCATTTTGGAAGCAAATTAAAAGCATTAGTCATATATTTATATATTTACATATATTTACTTTTATTTTCTTTTTTTTTTGGAAACAAAGAAATCTGCACTGAAGTTCAGGTTGTGGTGCTTTCCAGAGGGACTGCGGGCTCACCTTGCATTTAAGGCTTTATATTCAGATAATTTGAACAACATAGTTTAATATTTTCCTATCCTCTCTTTCCCACAGAATCAGTGTTTTTCTACCTTACCACAGTCATTTGAGACCCATATCCCACCAACCCTGCAGAACTTGGCTTCTGTAAATTATTACTGAATGCAAATATCTTTCTGGTCATAACAGCCGAGGTAACTTCTCCCATCTTTCTCTCTATTCTTTCGTTCTCTCTCTTCTCTGTCTACCATCTACTCTACTGAAACGTATAGGTCTCAATGAGATTGTGTTTCAGTGCGACTTTATAAACACAGAAAGTCAATCTTTTTTATTTATACGTAAGGTGATTTCATCACCATTTTCACTGATCAGTTGCATAAGGACATGTTTTTACAGGCAGCCCGGTGTTATATAATTCACATATACAGATTTATTATTAAAAACTATATAAAAAAATCTGATTTAATTAAGATGAAGCATACATTGTCTTCACATTATCATCACTGTTCTTTCAATATTTCCTTGATATTTGCAATGTCTCCTAGATAATAATGCTGTAACAAACTTCTAGTCTATATGCATTTAGCCTTAAGATTGTTATTATTTTGATCTTCAACACTTCTGGATTCTGATTAGGTGAATATATTAACTTAAATTATGAATATGTTCCTCTAACCAGTTGGACTTTAGGATAGAGATGCATACAGTCTCTTGTGATTTTTAACTGTGAAAGATCAATACCTTGACATTTGTTTTCGGAACTCAGAGTTAAAACTATAATGTGTTTGCGTTTTAAAACTTCGCTCGATTCTTCCCATTCCTCGCGCATTAAGGCTCAAGTAAAGGCGCATCTGAGCAGATTGAGTCATAGTATAATGTAAGATTTAACTGGATGCAATTGTTGGTGGGAGCTCAGTTTTAAACTGTGGGACTATAGTAGCCATGCATCAATGGTGTTGCTTGGACACAAAAATACCAGTATTAATTGGCGATGTAACTCTTTCTTTTCACTACAGAATTTCTAGTTTGTCTTCATCATTGAATTTGATTTGTAGGTGGATGTAACATTTATGTACATTCAGGCTTTTTAACGTAGTGTATTTACAATTATATGTCGGAAACTGTGACAATGCGATGCGAATTTATTTAAAGTGGCTTAATAATTTAGAGTTGTGCAGAACAGTAGAATATATTTATGAAAACCATCCGCATCCTCACTGCAGTGAATTGCTCCATGTCTTACAAATGTAAAGATAAACTTTTCTTAGATCTGGTTTGAGCAGGGTTTGAGTGGTCAAAGCATTGTTGTAACTGTCATAATTATAAATATGTAATATGTGACTGCCATGCTACAGACTAGGTTAATAGCGCAGATTTTAACCTGACATGCGCGAGGAATATGAGTGGGAGCCGCTCACTCACTTTATTTATTTATTTACAATATATTGCTGGGTGTATCATATTTCATGTGCACAATATAATATCGAATATATTCTTTGATAAACTCTTTATCAATGATTAAGTTCCTTTTGATTTGCATGCTATGTGCTACCGAGTGGTCGAGCTATAGGGCGCTCAATGATTGGCGCATTGTTTGCACGCTTAGATAAAGCATGCAGTAAAACACGATGTAAAACATGCATTCCATATATGTAGGCAGTCTGCGTGCTATAACTATTTGTTAAAGTGTTTTGGTAACCCCAACCAATTTAATTTATGTTAAAATCCTGTGAGAGACATTATATCTTTCAGTTTTAAATATTCAAAATTCTATACAATGTACTACTGTTCAAAATGACAATTTCCAGAAATAAGCAGTTTGCTATTTAATCAACATAATTCTCTGTCGTGTGTTTCCTTAAATGTTTTAGACACAGTTGAACCAGCAAAGGTTAGTTCACACAAAAACGAAAAATTGCGTCGCATTTCTTTATTACGTAGATCACACAATAATATATTTGGAAAAAATGTCTAAAGTGTATTTTTTTGTCCATAGAGTGTAAGTCAATTATCCATTGTCTCTGTGGCTCAGTGGTCGAGCATTGCGTTAGCAGCGCAAAAGCTTGTGGGTTTAATTCCCAGGGAACACACATACTGATAAAAAATGTATAGCCTGAATGCAGTGTAAGTAAATATAATATATGCTTTGGATAAAAGCGTTTCTGCTAAATGTAAATGGTTTACTTTGGACCCCAGCGATATTCAATATATCTTATTTTGTGTTCCAACAGAAAGTCACAGAGGTGTGCAACGACATGAGGTGTGTAGCCGACATGGTGACTACATGTGTGCTCGGTGCTCAGAGTATAGGCTAATATATAAAAGACAATAACCACAATGTCTGTTGTTTTTCTTAGATATGTATTTTACTGTCTACGACCGCCTGACTCACAAAGCAGGCTACAGCAAATTGCACAATGCACTTTATAATTGTCATGAAGAGATCACGCTGTCGCCTATAGCAAGCTTTATGGAAACTACTTGCACTGGGTTTATGAAAAACGTTAAAAATGGGAATATAAATATATGCATAAAAACGTTACAAATATTAAATACTAATACGCAGTATTGCAATAGGATGCCACGAATCGTGTCGCTGTATTTTTCAATGTGAAACGGCTGTTTTTATTGTTATAAAGGTTACCAGCTCACTAAACGGGCGTAAAACAGTATTTATTATATCTCATATCTATAATTAAACTTACATTTATATGATACTGAAGCTATTCATTTTAAACCATTCACTGTAGTGTTTGATATGTAGCAAAAAGGCGATTTAGAAAGGGAAATTAACTTGAACTTTCCTTGTAATTTCATAAAAAATGTGCACAGCAACGTTCATACTATTTTCTTATATTGAATAACTTATGGTTCTCCGTGATCTAAGTGTGATCCATCTCATTAACACTGGTGGAGAAGTAAACTGTTTGGCAAAGAAACGCCGCACACATCATCTGTAGGTAGCTACCCTTTGTTTTACGTTTAAAATAAATATTGCTTTTTGATATTAACTACATCGGTTCACGTGAAACTTCTAATCTCTAATCACGCGCATTCGTTTCAAGTTCGCGTTAATGCGCCCTCAGTCCTCTTCATATTCTTCAGCTATCATTTGAACATTTTAGCTTACATTACGTTGGAACTGTTTTAATGTTGTATTAATATGCTGATTTAAAACTTACCCTGTCCATAATCAATACATATGTGTCTGTCTTCTGAAGGTGTAAGTTAATTCATGCTGGACGCGGACTGCACACACAGTTTCTTGTAAGAAAGCACGTGGGCAGGGCGTTTTATAATTAAACCATTATGGCATTTCCTGGGTACAGTAGCTGCCTCGCACAAGCACAACGTGTTGTGAGGTTGCTCAGATCTGACTAGTGTCTTGAACCCAGAGTAACAGCTGTGCAGTGGTAATGGGAATGCACTGATGATTCACAGTGTTTAAACAACATGAAAAAAAGGGTGGTGAATTATTTTCGTCTTTTTTAGGACAGATCAGTTCAGTTTCAAGTAACGTAAATTACATTCTGAGTATGACTGCTTGAGTAATTTATTTGAAATTCAAGCAATTTTGTTTACCTGCAGGCCGCTTTATTATTCCAGCTCGATTCAGAGACCTTGAACTTGGATAGTTTGCTTAAGGAGGGACGGCGTCTATCATTGCCTCCTAAACAGGCCCTTCAGGGAGGGCTATACTCATCCCTTTAAACTTGGCCTTGACCTTCAGGGCCTTTCCTGACCTCTATGGAAAAACAACAGTCTGGGGAGGTGTGTGTGGGAAGGCGGATTAAAGGGGAAGGCTGTTTTTGTTCCCTGTACATCATTTTCAATATTTATTTCCATACACAATGACATGTCATGCAAGTTCAATATTCTGAAAAAATATTTGAAAATATCAGTGTGTGTGTGTGTGTGTATACACACTGTACATACATGCATACATACATATATTTTTTTTTTTTATCTTCCACATGGATGTGTTTTTATGTTTGCTCGTTTAGGCACAGCTTTTCTTGTAGACCTAAGAGGTGTGATTTTGCTTACAGACGAAATCTCATTCACACGCATCTGGATTTATAGGAGTTTAATTCTTGATGGTTTATCTGGTTCATAGGATCACAGTTTCCAGAGGAAAAAATGCGGAGTTTTGGTTGAAGAAAAAGGGTTACTGGTTTTAGTCATTTGCATTTTTAGAAATATGTTTTTAGGGGGAAATGTCTAGTCACTGATAACATGCGACACAAAAAAATATGCACACAAGTTTTTTTTTTTTTTAAACCTTCCAACAAAACTATTTGTATTTGTAATAATAATTTCTATATTTTGTAAAGCTGCAATTCTAAGTCTATATTTTGTTTTAAAGCTAAAAATGCTAAAACGCACCAGAGTGGCGATAGAGAATTGAGTAACAACTGAATATTTCGATTTTTTTCTCTTTATTTCAGTTGATTATTTCAAGTATGACATTTCATGAAATGGTACGAGGCGTTGTTCAAGCGTATGCATGAAACAAGTTATGATTTTTCATTTTTTTATGGTAATGATAAATAATTTATACATTTGGCACTGCTGATTATGGGCCTTTAAAATGTCTGTAGTGATTTAAAGGCATTCCATATCGTGCTTGGCCAATGTGTAATTAAATCCTAAATAAAAAGTATGACCCATTTAAACATTTCTATTGCTTTTTGCAATGAGATGTTGGGAGAAATCGTTAGGCTATAGCATTTGATGATCAGCAAGGGAGCAGCCAGTAATATATCTATATAAATTATATTATTTTCATGTAAGTACGCGTAGCTCTTCAGTTCAGATCACATATTCAGTGCGTAAGATGACACATGAACAAGTATAAGAAATAAATTAAAACCATTTTAATAAGTTATCAACATATATTATAGCATATTTGTTTGACGAAATAATTAGAATGAAAATATATCTTATTACAACGAATTAACATTAAAATAACAAATAGCAACATGTGTGCAGAAGTTCTTTAAAAAACAAACAATGCCATTGATTGCTCAGTGAGTTAAAGAAAAGGACGCGTATTATGGTATTAATGCATAAATGCAATGCAACAATAAGGTGGTATTAGTAGACTACTTTTAAACATTTAACCCAGGCTTGACAAAAAAAAAAAAAAACTTTGACATTCTTCAGTCAAGGTTTATTTTATGCGTCACGTGGTACAGCTCTTATCCAATGAAGGCACTGCAATGCAGACTGAAGTCCATTGCGTCAATGCAGCTGCACCAATGTAACTGAGTGTCCTGCTTCGGACTTGAGTCTTTGCAACATAATTTTCCGTCCGAATGGTGAGCGTGCTATGACCACCTCCCTTGTCCTGAATCCTCGCTGGGCAGACACGGTTATGTATGTGTATGAAAACAACTTGGATGAGCTGAAGAACATGGAGGGTCTGGTTGGAAGCGGCAATTTTGCGACCAACCAGTGCAGGAATCTGATGGCCCACTCGGCTTTGAGTGGCCACCCGTCTAGCCTCGTCCACGGCTCCAGCTATCCCACTCTGGACGTATCGACTTCAAGTTCGGCAGAGTCAGTCAAGCAGTGCACACCTTGCCCAACGGTTCCTCAGGCCTCGTCCACCGGTCCCATCCCGTACGGCTATTTTGGAAACAGCTATTATCCTTGCAGAATGGGGCGGGGTTCCCTCAAGTCCTGCACGCAGCCGAGTGCTCTCAGCTACACTGCAGATAAATACATGGATACCCCGGTCACATCTGAAGAATATCCTAGCAGGGCTAAAGAGTTCGCCTTTTACCACAGCTACCCCAGTCCCTACCAGTCCATGGCCAGTTATTTGGACGTGTCAGTGGTACAGACGCTTGGAACCGGAGAGCCGCGACACGAGAGTCTCCTGCCTATGGATAGCTACCAACCCTGGGCTCTGGCTAACGGATGGGGTAGTCAGATGTATTGCCACAAGGACCAGAGCCAGGCGGGCCATCTCTGGAAGTCTGCATTAGCAGGTACGTTTTAAACCATTTTACGACTGAAATGGGAATAAATCTTACGCGTTAATGTATAGCATAAGCTCTCTCAAATATCTAAGCAAAATGATGTTACTATTCTGGTCAGAGAGAAGACAGATTTTATTTGTAGACACAGGTTTGAAATATCAGAAACAAGAGCACCAATGTGCCTTCGTTGTCTGAAGAACACAAATACAACACATTTACAAAAAGTACAAACAGTTTACGAATCAAATAGCGTCTAAAACTAATTGGTAATTAAATGGATAAGCTCCGAAAATGTGCAAATGTAAAATTTGTTGAAATGTAGTTTAGTTAGAAAATGAATGAGCCCATTAATGATAAACCTTTTTGTTATTCGTTCCAGATGTTGTGGCCCACCAACATGACGGGGGCTCATTCCGTCGCGGTAGAAAGAAGCGGATGCCGTACACAAAAGTACAACTCAAGGAACTGGAGAAAGAATATGCAGCCAACAAATTCATCACAAAGGACAAGAGGAGAAAGATTTCAGCGGTAACTAGCCTGTCCGAGCGTCAAATCACTATTTGGTTTCAAAACAGGAGGGTTAAGGAAAAAAAATTCGTTGCCAAAGTTAAGACCAGCGCGCCATAGTGCAGAGCTGAATCTTTGTTTGTCTCGAGGACTTGAAATTCAGAGAAGCGAAAAGTCGTCGCGAGGACTTTTCTTGGACTGGGAATGAATGTTTTCTTTTCCCAGCGCATTTACACCAAACACATAAATGGATGGACTCAAAAATGAATAATCTAAATGAAATGGAAAAAAACAATGAAAGGACAATATAGCTTGTAAATTACGCACGTGCTTGCCTATATGTAACCGTGTTCGTTTGAAGTCTGTTTGTCCTCTTTAGCTTGCATTTAATGTTAGGTAGATCAATGTTGTTGTTATTGTTGTTGATGTTGTATTAGTCTTATAGCTTATTACCCAATACCTGTCAGTACTTATATACTATGTTTATATCGCTTGTAAAACACAATAACATATATCACAAAGCTTAATAAATGTGTTAATTCCATTCAGTGTTTTATAGCAACGTTATCGGTGTTTATGTATTATTCTTATTGAGCGTATATGCGTAATGCCTCTTTATAGTCCTCTGTTGCTAAATTAATGCTGTCATTGATGACAATGTAAAAGACATCAACAAACAGTTTCTGCCATTATTTTGAAATTGTTTCAAAGCAATTTACAGCACTTTGCTATTGATTACTAAACAGGCAGCTGTTTGGAGGCTACTTTTGTTTTATGTCGAAAGCTATGCATTCATTTGAGGCGATGTAAAAAAAAATCGTATTACGTTTTACATCAGATTTGGTCGTTTGATTCAGCAGAAATATCGCTTCCGTTATTGGAGCCTTCGGGAAGTTAAAACAATAAAGGACTTTTGTTTTACAATGTGCGGGGTTTTAGCAAGTAACTCATGAATTTTGTTAACATTTTAAATATGTATTATTATATTTTATAACAAAACGTTACCAGTCGCTGTATGTATTCTTACAGTTTCCGTATGCATTCATAAAGGATGCCCAGTGGTTTTTAAACGTAACGATATGGGATTTCCTCCTCGGCGGGGTTTTGATGTTGGCAGAAAAGAAGGGGGCGCTCGACTACAGAAGATGTAGTCTACTAAATCATCCCTTAACCTTGACCTTGAAGGTCACATTCTTAAAGATAAGAAATCGCTTTTGTCTTTCCCGAAACTATGAATATTCAAGAATACCATTATCACCTTCCTGCTGGGGCTCTTCGCGTTTTAACGCAATTGTCTGTTAATTCCCCTTACGCCAAATTAAACGATAGTGATTTTATAATAAGCCTGGATGCATTAGTGTACACTGAAATTATACTCTGGGTGCCTTCTTATATACCGCTTTATAATAACTCTTGAGCTCAGAAATGTAAAGTTACTTTTTCCTCACCATTTCTAGATTTACGTACGATGATCTCGTTTATAGTCTCCAGCAGGCCTAATTTACGTTTCTGCCCAAGTCCGAGCAGTTTAATTGTCAGACAGTGAACAGAGCCGCAGTCTATTGCCTTTGCTACCTGCACTTAATGTCGGTCTGGATTAGTAAGGGTGTAAAAGGTCCGTCGTTACTCAGCGGCTTCACGTTGTCACCTTCGGCAAGCTCCAGTCCACTTTCAAGTTGTCCTTATTTCTTTATTCAGTCTACACCCGCAGCTGTAAAGGGTCAGCATAGAAAGGTTTTAAATTCTACTTGCATCAATTTAAGTGACAATGAATTGATGCTGATAGGCCTACTTCTTAAATAGTATTTTCTGGGGCAGAAAATGGATGGCAACCTTCTGCGGTGGTTAGTTCTCGTGGTCACGGCGTAAAACTGAAATGCCCAATTTGTATATCTGGTCAAACACGAGTAAATGCTCCGTAGTCTGCATTTTGCAAATAGATTTTAAACATTAAGCTTTAGCATAGCTTCCATGTGACCTCATTTGGTATGAATAACCTTCTTAGCCTCTCTCAAACTATATATATGCACAGGAGGCTGTGACTACTGGTGTTATTTTGTGTCGATCTTTTGTTCAATTTGATTTCCAATCGGAGCATATCATAAAAGCGCACAAAAGTTTAACAATTTTAGGAGTTCTGATTCAATAAAACATTGTCACTTCTGTCGGACGTCAGCAGGCCTTGATTAATTTCACGATCTTTTCTAATTGTTTTAGCCAAAGATAGGCTACTAAAACGTTATTATTTTTTTCACACGAACCAATACATTTAACTCCTACCTTCCTTAGACAGCAGACAGCCCAGGGGTCATAAAATGCCCAAGTCCTTCCTTCCACTTCTAGTTAACATTGAACTTGACAAAAGCTTGCAAACAAACGGTGCGTCTGCTTTTAAGTTCACATTGTGATTTAATGACTCGATTTTCTCTTTTGAAAACGCACAAAAGCGCAGAGCTTTCCCAATTTCAGGACTAACAATAAAACTGCCACATTTGTTGAGAGCAAAAACTCTTTCTTTGTCGTGTTTCTGAGTAAGACGGGGTTTGTTTTCTGTGAGGCCGATGGAGAAACTGGAGACATGTCTAAATGTTTGCCTACGATGAAGTAGCCACTGAAATAAACTGCAATAAAAAGTATGTACAGGCCACTGTGTAAGTGAAAATAAAATGTAAAATGAGCAACTGAATACTGAAGTTTCGTTTTTGTCTGAATGAGGATGCAGTACGCCTTATATTCCATGCATGCATCATGTACATGTTTGTGTTTAAATTAATAATAATACAAATAATAAATGATTTTGCAGTTTAGATTAGATCGATATTTGAGTGAGGGATGTCAGACTCATCTCCCTCAAGTTCACGTCCAGATCCCCTCCCCCACATTGTCTGTTACCTCTAGTCCTAAAACAACTCTCCCCCCACGTCTGCATTTCGGACAGGCTTTTGTTAAGCAACGGACTTCACAGTTGAACTTGAGACATCTTGTAAACAATAAGTAGTCTGGACCTTGTCTGGCCAGAGGGTGTCAATAGACCTGTAGAGTAACGCGAGGCCTCCGGGAAAAGCGGAACGACTTCACAACGACGGTCGTGTTGACTTTCTGTGCGATGATTGATATATAGTGTTGTCATGGTACAGTTGGGCAGCACTTAGCCAAAGCTGGCTCGCATCTTTGCTTTAAAGGTCAAGTTCAATGCCTCTCTCAATTACTTAATTAATGCAGCTCACTGGCAGGTTTTCCGAGCAATCTGGCGCTCTTCAGAGTGCTAGTAAATATTGAAAGGAAACTCCTCTCTTTTCTGTGCTCTGTTCTAGTTTTCGAAGCTTTTATGAAATTGATATTTCCACTATAACTGAACATAACAGATTTGAATGGGTTGTTTCAATACTTCCTTAGCAGGAATAGCAGTCCAATCCACTGTAAAAATGGTAACCTGCAATTGTTGCGTTAAAGAGCTATTCCCACCTGATCTTATACCCTTACATTTAGTTTTGCTGGTGTAACCTTACTTGATTCAGTAACGCTAAATATCTTTATTTATTATTTTATTATATAAAATCAAATAATTTATGATGTTACCATATGAAGCAAATTTTTTGGCTACCATTTTTTCATTGTATGTATGGTTATGATAATAGGCGATATCTTTGCAAGTTTCATGTCAGAATGGATGCTCACTTGTATTCTTCCGTGGTGCATGTATTTGATTTCCTGACATAAACACAACCACATTCCTGTGTTAATGTTTTAATACGAGAGTAGTAGGAAAATGGTTTACAGTTTGCATCATGTCTGGAAGAGTTACAAATAGAAAATGGTAAAAGGAAGACAGTTAAAAGATAGGAATATCAAGCGATTTTTTATCGAATGAAAATGGAGCTAAAAAAGAATGCAATTTTAGATATAGCGAAATTATAATTATAATTATAAATTTATGTTCACGCTCAATAAATCACTCTTTTAACATAATTGACACAAAGTATTGCCCTGAGGTAATCTTAATGCACTCAAGTTGGATTTCCATATGACAGGTTAAGTATAAGCTGTATGAATTTTAATTACGTATTTGATGTTAAATTAGAATATTTGTGTAGTACAAAACCTAAAAGATTTAAACATTTTGATTACATATATTATTAAAGTTTACAGTGAAGTGTACAGTTAGCGTTCACAGATTTCTGTAAGCAATGTGTAAGTCTATTTTGCTATTTTTTAACATTAGTAACATTTATATTTCGGATTTGTTTTTGTCAATTCTACCTGTTAGTTTAGAATTGATCATTTTATTTGTAATTCAGTATTCAGGTCGTTATTTGCTCGGGTTGAATGATCGTATCATCAGTGGTAGGCCTACACCATCTTATCAAATGTCTAGGTTAACGTTGACGAAACCAGTGTTAACATTCGCACTTGGGTAAATGTGCAAAAAAAGGGATTCAAAAACCCTACCTCACCATCAGCAGACCTTTTTCGTCATGCCGTGGAAAGCTTAAAATAGCAAAACAAACTCTCGGAATTGAATGCAATGCATCTAAAAGATTATGAGGCAAAACTGATCCATCTGACGAAACCAAAGTAAATCTGTTGCATTTGTCGTCGCTATATTGAGCACTCTTTAGTGTTGCAAACATTTCAATCTAATACATGACTTAGTTTTCGCATTATTGAAGTGATGTCAACAACAGAGCCATTTACGAGCCTCCTTTTCCATTCATTCATTATCAGTACAGCTTTATATGACTTATGCCAATTAAGTTTAAAGCATTAAAATTCCGATAGTAAATGCTCTCTCGCTTAAATAAAATCAAATGTCATATATTAAATAAAAAATGCATTTTAGTTTATCTGGATAATTCTGAGCATGGCCCTGCTATACCGGGAGAAAAGATGGAGATGTTATTTGATCAAGAGATGTTTTGCGTGAGAAGCATGATCCTGGCAATGCCCGTATGCACTCTCAGAAATAAAGGCACAAAAGCTGTCACTGGGGCACCTTTTCAAAAGGTAAGTTTGTACTGTCCTAAAGGGTCCATTTTGGTGCCTTAAAGGTACATAATAGTACTTAAAGTGTACATATTTGAACCTAATAGGTACAAAAGTGTACCTTTTGAAAATGTACCACCCCAGTGACAGCTTTTGTACCTTTATTTCTGAGAGTGTCTCAATGTCGCAAACAATTATCTATTTAGCTACAAAACAAACTGTGTAATAATCAACCAAACTTCTTTTTTTCCTTCAACTGTGTAGTCACAGTCACAACATATAGAGGTATCTTAAGTGAATGAAATTGCCAAAACAATTGTTCACAGGATCGTTTTTACATTTTAAGGCTTTGAGAGAAAGTGATTTAAATTAGTGATTATACTGAAGGATGAGCTTGGTCATAGTACTTTTCTTGGTGGAGAGAAATGCCAACCCGCCTCAACAGACATTAACATAACTGTATGGCAGTAAAATAACCAAATGCATTGGCATGCAACATGCAACTCATGTGTGAAATTTTACAGGGCACTACAATTATGCTGACCTTATAAATCGGAGTTTTGGAAGAAACCGAGTTCTCTGATAATGTGAGCTCTAATTTATTCCATTATTTTCTGTGACACTGAAATCATTTACACTTTTATGTCGAGCCTTATATCGTTGCGCCCAATTGTTTTAGGGATATGATACACCCGAAATATCCATAGACGCTTTGGTTCATTTCTGTGTGATTTAAAACGCTTTTGTGTATTAAGTGCGAAATTGTTGTGAATTCAGTCATTTTTGCGAGACTTGCTGACTTGAGGTCCCATAAATGTATCACTTAATTCTAGACACATATCTCCATATCTTAGCTATATCATATAGTTCAGATTTGAGAACATCTGGATGGTTGTGCGGGGATTTGTAATGGGCAGCTGCAAGCCCGCTGGCACGCCAAGGATGCGATCCTCGGACCCATTTTTGGCATGCATCTCAGTACCAGTGTGTTTTAGGATAAACACGTGACCTGTGTGCACTGTGTGTATTTGTGCTTCAGGATGAAATGAAACCATGCGTTTATTTTGAGCTGCTTTCATTCATTTATAAATCTAAACATCTAAAAACTCAACATCAATATTTATGAAACCATTTCATACTAAACCCGTCATTTTTAATTCATACATATTTAACTTCAACTTTAAAATAACTTTAAAGACGTGCAGTTTTTATATATTACAGCATGTTTGCAATATTTTTCACTTGTGCTCATAGATAATAATGACATCTTCACACATTTGTTTTAGTTTCATATTGTTTTTTTATTGATCGGTAATTTCCTGGAATTTTTTTTTGATCAGCTAATGAAGAAAATCACAACTAGTGAGAGTAAATATAAAAACCTGAATATGTTTTAGATTTTTAATTTTTCATGTTACTGCTATAAAATGAATAACAAATGGGATATATTTGTCTTATGCACGAACTCTTGTCTTCGTTTTGATTAAGATTTTATAGTGTTCACATTATAAGCTCCACATGGCAACATAATAACCACCCATTTTGTTTTGTTTTGTTTTAGTAATATTGTGTCTGATAAACATGCCATTTCAAAATGTTACATAATAAAAAGAACAGTCATTTAGTTTTGTTCTTCGATGAAGCCATTAGTTTTTTATAACAAGAAACAATGATTGCAAAGTGTGTCTCGGGATATGTGGAAATGTTGGCATAAGTTCAGCTCCTTTGGACCTGACAGCTCCCATAACAAACCTCTTAAAGAGATACCTCCCAAAAAAAATAAAAAATAATCATTATTTACTTACCTTTTATTTGCTCCAGCTCTCTATGCATTCTCTCTTGAAACATTCACAAAAATATATTTAGAAAAATATGTGTTTTTTCTCCATACAATGAAAATAAATGTGTTGAAATACCAATGCTGTTTGGACCCCAGTGTTTTTTATTTAATTTTTCAAAATATTTAGTTTTGCTTTCTGCAGAAGACAGAATGCATACAGGCTTGGAACGACATGATAATGAGTAAATAATGACATAATTTTAATTCCAAGTTCTACTTTGTAACACGTTATATATATATAAGTGTTGGTTCGGGGGGAAGTCGTATGTAATAACGTATGATGTCAGTTAGCTGTCTGCGTTACTCATTATAATTGCGGAGTAGTAAAAATGAGGAATGCAGGCCTACACTGTTGGTGAGTTAGTATGAACATTGCTGCCATCTACTGGCGACAGAGTGTTACTGCTTACAACGCAGAGCTTGTCCCATTCCGATTTAATGAACACTCTGCTTTTCTTTGTGTTGTGGAATGCAATTTCAGTTAATTTAATTTTCGAAAGTAACTATTGTCTAACACTGTACGTTGTTTCTGTCGGAGAACAGAGAGTGAGACAGCGAGGGAGAAACGCACTACTAAAGGAGTGAAGTGGGTGAATTCGTGGAGGTTTGCCCTTCACAGTCCAGCAAGGTCACAGCGGATTTCATTGTGGAGCCTCTGATTTGAACACGACTTGGAGTTTTACGATTCTGGAAAAGGCGCTCGGACTCTCGATGACGACACCCACTGCGGGGTTTACGGGAAGCCTCTTTATTGAATTGTTCTCGCTCTGATAGTCATCCAGGACATTGGGCGTGTGTTCTTTGACTTAATTGTCTATTGGCGGCTGTAAAGCGTCACTGAAATACACAACAATAAAAAGTTCACCCATGTCCATTGATAGAGATTGTCTGTTCGCATATAAATGAAATATTAAATTCGAAGCTTTTATTAAAATGCATTTTTTAAAATAATTTTAACTTCGTTTACATGATCAATTAGTCTATGATGAAGCCAGTTGACTGAAGAGTTCATTTTGCAGGTCATCTATTCTTCTGTTAATTCATTAAAACACACACATATGAGATTCAGGCCATTAATAACATCGAATTCTATTAAATGAGTTCACGTGTCAGCAAAAGTTCAGCGAGGTTCCGTGTGTAGTAAAGTAAACGTATGACAACATAATGCATTTTGAGAAACATGCTGAGAGGAACCACTGCTTTCTCTTATTTTCACTAGGTGTGCTGGACTTGAAGACATTCCCGCGAGAGCCTTGCTGCTCTCGCGGTACTGTGATGTCTTCAAGTCCAGCACACCTAGTGAAAATAAGAGAAAGCAGTGTTTCCTGTCAGCATTTGTCTGCGATTGGTCTGCGATATATTTTCCACTTACTCATACATAACACAAAATGTCAATGACATATATTTAAATGGTTATTTTTGAATGAATGAATGAATGCATTTATATAGCGCTTTATTATGTATTGTTGTACACCCAAAGCGCTGTGTGTGTGTGTGTGTGTGTGTGTGTGTGATGTTGCCATATGGTAACGTTAAGCATGTCTTCTAAACACTATCAGAATCACTAACTTAGTTTTAATATATTTTTCCATGAATGTGTATTAAATTATTTCCAATAGTCTATTCTCTTCATTTTATAGATTTTCAGCATTTCCCATACATTTGCACACATTTACCTAGATCAACCTTGAGGTTCATTTTTTTTGCCGTGATGCTTGCTGCTGCACAATGATGTTGAGTCCAATGCTTCTACATTTTTCATGTACATGTTATAATGGGATTCTTTCATTTACATTTACATTTATTCATTTAGCAGACACTTTTATTAATTTATGTTGTAGACCACGAAATAGCAATTGATTTACTGTTGAGATAGAAGTTAACAAAAAAGACAAATAAATAAAAAATGTGACCCTCTCTGTGAAATCCAGGCTAAAGTCTCAAAATCTCATTATGAGATAACAATTGATTTCTACCATTAATTTCACTATAATTTCAATCTTTGACATGACCTTAGTCGGTCAATATTAAAGATATACAGGTTCAACTTTCACAGAATGTTCTTTACCATATGAAGCGTGAGTTCTTTGTAGAAAACAGCAAATCACAAAAAAATTACTAGCTGGGTTTTCACTGAGAGGTCACAAATAATTAACCTCACAATTGAACTGAATATTTATTTGGTGGATTTTTCGCATTTGTCTGAACAAAAACTGCAGACTGGATTATTGAAATGCAGATTCATTCTCTGCCAGCAGGAGGTGCTTTTGGAACGTCAGAAATATAGCGGTTTCCTCGGTAACGGCTGTAAACAAAGCAGCGCTCAGCTCATAAATTATACTTTATCAGGTCAAATTAAAATGCCATAGAAACTTTTCTGAATACAATCGGTTTCCTTCAGAGTTTAATTCATATAAAAACTTAAGGAGAATGAGAAAATTGTGAATATAGCCTATATTGACGAGGAAAGTCCACTGATGAGTTCCCAGCGTAAGCCTACATTTAATTTTAGTCATTTTAACTTAGGGCTCTCAGTCGATTAAAATATTTAATCGCATGATTGTCATGAGTTAACTCGCGAATAATCGAAACATAATCACACATTTGTATCTGTTCTAAATGTACCTTAAATTAATACTTTTCAAGTTTTAAATACTCTAATCAACATGGGCATGGACAAATATAGATGCTTTATTCAATATATGTTTATTATTAGTGAAACCATAGTTAACAGAGCATGAAGACTAGACCGATGGTAATAGATGTTTTTCAAAGAACGTGTTAATGTTTATTAGACATGAAAAAAGAACAAAGAAACACCAGGTTCCTATCACTTCTCTTTATTTGCTCTGAGCAATTTACTGACACAAGCCTGTTTACATTTTCACGACAGAGCAGCTCTTCTTTTGATCATGCAAAATCTACAAAATGTATTTGTCATATATCTTCATGTCATGTTCTTTCTGTGTAAATTAAATTGAGTATGAAATTATGGATAATAATAATGTTATTTTTTTATAGGCAAGAGCTGTGGGAAATATTCTGAGATTAATAAAAAAAATGGTCTAACTGCAAATTTGACCTGTGTGATAGGACACATGATAATAATAATATGTTTAATTTATATAGCGCCTTTCCCAAGCTCAAGGACGCTGTACAAAAGCAGAAACACAATAGACAGTCGATTCACATAATCATAACAGTCCTTTCACAATCAATTAATCCGTTAAGTGGACAGTAGACAGTGTCCCAGTCCGGGGATAGACATGATTGCAGTTGCATATCATGGTGCAATTATGTACAGAAAATAGAGATACAGACATAGTATATGTAACAATAGAAAAAATACAAAATAAGATAATGTCAATAAGTAGCAAACAAAAATAGAAAATGCAACAAAAAACACACAATAAGCATGCACTAATGATTCAGCATCTTTTGTAGAAACATAAGATCGAAGTTGGGCTAAACGACGAGGATGGAAAAATGCAGCTTTGGATAGTTTACTAATGTAAGTATCCAGAGTCAGTGCAGGATCAAGAGTAATGCCTACATTTCTGACAGTAGCAGATGAAAAACTGTTGTACTGGCTATGAAGCTCCTAAATCATAATATTACTGATTTTGGGAAAGAAGTCAGAACTCTTAATAGTTGCAGAGTATCTCTTCCTTGTACCTTAGATGGTGTTTCTGGGGCAGATAATATTGCAGAATTATGGAGACAACATTACTGTAGTCTTTTTAATTGCATCCAAAATGAATTATATAATGTGGGCGATTACCAAGTTAATGATCCGATAGTGATTACGTCACGTGAGGTGGATCAAGCAATAAGCAAATTGCCTCAAAACAAAGCTAGTGGCCTAGATAATATTTCTGCTGAACATCTTAAATATGGAAGTAAGAGGATAGCCCCTTTATTGGCTGTTTGTTTTACTGGCTTTTTGATTCACAGTGTGTTACCAGATTCAATGTTGTCAGTTTTATTAGTACCAGTTATTAAAAACAAAGCTGGAATGGTGGGTAACCTATATAATTATAGACCTATAGCTTTAGCTAGTATCCTGTCTAAAGTGCTGGAAAAAATCTTGTTGGATAGGTTAAATGTGTTTATTAATTCTACAGACAACCAGTTTGGATTTAAGGCTACACATGGTACTGATCTTTGCATTTATGCATTAAAGGAAATAGTAAATAAGTATAGAGATAACAATTCATCAGTTTTGATGTGTTTCATTGATGCATCTAAAGCGTTTGATCGGGTTATCCATGCTAAGCTATTTTTTTAAACGAGACAAAGAGGGGTGCCAGAATACATTGTGAGAATCCTGGCCTATTGGTATGCCCACCAGTTGATGCGAGTAAAATGGGGCAATAAGGTCTCTGCACCTTTTGGGGTTAGTAACGGTGTGAGACAAGGAGGGATTTTGTCCCCAATTTTGTTTGTTTAATCTTTACATGGATGAGCTGTTTGAATGTCTGTAAAACTGGTTGTATGATTGGGAATACTTTAGTGAATCATATTATGTATGCAGATGATCTTGTGGTGTTTAGTCCTAGCAGTGCTGGTCTTCAACAGCTTTTAAACTTGTGTTCTGATTATGGTCTTGAACATGATATTTTATATAATCCTGATAAGAGTGTGGTTATGATTTGCATAACTAAGGAGGATAAAAGTATACATTTTCCAGTTTTTAAGTTGTCTAAGAAGAGTCTCACTGTGTGTGCAAAAGTAAAATACCTTGGACATATTATCACTGAACGCATGACAGATGATGAGGATATTGAAAGGCAACGCCATATGATGTATATGCAGGCAAATATACTTCTATGTAAGTTTCGTTTCTGTTCAGATAAGGTGAAGGTGTCACTTTTTAAAGCATATTGTACAACACTTTATACTGCTCATTTGTGGTGTAACTACAGAGCATCTAGTCTACAGAAGCTGCAAGTAGCTTATAATGATGCAATGAGAATCTTACTAAGGATACCTAGATGGCATAGTGCAAGTGAAATGTTTGTGAGTGTAAGAGTAATCACTTTTAAAGCACTGTTACGAAATCTTATGCATAGATTTATCTGTCGGCTTAATGCTTCTAAAAATGAAATTATTGTGGGTTTATCAAATATAAGGGTTAGTACTACCGGTATCAGTCAAAGCTGTGGAGACACTGGTACTGCTGTATTTTGTAACTCTTAATGTTTGCGATGGATCCTGTGGGTTGTATATGTTGTTTATTGTCTTTTTTAAATCTGGACCTTGAGTCTGTAATAAAAGTTTGATTGATTGATTGATTGATTGTTGTAGCATCAAGGTTGAAACTGGAAGCATTTACTATATTTTTTTTTAGCGAAGGGGGGTCAGTAATTATAATATCTGTTTTGTTTAAATTCAAACAGAAAATTAGAACTCAGTTATGACAGAATTGATGTGAAGTCAGTAAGCTTATTAAAGTGAAATAGGTGAATAATACTGTATATAATATAAAAGGTATTTGACACGAAACACCTGAGATCAGGACAGGTATCTGAAGTTACTGTATATAATATAAAAGGTATTTGACACGAAACACCTGAGATCAGGAGAGGTATCTGAAGTTACTGTATATAATATAAAAGGTATTTGACACGAAACACCTGAGATCAGGAGAGGTATCTGAAGTTACTGTATATAATATAAAAGGTATTTGACACGAAACACCTGAGATCAGGAGAGGTATCTGAAGTTACTGTATATAATATAAAAGGTATTTGACACGAAACACCTGAGATCAGGACAGGTATCTGAAGTTACTGTATATAATATAAAAGGTATTTGACACGAAACACCTGAGATCAGGAGAGGTATCTGAAGTTACTGTATATAATATAAAAGGTATTTGACACGAAACACCTGAGATCAGGACAGGTATCTGAAGTTACTGTATATAATATAAAAGGTATTTGACACGAAACACCTGAGATCAGGACAGGTATCTGAAGTTACTGTATATAATATAAAAGGTATTTGACACGAAACACCTGAGATCAGGACAGGTATCTGAAGTTACTGTATATAATATAAAAGGTATTTGACACGAAACACCTGAGATCAGGACAGGTATCTGAAGTTACTGTATATAATATAAAAGGTATTTGACACGAAACACCTGAGATCAGGAGAGGTATCTGAAGTTACTGTATATAATATAAAAGGTATTTGACACGAAACACCTGAGATCAGGACAGGTATCTGAAGTTACTGTATATAATATAAAAGGTATTTGACACGAAACACCTGAGATCAGGACAGGTATCTGAAGTTACTGTATATAATATAAAAGGTATTTGACACGAAACACCTGAGATCAGGAGAGGTATCTGAAGTTACTGTATATAATATAAAAGGTATTTGACACGAAACACCTGAGATCAGGACAGGTATCTGAAGTTACTGTATATAATATAAAAGGTATTTGACACGAAACACCTGAGATCAGGACAGGTATCTGAAGTTACTGTATATAATATAAAAGGTATTTGACACGAAACACCTGAGATCAGGACAGGTATCTGAAGTTACTGTATATAATATAAAAGGTATTTGACACGAAACACCTGAGATCAGGACAGGTATCTGAAGTTACTGTATATAATATAAAAGGTATTTGACACGAAACACCTGAGATCAGGACAGGTATCTGAAGTTACTGTATATAATATAAAAGGTATTTGACACGAAACACCTGAGATCAGGACAGGTATCTGAAGTTACTGTATATAATATAAAAGGTATTTGACACGAAACACCTGAGATCAGGACAGGTATCTGAAGTTACTGTATATAATATAAAAGGTATTTGACACGAAACACCTGAGATCAGGACAGGTATCTGAAGTTACTGTATATAATATAAAAGGTATTTGACACGAAACACCTGAGATCAGGACAGGTATCTGAAGTTACTGTATATAATATAAAAGGTATTTGACACGAAACACCTGAGATCAGGACAGGTATCTGAAGTTACTGTATATAATATAAAAGGTATTTGACACGAAACACCTGAGATCAGGACAGGTATCTGAAGTTACTGTATATAATATAAAAGGTATTTGACACGAAACACCTGAGATCAGGACAGGTATCTGAAGTTACTGTTACTGTATATAATATAAAAGGTATTTGACACGAAACACCTGAGATCAGGACAGGTATCTGAAGTTACTGTATATAATATAAAAGGTATTTGACAGAAATCACCCACCTGAGATCAGGACAGGTATCTGAAGTTACTGTATATAATATAAAAGGTATTTGACACGAAACACCTGAGATCAGGACAGGTATCTGAAGTTACTGTATATAATATAAAAGGTATTTGACACGAAACACCTGAGATCAGGACAGGTATCTGAAGTTACTGTATATAATATAAAAGGTATTTGACACGAAACACCTGAGATCAGGACAGGTATCTGAAGTTACTGTATATAATATAAAAGGTATTTGACACGAAACACCTGAGATCAGGACAGGTATCTGAAGTTACTGTATATAATATAAAAGGTATTTGACACAGGAAACACCTGAGATCAGGACAGGTATCTGAAGTTACTGTATATAATATAAAAGGTATTTGACAAAACACCTGAGATCAGGACAGGTATCTGAAGTTACTGTATATAATATAAAAGGTATTTGACACGAAACACCTGAGATCAGGACAGGTATCTGAAGTTACTGTATATAATATAAAAGGTATTTGACACGAAACACCTGAGATCAGGACAGGTATCTGAAGTTACTGTATATAATATAAAAGGTATTTGACACGAAACACCTGAGATCAGGAGAGGTATCTGAAGTTACTGTATATAATATAAAAGGTATTTGACACGAAACACCTGAGATCAGGACAGGTATCTGAAGTTACTGTATATAATATAAAAGGTATTTGACACGAAACCCCTGAGATCAGGACAGGTATCTGAAGTTACTGTATATAATATAAAAGGTATGTGACACGAAACACCTGCGATCAGTACAGGTATCTGAAGTTACTGTATTTAATATAAAAGGTATTTGACACGAAACCCCTGAGATCAGGACAGGTATCTGAAGTTACTGTATATAATATAAAAGGTATGTGACACGAAACACCTGAGATCAGTACAGGTATCTGAAGTTACTGTATATAATATAAAAGGTATTTGACTGAGATCAGTATCTGAAGTTACTGTATATAATATAAAAGGTATTTGACACGAAACACCTGAGATCAGGACAGGTATCTGAAGTTACTGTATATAATATAAAAGGTATTTGACACGAAACACCTGAGATCAGGACAGGTATCTGAAGTTACTGTATATAATATAAAAGGTATTTGACAGGAAACACCTGAGATCAGGACAGGTATCTGAAGTTACTGTATATAATATAAAAGGTATTTGACACGAAACACCTGAGATCAGGACAGGTATCTGAAGTTACTGTATATAATATAAAAGGTATTTGACACGAAACACCTGAGATCAGGACAGGTATCTGAAGTTACTGTATATAATATAAAAGGTATTTGACACGAAACACCTGAGATCAGGACAGGTATCTGAAGTTACTGTATATAATATAAAAGGTATTTGACACGAAACACCTGAGATCAGGACAGGTATCTGAAGTTACTGTATATAATATAAAAGGTATTTGACACGAAACCCCTGAGATCAGGACAGGTATCTGAAGTTACTGTATATAATATAAAATGTATTTGACACGAAACCCCTGGATCAGGAGAGGTATCTGAAGTTACTGTATATAATATAAAATGTATTTAACACGAAACCCCTGGGATCAGGACAGGTATTTGAAGTAAGTGGCTTTTCCCCAACTGCGCATGATCGGTGACCTATGCAGAGTTTCAATTAGGCCACGCCTACCTGATGACGCAGTTTCTATTACGCTGTTCTGAAAGCCCTGGAAAGTCGAACACACCTTCTACTGTCTTTGTTTCCGTGTTCTTTTAACTAGACTTTAGTGCAATGGCTTCACCATGTGGTCATTATATGTAATGACATCACAATTTTTTCAGGTTGTCATTTATCATCAAGGTAGTCATTTAGATTATTTATTTTGTCTTTTTGAAAGCTTCAAGCAGACGTATCACAGTCTTTCCATTTTGAATGTTTCCACTCCAGTGGTTGTTGTAAACTGCTGCATGTGTCAGTGTCTTAAATATTTACTTTTCGAAACATGTTGTCACTGAACTCTGGGGACGAAGGAGCGAGGAGACGAGGAGTTCTTCAGAATACAATAGATTTTAATAACACTAGCAACAAGCAACACAGGAAGACAAATAACAGCAGACACAGAGCCAATGGAGAACACACGACTTATAAAGACAGGGAAGTCAGAGAAGATGAATGAACTCAGGTGGACAGACTAAACAATAATTAACTAATAAGAACAAGAAACAAACCAAATAAGGAAACTCAGGAAGGACAGAGGGTGAAACAAAGAACAATCCCTGCATCCCAATGTGCATACCATCCACCCCATCTGCCCTAAATAGTATTGAAAATGACTACTATCACATACAATTTAGGATGGATAGTGTGCACATTGGGACGCAGGCAATGAGTACAAAACCCTGACACATATATGGCTTTATTTCTAGCTAGAAGAGACAAATTATAAACAATTATAAACACTGCGCATGTAATGTCAGTACCGTGCCTAATAATACCATAGCATAATAATTCTTCAAATAACTACAAAAATATATAGCAATTTATAGCAATCCATCTCATGAACACTTGACAATAATTATGGTACACACACTATTTATACACTTATTTATATAACACACATACTTAGTCCACACTTCAATTGCACATAATATACCTGTACATACAAAACTGTCCATTGTTATATAACTGTATATACAATTGTCAATTTGTATATTGTTACTGCTTATTTACTTCTTCTTTTTATTATCTGTGTTTTTGTTCTGTCACTGTCATTCTGTTGCACTGCGATAGCGTCTGTCACGAAAACAAATTCCTCGTATGTGTAAACATACCTGGCAATAAAGCTCATTCTGATTCTGAGAAACATTTGCATGGGGTAAACTTTTTTTAGCACATTGTTTTGTTGTTTACTGGAAGATTTAATATTTAATCTGATCATCCACATCCAGTCCCTTGCATTCAAATTTCGGTGCAGCACAAAGTCGTGATACTAGCAAAACTGACATTACTTGTCACATTGATCTTTTACAAGAGTGCAAAACTTACTGACATCATAGGCAGACTATCAGTGTAAATCAAACTAAACCGTATTGTACACTATAAAACACAGAAAACATCATTGATACTTTCGTAAGAATACATTTAAATGAGTTAAAAAGAGCAGTTACAGTATCTGGTCAAGAGCTTAACACATGAGTGATGGGGTCTAGGGAATGTCTGCACTGGTCACAGGTGGCCCTAATATGGAGCAGAGTTTGAGTTTTTCTTTGGCATATGGATATGGTCTGCAGCATCCTAAATCATAAATGTTCGTATCCAGCAGAGAGGGAGGCTCTCAGTGCATTTTCCCCACTTGTGTCAATAGAGGGTATTGACTGGCTTTATGCTGGTTTCCCAAAACTTATTTAGCACCATTCAGTAGTTTAGCAGCAACTCAGAGTGGTATGAATATGTTATTGTTTTATTCTATGCAACAGTATACCTAGATTATAGAAAGAAACAGAACAAGGTGTATTTACTGTCTCCAGGCATTCAGATTGACTTTATTGGACAATTCTAGTCGTTTTAGTTCAGAGTCATGTTCACATAATAGTTACAAATTAATCTGGTTTTAGTTTGTGTTTGGTTATTGATTATTGATAATCTTGTTTGATATTTATGACTGGGTTTCTCATTTCTTTGAACGCATAATGCACCATAACACACAATCACCATCTTTAACTTTTTTCTTTGTGTTATATTGTTTATGCACATTTTATTCATAAAAAATAATAAAATAAAATAAAACCTTTCTGCATTTTCTTTGTGATTACGCTGCCTCCTACTGGCAAAAGAAACCACTAGAAGTACGCTCTGGGGTGTATACAGTCGTATATGAAATGAAATGCGAGATATGGTAAACCAATAGTGCAAGGTAACTGTTCTTCCTGACTCCAAAGGTCAAAAAGATTAGCAGATAAAAAGGGTATGATGTATGAGAAACACATTTAGGGAACGCCTTGTTCTGCAGTGCATGAATTACACATTTGAAATTCACAGACATCTCTTGAGTAACATTATAATTGTATTACACTAATCACTAATGCATTTGTTTCATTGCTTAGTTTTAAAAATTAGTCCACTTCAGTATCAATATAATCAATATAATTAACAACAACAACACATATACGTTCTCTCTCTCTCTCTCTCTCTCTCTCTCTCTCTCTCTCTCTCTCTCTCTCTCTCTCTCTCTCTCTCTCTCTCTCTCTCTCTCCCTATTTTTGCAATAAGTTGCATAATGTTAATGTGAACATGAGCATTTAAAAAGGCCTTTTGAATAGTCTTTTGACATATTTAGTTCTTTGCACTAATTCCAAAATGCAAAAATGTTTTTAAAATCCCCAGAAATTGTATTTTATTATAGTTTACCCAATGTTACAGGCAATCCTCTCACGAAGCTCAGTTATTTTACAAAAATAGGTTTTAATACTCTACTGAAGACAACTGGACACACATCTGACGCTCATCCCTGTAAGCATGCTGCTCTGATCAGATATGTAGCTTAATGCATTTGAACTTGTAATTGCTTGCAGAACTTGCATGGATCCTTGCACAGTTGTAGGTTTGTCTCACCGCCAAGATATTCACACGCATCTTTTGAGAATTACACGCAAGGCATTGATGGTGCGCGTTTTCCGCACAGATGTTACTGAAATTATGTGTTTTGTGATTCACATTAACAGATCCTTCCTCGCATAGCCAATTCCCATGTTCCCATGTGGTGCACGTTTTAAGACTCAAAAGGTAACCGTTTGTCTTATAAGTAATGACTGACCTCGACTGACGCGGAACCAGTCATTTATGGGCCCGGTCTCATGGAAATGCGTATAAATATTACGCAAAATAAAAACCAAATACTCGTGGTATTGATACGCAAAAATGGACTTTGGCATGCATATGATGCGCACGTGTTTGGCGTGCATGATACGCAGTTTTCGTGTGCATATGATACGATTTTTTTGGCGTGCATGATACGCAATTCTACCCCACAACCCCAATCTTACCAATTGGTAGCATACACGCAAAGTTAATTTTCGACGAGTTTTTGTTTTTATTTGGCGTATAGGCTACTATACGCACTTTCACGAGATCTGGTTATTTATTCACAATCACAACAGATGCGTTTATCCAAAGTGACTTATATTGATGCAATCAAATCATTATTTATAATATTTTCTAACTGAATCTCATTTCCTCCTATTCTTCTATTAATCTTGTTTGTACTTAATGCATTAATATGCATTAAGGTGCGGGTTATATAAAAAGACAACAATGCCACAAAAACTGATGCATGCCTTAGAAGTTCAACATCTGGACCTCTATTCTACTGAGCACACAGCATGTGCATTTGTTGGAAAAAATAAAATAATAATATAAAATACAATTATTTTGTATAGTGCTGTTGATCTTTCCAATTCTTGATACACTTTAAACTATTTCTGCAGACTTGACCAGCCTATGGAAAGAAGCTGTTAATTATTCAACCACAATCTTGAACTTTAAGAGAAAAAACAGAATTAGCTCACTCCCCTCTCCTCTCCACACCAGACACATGCTATTTAGAGACGGCTTGGCAGTAAAACTTTACAGCAAATGCAGTGGCTTGGTTGTCATGGCTACAGTTATACGAGTTTGACCGAAGATCCTCTCTCCATTTGGAAAGGGCCAGCGATTCTGTTTGTGATTATAAAACTGGAATGTGTAGAATATAGGAACATTCGATAATGTTCCTTTTCTTTCTGGCTATTTGTAAGAGAAAAGGAGTCGAGGAAGAAAGGCACACGGTATCTGGGATGTTCTTAAAATGCGTTAGGCATGTCAGTCAGAACATTTTCAATAGTTTTAGTGCAGCACGCCAGACAAAACGGAAACAATTGTTCGAGACAGGTGATGTAAACGTCAAATCTTTACCGCAAGCAATCATGGGACGTCGAAGGCCAAAGGCCTCTTCGCGCCGAAGCTATTTGGATTTTATGAAAACTTATTCAATTTGTCCTGTTTTTATTCCAATTGTGAAAGAGGGTCGGCTGGAGAACAATGTAAGTGTATATTACATTTATATTTCATTGTACACGCACTGATTTGTAAGTTGTTTATTAATCACCATATGGTTTATCCAGGTCATCAAGTGATTGTGAGCATACTCTTATGTGAATGAAACGTCCACATATGTACCTTTTTAACTAAATACATTTGGAAATGTAAAAAAATATGACGATATGTCAGTGTTAGACATCGGAGACAAATTGTTTATTGTATCATATTCATAGTCGATTTTAAACTTTTTTTGTTATAAACTATATTTCGATTTTTTTCACTGGAACAATTACAAAAACAAAGCATTGCTTTACAATCTTGGGAAATGAAGATAGCAGAATATTGTAGTAGGCCTATGTAAGTTAAAAAGACCTAATTTACACCTAGTATGTTTGCTTCAGAGATTAAGTTATTTATTTTGATTTTAAAAGCTGAGCGCGCACTTCAAGCAGAAAAAAAGAGTTTCGCCCATCCCGAAACTATAATGAAAGGTTTATTTTGTCGTCTAATATCTAGTGGATTATGTCATACGCAAATAATATGGGTCACAGAAATCCAGTCCTGCAGTTGAGGAAGCACGTGGTTTGGCCCTGAGGTTCACGTGCCTGTACTGATCAAACTATTAAATGCGCAACCTGAGTAGTCCAGGCCCATAAATTCGCAATGTTGCAGGTTTCGGCTAATGTACAGTTTAAAAAATTTTTTTACATTTGTGGATTTGTGGCTTGATGTTAATTTTCTTCACGATGCGTCAAAATAATTGTTTGTTGTGTATCAACATTGTTTTACCACATACGATGGGTTGAGAAAGTCTTTAAACGTCTCTTAATATTTTAATTCACATCTCGTCATATCTATAATTAATTTAACATAGTTTATCTAGAATCTACTGATCATCATTCTAAAATAATTTGTTGAAGATCTATATTTACAGAGTTTGCTACTCCGTTAAAATATGTTGTGCTCTCACTCCTATCTTGCTTTATTGAAACAAAACATAGAAACATACTAAAACCTTTGTATTGGTACCTTTGAAATATTTAACCCTAAAAATATTTTTACCCCAAAAAGGTTGCTATTTTACTTACGCAAAGAATCCGTTTTGTTCATCTTATAGATACAATATATGGGCTTATTACTTTGTCATGAGTATACAAATATACAATATCATAACATTTATAATAACAAAACACAGTTAAAAAGCACACTACAGCTACAGTTATGTAAAAAAAAACAATTCATTATTGAAAGCATCTATTATAAAAACAAGCCCTATATGTTATTATTATTATTATAAAATAGCGGCAGCTTATAAATTAATTTGCATACTGCGAATAAAAACACTGCGTCAATTTAAGTATTCGTGTTGCATATTAGACTCTTATCATCGATGTTATTTGATATCTATTGGTCATTTTTTACTTTTAATGTCAGCAAATGTAATTAGTTCATATTTTTGGTTAAATATGTCTTAACAATAGCAAAAGCATCACGCAAAGCCCAGTGCGCAGTCCAGTGTTTTTGAAACATGTATGTTGACCATTGCAAAGACAGTGCTAAACTTATTCAGTTCACCTTGACTATAATTTACATTTATCATTTTTTAAATCTTCAATAATATTAATAAGATTGTCTTCGTGGTCTTTTATTCAGACCTGTCCCTATAACCTGGTAGTATTGATAAAAAGGTGAAATCACAATGGTTTGGGATGGAAGCTTGATGAAGCACTTGAATTAAGCAGTTCTGCAAGAGGAGGAGCTTGTCCGTGAACCCCAGTCTCCATTGAGCTAGCAGCAGAAGGGAACGTACATGCGCCATGCTGCTTGAAAACCAATGGTAAGGATACTGTTGTTGCCTTGACCCAAAATATGCTCCAGCAATGTCATTCTCCGACAAATTCTCTGCAGTGATCACACTGTCTGAAGGGAAATCTTGCGATTGCCCAGATATAAAGGATCCTTTGCGTGGGGCGTAAGGAGGCTCGCGTCCTAACCTGGACTGCCAAGTCCAAAATAGCAGGACAGCGTATTCGATCGCGCTCCAGACAGTAAAACAGATTCAGAAATTCCCCGGCTGAGTAAGCCATGGCTCTGCCGCGTCACCAGTTTCTCCATGGAGCTGTGAACTGGGATGGAGCGCACTTGAGTCCTGTTCAGGTTTCTCATGTTAGCGCGTGCCCCATCAGGGAGGACCCCTTCTATTTTTCTCTGGACCCAACAGGGCAAGCCAGGCAGGCTCTCGACATCTCCGCCTTCAGCAGATTCATGACAGATATGGGCTCGCTGAACGGCACTGACAACCATCGTCCAGAACCGTCTTTTTACTCCGGACACAAACTCTTGTCTCTCAATACCGACACGGATCCAGAGAGTCCGTCGCACTCTTCCCAATCAGACTCCCAACAGTTGCACAGTCTGTCTTTCTCCGCGCCTTCCTGTTCAGAAACTGACAATGAGTCCAATTCGCGTTATTTAAGGACGGAAAGCACTAAATACCCAAGCCAGTGGAGTGAAAGCAGAACCAACGGGAGCATCATCACCACACTGAGCATCAGTCAAAGAAGTAGAGACGACACAGAGCCAAACAATCTCCAGACAGACTTTACCGGGAGCGATAAAACTCACAGAAAGGGACCTCAAGGTGGGTAAACAAGGTTAAGAGAGACAGCAGTGGGTAAAGCAAGCCCATAAAATAGCCTACCAAGACAAAAATGTATTTTTCCCTTTCCGAAAGCAATTGAAGGGTGTAGCCACTGAGACACAAAGAGAACCAGGGCTTGAAAATGAATTTATTGCACCGAATTACCCCAGACAGACTAAATTGCACGTCGTTTCTCAGAACATCAAAACAGCGGAAGGATCCATTGTCAACTGGAATCCTTAGTGTGGGCCAGGTGTGGCTTTGCTTTAGGACACTTTTTATTGATGTGAAACGAAGAAAGTCACGTCTGGATTCAGAACTGGCGGTTTGGTATAATTACTGAGAAGTGTGTAGGCTATAGCTACTGAGACTAGGCCTATAATGTAAAGACAAACCAACGATAGCAGATTCAGAACAGCCATGTAAATATATTTTTGTTATGCTAGTATTTTTTTTAGACCAATGCACGCGTTTTAAGGACTCTAATAAATGTGGCAGAAGCCTAACATTTCTAAAAGGTGTGTGTGTGTGTGTGTGTGTGTGTGTGTGTGTGTGTGTGTGTGTGTGTGTGTGTGTGTGTGTGTGTGTGTGTGTGTGTAATTGGTTTGCAATTTCCCATTTAATAGTCTATATCTTGAATAATCACTTATATGTATTTTATTTGTTTAGCCCGAAATGTGCAGTAGGCTATTTTTAAGACATGTTTAATTATACTAAACCTATCACAATTTTTTTTTAAATGAAAACGATCGAAAGTTGCATTATAAATGAGGAAACTTTAAAGGTGACAAGTAAATGCCTTTTCAGCCTCTGGAAAGTGAGGGCCAATACTTTCTCCTTTCTCCATTTCTTGTTCTTTTTCTTTTCTTGTCTTCGTCCATTTTATGAACCAGTTATGTGGCAAATATAATTGCTTTAATTCACGTTAGTTAAGCTCATATTTGAATGAACTACAAAATGTGTATGCAATTCAGAGCTTGCATCGTTCTCTCCCTTTCTCCTCATTTGTTTTTTCTCATTTCTCCCCCTCTCGCCGACCAACACAGACACAGTGCATAGTCTGTGCTGACATTATTTCCTGTCATAAAATGTCGGACACAGCCAGGTAATGGCCGCGAGCGTCAAGCTCAGAGGCTATGTGCTCACTGTGAAGGGCGACTGTATAATAGCATGGTCTCTCTTTTTCTTTTTATCTGAAGACGTGACTTTAGAAAACGCTGCAAATGGCTGGCTGTCGGCGAAAGCAGGGAGGAAGAAGCGATGTCCTTACAGCAAACACCAAATCTTAGAGCTGGAAAAGGAATTCCTATTCACCATGTACCTGACTCGCGAGCGCCGCCTGGAGATGAGCCGGAGCATAAACCTCACCGACCGCCAGGTTAAGATTTGGTTTCAGAATCGCAGGATGAAACTGAAAAGAATGACTCGAGAGCACCAGACAAGGGACCCTGGCACAAGTTTCACGGTTTAGTTTGCTATGTAAGACGGTTAAATATACCGAACTCAGCGCACAAATCATTGCAGCTATCATCCGGTGCAAGTGGATTGATGCAACTGCTGCTTCTGATGGATTAACGGGAGGAAACGACCAGTCAAACCGTGCACAATATGTGTTCTATAAGGCACATGTAAGGGAGATAAATGTAATACCTCGCATGAAGATGAACAGAAAAGTGTCACGAAATAAGAAGAGACGTTTTTGGCTATTCGCTTGTCATATTCACACAAGGCCCATGGACAATGTTTATTGTTCTGCAACTTTTCAGCTACCTATTATTTTGTAATTTTCGATATTTGAACAATGCTTTCCCATCATATGAGGATGATTTTTTAGTTACAAGTTAGTGTTACAGCGGTTGTGTTTTGGGGCACAGTGGGCTATTTATATGTTAGCTAACTATGTGCGGACACTCCCGAGTAAAAAAATAACATTAAAAATATCCTAAAAGGGAGTCCATTATCAGAGGAGCAGTTCCATCAAGCACAGGTACTGTTGTTTTGTTTTACATGTTGTTTCTTGTCTTTATAAGCTGGAGTGAAAAGGCAAAGATTAGCTTCTTCTGTTGAAGCATGATTGAATGTATATGATTTTTAAAAGTTTCTGTGTATTAAAACAGTGCATTTTTAAATAAAAGATTGCACTTCGTGAGCATAAAACGTTTATTCAGTAGAAAGTACGGTGGTCACTTTGAAAATGGCCTCATCGGCAGTGTTCTAGTTTAGTGTTGTGACAAGGCGTTTTGAAAAATACGTAGACCTATAATGGTCAAATTTAAAGTTGTACAAGCTTTACATTTTAAAATTAGGCCTACTTATTATTTCAGTTTTATTTCACACAATTCAAGAATTCAGTTCGTGTCAGCCCATAGCTTGAAGAGACGAAGAACCTGGCATGAAACTTTCTTTAGTCTTACAATTAAAGGAGAAGGCATTTGGTAATTGTAACAATTAAAAAACTTTAATTGCGGTGTTGAGTTGATTTTAAACTTTTTTATAGACGTATAAACAGATTTTGACTACTTGATTTTGGGTGTAGAATACATTTTATTAGAAAAGGTAATTTGAATTTAATTTGAACAAAACCTTTTGAAATTCCATTTGATTAATAGAATGTGTGGAGTCGTTAAAATAAAATATATTGTTACTATTTAAAAAATTATAATTTTATTATACTAACCTACATAATTTTTAATCAGAGATATGGTATAAAACATAACGTAATTGCATCAAAAATGCTAATTGTTTTGTCTCTGGAATTAATTTCTATTAAATTAAAATGGAGCTATTCGAATTTTAGAAGTTAATGTGAAGTTATATTTACCCATCTGGATTCATTTAACGTTCTGCTTTCATCTTCATCTCAAATATCTCAGGTTTGCATTACTAGACCTGTATTTGAATGGCGGGAAAATATTGTGAGCACTTTCTTGAGTAACTTAAGTATGTGCACTAAGAAGAATTAACCGCATATAATGGTAAAGCATGTGAACGTTATGGATGTTTGAAACTGTTGTATGTTAATTTGCACTGTGAAGGATTGTTGTCATTAAATTTGTATTGTGTTATGAGATGTGATATGTTTTTGTAGGTTTCATTTAAGTGAAGATGATATTAGTTGTTTACTTTTTTCCCATTCTTTCCGAGAGTTTTCGGCGCGTATAAGAAATAATTCTGAACATGTGCTGATGTTGCAGTTCCTCCTCTTTTGTCTAAGCGAGTCTTTGCTTTGGTGAACCGCCATGTTGAGATGGGACAATCCCCAACGTCATTGGCCAGGCAGGGGCCTCTTTTTATAACAGGGGGCAATAGACCCTTTTATTGCCGACAGTCTGGAGAGAACCGGATATGCTTGTGAACTTAAATTACTTTATTTCAAGCCACGTCTTTAAACTATTCTCGCTATCTCCTTTCCCCGCAGTGGGTCAGACATGTTCCAGTTGATTTCTTGAGATTTTAGCTCTAGGTCCCTCTAATACGGTTCCTCGGTTGAGCAGTGCTCTGTTAAAGGACATAGCACTGAAACATGAGCGCTCACCTGGTTCAGTACTTTTGGACGCTAGACTGCTGGCAGCCTTTCAGGTCTTGTCTTTGAACACGGAGAAGACCAAGCTGGTCTGTGATTTAGGTAGTTTCAAGTTGTTGGGCTGGACGTTTAATTTCACAGGAACCTGAAACTGCCTGAATTGCTCCAGTTAAATACACCATTGCCCGTTCAACGTGGAATGAAGATACAGTGTCGACGTCCTTGTAAATATACTGATTTAATAATCCTCGTAAACGAGCGATTCTTATGGATGCTTATGTTAATATTGCAGCCATTGCATCGTGTTGTTTCTTTCTTTTACATAGCCTATTACGTACACACTCCTTAACGGGCATATACAACATTCATTTTTTAAATGATAAAAACTTTGCTACAAGCACTAGTTTGTACATTTGTTCATCCACAACACATCATCCTCCATTTTCAAAACGGCCTGTTTTTACTTCGCGCCGGTGAGTGGGCAGATGCAAGTCCTGCACGATTTTAAAGCACAAATAAGTTTCCTAAATATTCCAACACAATGACTCAGTTATATACTAAACTTTTATATAAATATTCAAATGTTTTAGGAAATTTGATGTTAATCAATTGCGATCACCTGTACATTTTTACAGTTAGAGTAGAATAAACACTTTTATTCATGCTGTATAATACACAAACATACATATTTAACTTTTTTTTTAAATATATATTTTATATAAACACGTGATCTATGAAGAAACGCGTTTCTTTTGATCTCATCCGAATAGAACGTTGGTTATATATTACTGTTGTACTGGGTGTATTGTGTGTATTCCTAATGTAGTCAACTGAGCTACTGCTATCTCTCTGGATCCATTTGTGTATTTCCTCTTAAAGCTTTTAGTGAAGCTTTGTGTGTGACTCGCCTGCCAGTGTAGTTTTCAACAGATCGTTAAAGATCTACGTTTTATTTATTTACATTTTAAATACACATGAAGGAATCATTTTACTAAAACAGTAATAAATCGACCTTTGCATATTTTAGCCTCAACAATGAAATATAAAAAAATTGGAAATAGGTTTATTAATAATAATAATAATAATAATAATAAAATACGTTTAGAACATAACTCATAAATTCTGTCGTTTTAGAAATCCACAATTAACGACAAATTCACAACATATTTTTTTTGTCATATAGGCTTTATCATATACATACATATACAAAAACAAAATCTGATGAACTGTGATATTTCTTTAGAACAAACTCATTAGAGCAGTAGAAAACTTAGTAAAATTGCATTTGTTGATGATTTGAATTACACACAGTGTGGTAGCGCTTGCAGAGAGCCTGCTTGTGGTGACTAGTGCAACAATATTGGTCAATATGCAATCATTGCTGAAGTTATCTGTAGGCTATACCAAACATATGGCAACATCGAAGGCTAGTTTAAGAAAGTTGTATCTTTAAGAATAAAGTTATTTTACGACTTCTTGCAACATGTAAATTCGTTTTACAGCACTAACCCACTCGATACAAGAAACTCTCCATATTGATGAGACGTGCAGTTTGACCTTCCAGTTAAGCTCCACTCTTCTACACCGAATAAAATAAGAGATGTTTAGGCTACTTACAAATAGTCATAAAACGGTGTAGAAATTAAGACATTTTAAACTTTGCCTTGAAAAGGATAGGCTACATTAATCACGTTGTTGCTGATGCCTCGATTAGGCCTACTTGAAGAAACGTCATGTTAAAATATAAAACATATCCATAATGTGGACAAGGAAGATATTTAATAACACTATAACCATTTCAAAAATGTCCTACAAATTACGTTATTCTTGTATTTGCAAATACGTGTGCTAAGATGCATCTCGATAATTAACATTAATTTGAATGAAATTTCTTTGTTCAAAAGAGGTGTTGTTATTTTATAAACAGAAATATGTTAAATAAAATGTTATTTTCTGTGGTCACATACAAACAGTACTTCTCTAAACACGAATTTCACTAAAATAAATACTTAACATGTTTTATGCTCACCAGAATATCTCGATTTTTTTACAGGGTGTTGTTAAATGCCTTTTAAAACGTAGGTTGTGCATTTAAGTGCATTGCCTTTTCCTGATGTAACTAACATGTAAGTGGTTTTAGAGATGCTTTACTGCACAACTGAATCTTAATATGCAACATGCCCTGTTTAGCCGTGGTGACGGGTGTTGTTAAACCTAGCACGAAGCTAACTATCTAAACTCTCATGAAATAAGATGCTTTAATGTCTTTTTGTCAGTGAGCTCTACAGTACATGTAATGACTTTGTAATTTTAGAAACATAATTTGCTATTGCTCTTTTGCTGAGACACAACAGCATCATATATGCTCTATTCATTCTTGTGTCATAGGGGCAACTATTTATTGGGTACGGCCAAGACACACAGCAAGTGCTGAAATCACTGTTATATTGTATTACATTGCATTGATGGTCAAAGATATTCACCACACACAGTGAAATCCTTCCTTAAACACCTGCCTTTTTGCAAGCGTAATTCAGAATTTCTGTTGCAAAATGTTGCAGAGAGAGTATAATGGACTGGTGTGTATCTGAATAAAGTGATCAAATAAGATAGAAGAGGAAATCCCGTTCATTTGTGTGTGAAATGAGCGACTGGGTGGATACTACAGCGGAGTCGTTCACGGTCCTCGCCACAGGCAGTATATCAGGCCTATAAAAATCAAAGCTGCCTGATGTAGTATTTTATTATAGTATTAAACGACCAAAAAAGTTCAAGTAGTTTCTTCCATAAATACAAGGGGATTGTCGCACGGTGGTGTTTAATACCCTCGTTAACAAAAAATGACTGTTAATTTCCCAATAAAGCTGTTCGTTATCTCAACGTACTCATATTACTCCAAGAAGGAAGAGCTTTGCCTCCTCGGAGGTTTAGAAGTTTAAACACGTGGGGGAATAAAATATTTTAGTGAAAAAATCGGTTGAGTAAACTTTATAAGCAGTCGTCACCACCTTAATTTGGGTTTTGTGGTTTCTTTCAAAGTCATGGTAAATATCTCGATAAATTGCCTATATTAAATAGGTCTAGTTATTGTCATACATTTTATCAAGCAAATATGATCACGCTCCCATTCTGCAGTTATTGTAGATCACGATGTAATGCCACATCAAAATGTTCTCTCACTTATTATTGTGGGCCATTGCCCTGCATATGCATTTTTTTATATAGGCTAATGTCAAAAACCTTTCATAATTTAAGTTGACATTTTCCTGACTGCTTGTAGATATCAGGAGATATATGGACACGCTCCCATTTTGCATATTGCATAAACAAGATAATTTATTTAGATGGGAAATATAGAGAGCGCAAGAGGAGGAGAGCTCCGTACAGCCTCTTGGCGGATTGATTTACACCCCATTGACGCTTTATCAGGCTCGCGAAAAAAGTCTGACCAATCACTTCGCTCGGAGCGCGCACCACAGCAGCCCGGCTCTACTTCGTTGGCGAGCGAGTAGAGAGGAGTACCGTAAAGAGGGGAGTAAAGCACATTTCTATTGTACATGTTTTCCCTTTAATGAACAGTACGTTATATAATGTCCGAGAATGTCCATTTCTGGAACTCTAAGCAACTACTATGTCGATTCTATCATAAGTCATGAGGGAGAAGATCCAAATGCATCCCGCTTCTCCAGTGTACAGTACTCCAGTGCTAGACAACCGGGACCCGGCGAGCATCTCGAGTTCCCCTCTTGTAGCTTCCAGCCCAAGCCACCAGTGTTCAGTTCCTCATGGAGTCCATTCAGTGCCCACGCGTCCAATGGCTTACCCGCGGTCTACCATCCGTACATACCGACGCAGCCAATGCCTTCAACGGATACTCGATACCTCCGCACATGGCTCGACTGTGCTCCGAGAGCAGAGCCTCTGCCTGGGCAAGGACAGGTCAAGATGGAGCCGCTCCTGGGACATCTCGGGGAACCACCGAAACTAGTTGGGCAGCATGAGTATATCTTGGAGTCCTCTACAGCAAGAGAGATGAATTCTAGTCACAGCGCCGGGTTTGAAGACAAAAAGGACACATGCGAAGGCAGCGAGGACAAAGAGGGACCGGATCAAAGTAAGTTATAAACCTAGGAAGTGAACACTCCGTAAAGCGTTTAATGCTGTCATAAAACTACAACAAAGCAACGGAGAGCAACAGACACCTCACGCAGCCAAGTAACGTTACGACCATATCATTCCCAAGCCTTCGCTAGCATGTAGTTTTTTTATTTTAATCGAATCTATATTTTTACCCAGATATGTATGATTTAGCCATGCTATTCATAGCCTATATAGCATCGCTGCGCACTGTTTTGCTTTGCTCGGTTGGAGTCACGTAGAGGTTTCACACATTTATAAAACAAGCTTTAATTTTCCCATCATATAGTTTGCGTTTATTTGATTCTTGAGTAACTTTTATTATATTTTTTCACTTATCTCGTTCTCTGTCTCTGTTAGAGTTGCTTATTTGCGCGTCAGTGCACTTTAGTGCACCAGCTAGTTTGGGGTCGGCTGTAAACAGCTTTTTTTTGTGTGTGCAATGACTCTCCAAAGCGTCTCTTACTTATACTGTAGCGCAAATGTTGGTCTTATGTTTAGTAGCTCTTGGTTAGCAAAAATATTAAACGGTTTATTCGCGTTTAATATGAAACTTGATTATTTATTTTATTAAATTATATTTATGTGTAAATAATATTGACTGTATATAATTCCTGAGGTCAAGGTTTAGTTTGAGTACCTCAAAATAAATGTAGTACTGCCTAAATATATATTTTTAGTGGTAAATCTAGCTGATGGGGGGGGGGGGGGGTTGTATGTTTTCCCCTGACCTGTTTGCCTGTTCTTGATCTCCCTCAAGAGTGGGTTTGAGCCAGTGCAGAGAATTATCCATACAATAATTCCACCTCATAACCATATAAAATTGATTATTGCCAAAGTATTCCAACAAGTTCAGAAATGCAGCTTAATTCTTAGGGATTTGTTCAGCGATCGTTTTCGATTTTGTCGCAATGAATTTGAAAAGGCCATTGATTTTAATCCGTGAAATAGGCTGCAGCACTGTGAACTAATGGAGTTGTGCGCAATAGAGATCCCAAATGTGCTACCCCGGGCGGCATTCCAGAATAAACTGTTAGGAAAAGGCAATGATGTAGGGAGTTACGGAGTTACACGTCCCGCTTTGTGCTCATGGCTGCCCACGAGAAGAACAAAGTTATAGCTTTCAGGTCTATTAAGTTATCAGAGGAGCCAACATCCCCATTAATCGTACATGAGCTCTTTGGGATATGTTGCGTTAAAAAAAATCTAATTAAAATATGTAAAGTACGTAAAGTGAAAATACGATTCAATCCAAACATGCTCAAATGCATTGTCTTTGAAAACGTTTTGATCAAATTGCCTACCTGCAATACATTAAATTCTAAACTTTGTGTCGCTAATTTGTGGATTTTATTATTTTTTATTAATGAAAACGCACGCCACTTTCCTCATCATATAGCATAACACTCTTAGTGTTTCATTGTTAGGGATCACGTCTCGGTCCTGTCTCGCAAGTTATACAGACGTGTCCGCGAGGCCTCTAGCTGACATGACACGCGCATTAATCATTTTAGATTATATCTCATTCCATTATAATGAAAATATAATTGCATCATAAGATTTGGGATATGTAGAAAGCTGATGTGTATGGCTTGGGGCAAAAGCAACGAGTTTCCACGCACAGGATGGGAAACAAATACAAATATACAAATACGTGGCTTTTTTTTTTACTTGCTAGCATACACATTCAAACTGTCTGAGCCCCTGAAAAGTGAGTTATGTGCCAAACGTTGAATGCTTTTCATTCGACTAGTAGCCTATGCACTTTAAGAGAGTATGAAGCACCGGCATGGTATACATTTTCCCTTGACGTCACTGAACCCACACAGGTAGGCAACGGAAGACGTGCACAGGTGACATCAATTTCGTCATCACAGTGAATCTCGAGTCGCTGTAGCATTCAGCTTTTCCATGTGCATGTTGACAAAAGTCAGCACAACGGAAAATGTTTCAGCCTCCCATCTGCATTCCCGACCAAACCACTGAGGACTGAAGACGCCTCGTTAGAGATGCTCTTCCTCCATAATTCATCCCACATTTCTCCCTAAAAAGGAGATAATCTCATGTCACATGTGACCACATTACAGTGCATTCCAGTATGGTTAAAATCCCTGTAGAGTTCAAAATTAATCCTTTCTTCCCCCTCAGTCCTTTGCTTTCATTTCAGTGCTTTCACATTCTCCGTTGCAGGGAGATGAATGACATGAATTATTACAGGTGAACTTAGATGGCCTCTTGTACAAAGATGTTGTCACTGGTGGTTTTACAGTTTAATCGTAGAGATATATTTATTTATTTTTGCGTATCACGTTAATAGGATGAAAATGCTTTGTGTTCCTTTCATTTATTTTCATCAATCCTGGTGCTGGGTGTTGGTTTTCATGCATTTGTAAGTGATGGCGCCCAAAAGCACTTTATTTGAATAATATTCAGTCTTCGTGAATGCTGTAACTTTGAGTGCATTGTGAAATGTGTTTCCTGTTTCATATTGCAATCTGTTCTAACATTATGATCTGCTCTTCTTGTTCTTGACTGTCATCTGCAGACGACCCATCTGTAAACTGGTTACACGCTCGATCATCCCGGAAGAAGCGATGTCCATACACGAAATATCAGACCTTGGAGCTAGAGAAGGAGTTTCTGTTCAATATGTACCTCACCCGAGACCGGAGACACGAGGTAGCTCGCCTGCTGAACTTGACAGAGCGACAAGTAAAAATATGGTTCCAAAACAGAAGGATGAAAATGAAGAAAATGAATAAGGACCAGCCCAAAGAATAATAACACAGACTGGTGCCAGGTCTTCAAGACTTTTACAAAGAGTCTTTTAAATCTGGAAGCTGATGCAAGAAGGTTTTACTGCATCAAAAAGAAAACGCACACGCGCACTCACACACCATATTCCGCATGACTGGACAGTGTTAAGCATATAGAGTATAAGGAAGAGGTGCGATGATGCAGAGGAGGGGAAAACGTCGTGCCCTCTCTCCCTTCTTAAATTGCATTTTATGACTTGTGCGAAAGAAACACTTCATCAGGAAATAAACAGGTGATAATGAACTGTTTCAACAGGCCAAGGACAGATGAAATATTGTGCTTTTTATAAAGTTGTTCTCTATAATTCTGCATTTTTCATCATTCCTTTTGTCATAGACGTGTACTGATATAAAATGTGTTTAACAAAACATAAGCCTCATTCAGTTGTACAAGATAATATTTGTTTATCTGTAAAGCATGCTCACGTGTTTGCTGAAGACGTGCAAATAACAATTTTACAAAATTATTATTATTATTACTATTATAAGAGCGGAATAAAACAGCCTTTAGTTCGTTGTCTGTACCATTTGTGAAGCGGTTATTGAAGTGTGCCATGCTAACGGTTTTCAGAAACCTTTTGAAGTTTACGATATTATAAATTAGCTCCTTTTGACATTTACTTGTGCGCAGAGATTTGTGGTGGACGCACACTTATAAAATGTCTTGGTTATTTCGAATGTATTAATAATAGTAATAATAATCTGCTTTCAGATCTTTTCTTTAGGCTATAGCTTCTACCATAGTTTCGTTGAAATAGTGTTTGTATCATTTGGGGTCAAAATCAAGTATCAAACTGAAGTAATTAAACACGAATGAAATTAGTTGTTTTACCTCTTAATTTCTTTCTTTTCTTTTTTTTGCCCGTTCAAATATCCCAAAATAACCATTTTGAAAATTAGAGTGCAGGTTTCGAGTGTATGTATTTGTAGCGGGTCAGTAACCATAGAATTAATTCGTGCTTAAATGTCTAACAACCTTTAATACAGATTCGGTCGCAGTTGTTTACATAAATTTGCGCATGCATCGTATTGTGTAGTTTTCTTATGTACGTGTTATTGAAAAAGCTAGTATTAATTCGAAGCTGTTTTATGAACGGTCTAAGGATTGTTGTTTTAATTTATTGTAAATACGTTAATTGTTTTTTTTTTTTAAAAGGAATATTTTATATGTTGTAAAAAGAATTTGAAAAAATAATTCATACTTGAATGAGCTGATACACGTAACCTTTTATTTTTCCTATTTTGTTTACACGTTCCATGTATATATGTCCAGAATCATGTTGTCCATGGTCAGTGATGTTGATTTCTGTATTTGCTCGTATCTTCATATGGCTTTGTTGGATTAGAGATTTGTTTTGTGTTTTTGTGATTTGACTTAACTGAAATTTAGCGTGGCTTTCTTCAAATGTCAATTTTACTCCTTACATTTTTAAATATAACAGTTTCCCACTTTCTTTAACGCACGTCCATTCAAGAAGACGCGCGCACACACACACACACACACACACACACACACACACACACACACACACACACACACACACACACACACACACACACACACACACACACACACACACACACACACACACACACACACACACACACACACACACACACACACACACACACACACACACACACACACACACACACACACACACACACACACACACACACACACACACACACACACACACACACACACACACACACACACACACGCACGCACGCACACACACACACACACACACACACACACACACACACACATCTTGTGCTGGTTTCTAACACGCTTGTTTCATGACTTATGTACATTTATTAAAAGACAAATAATTACATCACCGGACTTTAACCCGTAACGTAAGATCTAAATTGTTTTTGTACACGACTGTTCTGTCTCCTTTTGTGTTTTGTTTTGTTTTATGTTGTTAATCTGTGCTATTGCACTGTAGATGCTGGACTCATTAAAAGTTTACACATAGACCACACACGTTTTGTCATTCCTAGGGACAGAGCTAATATGCAAGTTGGTTAAAGATACCCAAATACAATATAATCTAAAATGTAATATTTTTGTTCTTCTAAGGGTGCACAGTGATGTATCACTGCAACAGAAACTCTCTCGAAATCTAAACGTTCATCATGTAATTAAAATCAATATGCGTGGCTGTGCATGACGTGTATCTTTACATACATTTTTGTCAAATTGAAGTCTTTCATGCTTTTTATCATTACCGTTATTATTATTATTATTATTATTATTATTATTATTATTATTATTATAGCACATGTCAACTCTTTACCTTATTTGTCGTGCTTGCCAAAAATGGCCCTTTGTGTTTTTCATTGTAAACCTGCCCAAAGTTGATCTCATCCTTTTTGTGCTGCAGCGAAGGACATGCTGTAATGCTCCACTTTAATGTTCACTGCCTTTTATAATGAGAGTCATATGTTGTAAATATGCTATCGTGCGCTCGAGCATTCGTCTTGAATCGGAATGAAGAAACGTGCAGCTCATATGTGGAAAGAAGAATTACTGAGAATAACCACGACTCATCTTTGCGTTGGCTCTCTTCTTAACGTATTATTTGATTCCCCTATGATATTTGTGGTGTTATATTTGGCTATACCGCATCCTCCAGATGCAAGTTATGTATCAAGAGTCAAGAAGGATATTTTGCCTGCAGAGGCGATGCATGATAAATTATGCAAACTAAAAGGGATAAGGTATGTCTAAATGTTTCCGACTCTGAATTTCTAGACACTCAATAACGTAAGACCAGAGGCCCACTGTTAGCAGAGAAAACGTGTAGTGTCAAATGCAATGGCAAATATAGTCATATGTAGTTTTTTAGGATAAAAAATGGAATAAGGCTACTAAAAAAAATACAATGATTTGGCCACAAATTTAGACGGCCAAAATCCTAACAATTATAAAATTGATGCAATTGCAAATTAGAAGAGGAAAGGAGACAGCTTAAAAAAAGATCTGCATTCAACAGATTGTAACAATTAAATATTTTTGAAGACATTGCCAGTTGTCCTGACTCCCAGATGTGTGCACGAATTCAGCCTTCGTCACATATGAATCCAGCATAAGTCTGTCCTGGTGATTCTAGGGCTGAGAAGATATTTTGAGTCCTGCCACACCATTAACGCCCTTTATTTTGGTGTTTTGAAAGGAAACAAACTGCAGAAAGGATGTTCGGAGGAAATGGGAAGTCGACTGTCATAAAAAAAGAGAAAGAAATTCAATGTGGTGTGCCGCAATAAAAGAATATGACTGTAATAAAACTTTATAGGGTATACATCTCTGAAGGTTAAGAACTAAATGGCTGTAAAGCAAACACTATGCGAGAAAATGTGAAAAATGTTTCAGTATTCTAATAACTGTAAGGCAAGATAATTTGCGTAAACACGGCGTCTCCGTTGGGGGAGCCTGTCCCCCCCCCCCCCCTTCTCGCATTTGTCGTTTATTGTGTACAGCGTTTGTTCTTTAGCCGTCCAGATTCCTTACAGAGTAGGGGGTCGGGATGGGTGAGATCTGGACTTCCACATGAGAGCCCTGAGTCCAATTCAATCGACGCGCACCCTTTGTTCCATTTCCGAACGCACCAGAGTCCTTATAGCGGGCCATAAACTGCCACAAAAAGGAATTCTGGCGAGACGTCTGGGATGACCAACGTTCATTTGTTTACAACCTTTGGGACCGGGCTCGACTTCGCCATTTTGTGGGTACACATCCGATTGTGTCTTGTTGATACAAAAGCCCGCTTTTCATTCTCTCAAAAACAAAACCACACATTACATTAATCTCGCAACTATAGATTCCCTAAAATGTAGCTCGAAGTATGTTTATTATAGTTTATTATTTTAGTTTAACATTCAATTTATTAAAATCTGCTTTATTGTATAGCAAAAATGTGTTAAGAATTATGATCATGTCGTGGTGTGTGGTTTGGTGATAGTGTAATATAACCTGCATTATCAATTATGTAAATAATGTCATAAAGCTTTCGAATAAATAACAATCTAAATATTTTTCTTTCTTTCAAAAAATGTATCTCTATAATTTAACTATGTGGTCAGAAGCTTAAAGACTGTCAGTATCGACAACTATCAAAGGGAAAGGCAACATGATAATGCTGATGATGATTAGGCTACTACTAGCAATTTAGTGATGCTGGTGATTCAATAGTAGCCTACACAAGAACGTAGCCCAAATGTAAAAGAAGAAGTAAGTATTTATGCATGGAAATGTTATTTCTTGGACTGAATATTTTTTCTAACAGTGGGCAAGTAATTAAATATAATACGAGGCCGCTAGCATCAGCGCATTATTATTAGCCTGTTGTTGTTATTAGTAGTAGCCTAGTACCAGCAGCAGTAGGTTTGGTGATGGTAATATTAATAGCGCTAATAGTAGTAGTTGTGCATTAAAATAAAATAGTGTAAACCAAATAAAAATCGCATGTCACGGACAGAATTCTATTGAGCCTTATTCTAAATTGTTAGCTTAATAGAGTTAAAATATGAACAAAATACTGGTAAAACAGAAGTAAAACTTTTTTATGGTTTAACATTAGTGTTAGGTTTCTAACCCTTTGTAAATTACTTTTCTATATGATGAAAACACACAAGACTAGATCCTGCAAGGGGCGGTTTTAAATGTATTTCTTGTTATAGAGAATGAAAATAAGTACTTAACATCATTGGATTTGCACTTACTGAGCTGTTAATTCGCTCGTTCTGTTTTTATGCCCGTTGTTTATAGAACCATTAGCTTTTGAACCTCCGTCTCAGTACAGCAGTATTTGCTCATGGAGTAACACACGATTGCCGCTTGATGGCAATGTTGCTCCATCGAAAAGTGACTGGCTGGCCACCCTGCCCCCCCCAAACCGGAAACACTGGGGCCAAACATTTGCAGACATGTGCGGTATTACACTTGACTAAAGTAAGATTCACACAATTTCCCTCTGTTACAGCGGAGCTTTTGAAAGAGACATTAGCTTCAGAGTATTCTTCAATAGAAGTGATAAAGATCCTGAGAAACAAGTAGACCATTTTTACATTTTTCTCTCTCTCTGATAAATATATCTTTAAATGTTAGGATACAAAAACTTAGGATATCATAATCAATAATACAATTTTGTTGCAAATTAACATTTAACCTTAATAAAATAGATTATTAAAATTTTTCATCTCGGCTTATTACAAATTATTAGAGCAAATTTAAAAGAAATCGAATCAGTGTACTTTATTATATGCTCCATTTTATATGAGATCCACACATTTTGAGATGTGATGATTCAGTGATTGTTTTAAATGGTAATAGGACGATTATATGATTAAGTTGCATAAGATATAAAGTCACCACACAAAACTTGGGTTAGCAAATGTTTTATTGACAGCAAAAAACACACATCACTTGACTACCGCTATTGCAGTGAATATAGAAATTGCACACAAAAAAGAAACACACAAACAAACAAACAAACAAACAAAAAACATAGTATGACGTTCTCTGACACCATTCATTTCATTATTAGATTCACTATACCGACATATTTACAAATGGGAAATTACAGAAAATATTTACAATAGAAAGTCTGTCATATGCATTATATTTTTGCTTTTACATCAGAATGTAGCATGCGAAATTCTAGGTTTGACTAAAGCCGAATTAAGCTTTACTGGTCAAACGGAGAGATGCACGCTTGGTGAACTCCTTGATTAAACGTTTAAGTGTAGAACAAGGTGTGTGTGACTAAACTCGTAATGTAGAAACATTAACATTGAATATAACTCACGTGTTGAAATATAAATATTCCGTATGACTATTCATATAGCCAGTCAACATAAAGTTTCAAAAGGATTCGTCACATTGAGGTGATGATTTTGGGAGAGACACAGCAGTAATTTATTACAGACGCAAATTAAGTTGTAAAATGACAAGCACCTACACCTATGTGTAATGTAGATTTAAAAAACAGAGAACGTGTTTTGTGCTTTAGGTGAGCATTTTTATTCAGTGTATGCTTACAAATTACAAATACAAATATTGGTTGTAACACATAATATATTTTTTTAAATCTTAAATTTTTTGAAAAGATGAAAAGGTATAGCTATAGTTGTATAATTATTTTGTAATTCAAATTCAATGTTTTCTCCCAAATCAAAACGAATCCAGAAATATTTTTAAACGCTACAAGCACGTAAAATATATTGTTTGTTTACTCGTTCATTTTAATTTCATTTATTGACTGATTTTTGCCTTTTTGCCATTAGAAAATTCCATGCACGGTACTTTTCACCCCTCGGATTTTCTAGGTAATGATAATCAGATTTACTCATACTGAACACAATAGCAGACTGTATGGAAAACAACACGAAAATGACAATTAAAGGACTTACTATTTCTGCATGGATAAAATCCAGAGTGAAGCATTTACAGCACCGGTCGTAGAACCTCATAAAAACCTAACAGCTTTTTGATGCTCTACGTCAACAACAAACAGTAGGGGCGTTTATTACATTTTATAGTTTGTTAAACCATTTACAACCACATTTGCCATTACACCTGATGTGCAGGTCCATTTCAACATCCTCATATCTCTGTGAATATATTTATATAAATACAGTTATCAGAATATTAAATATAACCACCTCGCTTATTTTCGATGCGCGCGCCTTGGTCGCTGCAGAGGATGATTTTGTAAGTTTAAGCGTTCTTATAAGGTTTATAGGATGTATTTAAACTAATGGAAATTAAATCGTGTACCTTTTCAAATTGGCCGTCTAAACCCTGACATTTAAAAAAAAAGGAGACTCGACCTCGTTAGAGATTTGGAAATGAACGGCTAAATATGCATCACTTTAGGTTGTCTGTGATGAACATGCAAAAAAAATCAATATTTCAAACGGGTTTGGAGTGGAGAAGTTGAGTGGGGGGAGGAACAGAGGCTATGCGCTTGATCTGATGCAAAGCGGCAGATTTCTCATTAACTTACCCGCTTGAACATATTAATGTGCATATTCTCCCCTCCCCTCTCTCTCCCTTGGCCCCCTTCCCTCTCCTGCTCCCTCGCGCTCTCTCCATCTCAGCTCTCTCTCTCCCTCGCTTTCTCTTTTTCTCTCTTTTTCATTCTCTCACTCCCTTCATATCAGAATCGCGCAGAGCGGTGTCCGTGTTGGGATGCGAGAAGCCAATGGAACGAGGATCCGAAAGAAGGTGCAAATGATCGTGAAAACACACAGCAAAATATGAAACTTTTCATTTGCAGCCGAGTAAATCATAGAAAAACTGGTTGGGAACTGGCACCCTTCACCGGAATTGTGATGCTGGAACTCTACAGTGGGAACATGCCTATGGAAGCTTTAGCTAAGTTGTTTTAACAAAGGTATACAAACGCAACCCGTTCAGTTTTTTGGAAATCAAGGCTTGGCTGCTGCATTGTTTGTTACCTCAGTAACTGTGAAATTGACAACTCTCTGAAGCTACTGCGCTGATATAAAGACATTCAAACGCAAACTCTTGAACAAAATCAGCACCAACAACAACATCAAAAGATGAGCTCATATTTCGTCAACTCTCTCTTCACTAAATACAAAAGTGGAGACGCTCTGCGGCCAAACTATTACGAGTGCGGATTTGCTCAGGACCTAGGGACGAGACCCACCGTCGTGTACGGTCCAGGCACCGGGGCCACTTTCCAGCATGCTCCTCAGATTCAGGAGTTTTACCACCACGGCGCATCCACGCTCTCCGCAGCTCCATACCAGCAGAGTCCCTGTGCAGTAACTTGTCACGCCGAGCCGGGTAACTTCTACGGTTATGATGCTCTCCAGAGGCAAACGCTTTTCAGTGCTCAAGACGCCGACTTGGTTCAGTATAGCGACTGCAAGCTCGCCGCGGGGGGCATCGGCGACGAGACGGACAACACAGAGCAGAGTCCGTCGCCCACACAGCTGTTCCCGTGGATGCGACCTCAAGGTGAGTCTTGGTAGACAGAAAAGCCGGCCAACTCGCGTTGTGTGTGTTCGTGGAAGTGACATAAACCTGGGTTGGCCACACGCAAAAATCTCAGTGCAATTTAGGTTTAGAATCGCATTTCCTGTGTGCACGAGAGGAGGGGGACAATAGCCGTTTTTATTGTTTTATGGTGTTCAAAACTTGTGAATCACTTTACAGTTTAATGACCCTGCCATAGAAAGACAGGAGGGTGGAAGAAGAGGGCGAGAGAAAAGCCCCTTCTCTTGCTGTTCCCATGTGTGAGACTTTGCCCCACAGCTGATCTCTCACTTCTCACCCAGGTCAAAGTTTTACTGCAGCTTTTAACGACTTACAGTGAGACCTGAGTTTATTTCACTACACAGTGGTCGTTTCACAATGATTATGTCATTTATGGCTGTGCCTAATCCTTTGAACATGCATGTGAAATAGTATAGACTGCTTTTTGACGACTCTACTGCGGGGTTAGTGTTGCTCATTGTGCATTAGTGTTGTGGTACTTATATTTTTAATGGCGGAGCTTTTACATTAATTACTGTGTTAGGCTGTGGGGAGTCTCCATGGTACACTAAGAGCCTTCCCATAAACTAATAATGTACGCGTTTATGTTCTGTAGATGTTCGTTTCGCGTGGAAGTAGCCTTTGTGGAATGTTGGTTCAAGAATATGTTTGAACTTGATTGTAAAATTTCGATTTGGCGCGTATTGTGAGCTCTGTTTAACATATATACACTTCTTTATTGCCAGTAGCTGCCGGACGGAGGCGAGGCCGCCAGACCTATAGCCGCTATCAGACGCTGGAACTCGAGAAAGAGTTTCTCTTCAATCCCTACCTAACACGCAAGCGACGGATTGAGGTATCACACGCTTTGGGACTGACAGAACGACAGGTCAAAATCTGGTTTCAAAACCGTCGCATGAAGTGGAAAAAAGAAAACAACAAGGACAAGTTTCCAAGCAGCAAGTCTGAACAAGAGCTGATCGAACAAGAGAAGCGGGAGAAAGAACAGGCATCCGGGACACAGTCAGCCGGCGAAGAATGCGACAAGGCAAAACAAATGTAAAGCGGATGCGTGTGTGTGTGTGTGTGCGTGCGTGCGTGCGTGTGTGTGTGCGTGTGTGTGTGTGTGTGTGTGTGTGTGTGTGTGTGTGTGTGTGTGTGTGTGTGTGTGTGTGTGTGTGTGTGTGTGTGTGTGTGTGTGTGTGTGTGTGTGTGTGTGTGTGTGTGTGTGTGTGTGTGTGTGTGTGTGTGTGTGTGTGTGTGTGTGTGTGTGTGTGTGTGTGTGTGTGTGTGTGTGTGTGTGTGTGTGTGTGTGTGTGTGTGTGTGTGTGTGTGTGTGTGTGTGTGTGTGTGTGTGTGTGAGAGAGAGAGTGAGTGTGAGTGTGTGTTCGTGTGTGTACGTGTCAGTCAATCAAAACGGCAAAGAATAAATAGGGAAAATAAAACTGGACAATGACGAAGAGAATAACTGTTTGCATGAGAGGTTTGTCTCATAGAGACATGTTAATCAAGTCGAGTGGTTACATCTTTCACTCGAGGAAGGAACAGAAAAAAATGACTGGGACTATACGAATGACTATACACTAAATGTGGTGACCACAGAACTTCAGGAAGACGAAGGACAAGAGGCATTTCTACTTTTTAACTGTTGTTCAGAGAGTTAAGCTAGTCTCCTTTCTTTGTGAAATAGTTATCGTGAAACTTAAGTTTCTATTGTTAGGATATTGTCATTAACAATTACCTTGGCAGCTGTATAGTTTTTAAGTTAAATGGTGCACTTTTAACTGTTCTCACTTATATGTTATGATGATGACGTAGAAATTAATGACTTCCGACAACATGAAACTGCCTATTTATGCCGTAGAATCTCTTTTTACACGTCTTTGGTTCTTCTTAAATCGATGGTATTTTTGTTGTCTTCCTTTCATGGGGCAAGCATGCGCACAGTGGATTATAAAAATGAATAAACACAATAAAAAATAATTTTGAAAATTATGTCATGTGTGACCCATGTTTACTATGAATCCAGTTGTTGTCGTTCACCTTTACTGAAGTAGATGAATATATGTTTTGTTGTCATTCTTGACTGTGTTCTAGTGTCTAAAACTGGAGGAATATGACATAAATTGGACATAATAAAGTTTACAAGCGACAATCCCTGGCACCATGTATCCTCACATCATTTATCGTTAATGTGCGGTTCTAAGGTCCGCTTCAAATCCAACACTTTTAGGTTACCAGACAATATGTTGTTTATGTTAAAACATAAGCCTTAATTTCAAATAATCCATATAAGCACAAACATGGAATAGTGCAATAAAATTAATGTTTACAAATTTGTAAATCTCACAGAAAAGTCATGTAGTGTGGTCTGATGTTTGATTTATAGTTGGATACGTGAACTAAAAGAGAGGCGGCATGTGAAACCACAACTGAAAACCCTCATAAATACTTTGTCAGACCAACACTGTAACACAACACGATATAATACCCCACTAAACACAAACAGACTATGTATTATCGTGAATCTACATCAAAAATCTCTTAAAACGAAATTTTATCTCGCTGGTGTTTGTTAAATGTGGGTATTTGAGTTATGGGAGCACATCGTGTCAGGTGAATTACTGTCGTAAGAGTATGGGGGCTTCTCAAACATTCAAGAGAGAGTAAGTTCCACGACAAGATTCAGAGCTCTCGCGCGAACATGTTTGCTATGTACAGGGAAACTGTTTGGGGTGCACTGAACCAGTCCGTCACCATGGAAATGGCTAGTTGGCGGTGACTGTTCAAGCTGTAGGGATGCTTTGAAGCAGAAACTAGTAAGGGCCCGAGTCATCATGCTCTTGACACTGACACACCGTACAGACATTGCAAAAATGCAGTGATGAGATTGGGGTATGCGCAGGAGCGGTGACAAGAGGAAATAGTGTTGAAAATCAATACAGAAATAAATAGGTTTCTTGTTATTTGTGTGGTGGCCTCCCAAACCGGAGGCACGTTCCTAAATCTGCTCAACCTGAACTCATTTGAAAATTTGTACAACCCACAATTATTTAATGCTTGGCACGGATTTAGGTGATTACAGAAACCTTCCTCAATAGCCTATCGATTTGTGTGTTCCCCTGTGCGTTTGTGTTGACTGTATAGGTACCGTTGGCTGTAAGTGAATAATTTAACACATTTATGTGGATGGTCAGCTGCGAAGCCCTTCTCCACATTATACGGGGCTCTGGAAGACGCACATCCATTGGAGGATATTTCATCACGTGCTGCCCATCACGTGGCCCCAGAGGAAAAAGGGGTGATTTTTGGTGTAAATCTAGACTGTAATTCTGTAATATATCATTGGACCTCGTAAAACCGACACTAAAACTTCTTGGCATATAAATCACTTCTCAAATTATGAGTTCATTGTATTATGCGAACGCGTTGTTTTCCAAATACCAAGTGGCGAGAACTTCAGCCTTTTCTACAGGCGTGTTTCCCGAGCAAACTTCTTGCGCCTTTTCTTGCAGCTCGCAGCGGGCCAGCGGCTACGGCTCGGCTTCCACCGGTGCACCGGTCTCCTCTACATCTTCTGTCTCTCTGTCGAGCATGTACACTAACGGCGCTAGCCTTTCCAGCCAGACTCAAGGCATGTACCCCACTGCGTATGAGCTGGGAGCTGTTTCTTTGAACATGCACAGCTCTCTGTTTGACCATCCGAGTCTACCCATGGTGAGCGCTGGCGATCTCTGTAAAGCGCAAAGCAGTGGTAAAGAGGAGCAGAGGGGCTACCATCAAAACAACGAAAACAACCTCCGAATCTATCCGTGGATGAGGAGCACAGGTCTGTGAAACTGAATGTTTCTTAAGCACAGGGGTGTGCGTCTGTATGTCTGAGAGGGAGGGAGGCAGCTTAAGGGGAGCGACCGAATCATTTCAAAAAGTGTTCTTTTCCTCAGATCTTTATTATGACTAATTAGTCGCCATAATTCAAGACACCCGAGTACATAGTAGTTCGTGTTTGTGTAAAAGGGAGGGCACGGCAAATGAGAGGTGTGGATGAATTATGTAGCTTTAGCAAATACTCTGTTGAGATTGTGTGTCATGATTGCATATATTGCTGCGTGTACTCATGAATCCATCTTTAAGTTAGGATGTTGGCAATCACTGGTGTTAAACAATTCTCATGTTTTCGATATAGAGGGCGGGGCATTGTATTTCTAGGGTGTTACAGCTGCGTGGACCTTTGTTTAAATTACTGTCAGAAATGTAACAGTGTCTGTGCGTGGACGTGTGTTTGTGTTTTATGTATGTATAATGCTGCACATGTATGTGCCTGCGTGCACGCACGCACGCATATGTTGGAAATTTCACAAAACGTAAGACTCAATACATACGAGCCAGTTCCGCGACAAATTATTCCCTCAACAGTGTTTTTTAACAAATCGTCAACTTTTCGTAGGAATAGCGCTTTTCTCACATAGCCACCGCACGTCCCGGCTGACGTATTTGAAAAGGAGGTCGACAAGTTCTCTTTTAATGATTTTCTGCGGCCTCTCAAGACACTCCCCACGAGCTCCGACGTTCCTATCAGTCAACTGTCAACATGGGGCGCTTCTTCTCTTGTTAGCTCCCAGTATAAAAATACAACAACATAAATGGTTTTGAATAAGATACCTCATTAGCAAAGGTGTTGACATTTACTGGCAGATAGTCCTTGCGCGCCTTTGTGGTATATATTTTCGTTCTGCGTCGTAGTTTTGTGTGAAATGCCAATGTCATTTAAAAATAATGCATGGGTCGTAGTTAGCCTAACTTACTGTCGTTGTACAGAGAGATACGACATTTTAAATCATTTTAATAATATCCGCAGCAAATCGAATTTCGTTTGCAAACACGATTAAGCTTCTTTCAAATAGGGGAACTGTATTTTAAGCATTTTATTTATTTATTTAATTATTGTATTGTTTTAAGAAAGATCAGATTAGTCCACTTATGTCCTGCCATGTCTGCTGTAAAGGCCACACATTTGGTCTTATGATACGCCAAAACTGGACTAAGTCGGGCCTTTCAACAAACATTGACAAGTATAGGCTAAACACATACAAGTAATTATTTTGCTCCTATACATTTTACATATCAGACACATATGCTGGGCCTTGTACCTCCAACCACTGGGTTTTGTGTCTTTATAGGGCCAGCTGCCTTTTCAGTTGATTTCGTGCTTTGATATTTCACATAGATGGTCTCTGTCCCTCGCTTTATTTCTCTTTCACTATTCACAGACAGACACATTCACACACTGACCAGATGAAATTCTATGTCCATGTCTATCATTCAGGAGCCTGTGCACAGTGACCGAGTACAATGCTCTTCCTTGTTTTAACTCGTATAAAAGCATTCGTTCTGCGAGGACGCATAATTCATGCACTTAATTTATACCTCTTAAAGAACGAAACAGCTGTATCATTTTTATGGATTTCAGTACTAAACCTGTATTTCTTTCTCTCGATTCCTCTCATCGCTTCTGCTTTTCACTCAAATTCTTTATGCATTTGCACAGTTTGTCCTAGACTAGTATCAACAAGAAGTGACACGGTGTTGCCGACAAGACGGAAGTAAGATACAAACGACTGAAGAGTGCAATAAAAAAGTTCAAAAAGCACACGGACTCAAAGCAGTCCCCATTTGTCCACAGTCTGCTGGAAACGGAAACGCAGGGACAGCAGAAAGTCACTGACCGTGCATGGGCAAGGTTGTGAAAGTCTAGATAGATTTCTTCTCTTTAAACGTGCATCTAAACGATGGATTCTTTACGTACATGGCTTCTTTATCCAGATGGATAGACGAACACTTCAGCGCTTATGTGTAAGGGAACTAGATCATGTTGTTGACTTTGGTCATGTTTAGAAGGAAGTCTGAACGCCAGGGCTCCGTTAGAGTCACGGGACTGTGCAAGCCAGAGCATTTTCTTACAGAAGGGGTATTTGTGTACTTTCATTTTGCTTTTGAATTACAGTCCACTTTTATATTTAAGATACATTTGAACTTTGATTAGCTACCTATGTGTGTCTTAACCAACCTAATATAGTGGTCAACGCATGCATAAATTACATATGTGTGTGTTTCGTTTTGCTTTGTTTTTACTATAGTTTGTGACCTAAATGTAAGCAATAAAAATACAAAACAATATTTAGAAGTATTTAAAACGAGTTTTATGGTCGCTTTTTTAAGTTTTAAGTTTCAGTATTTAATAATGGCTTGTTATGTGATGGTTTTTCGCCTAGGCACTCTGCAAAAAGCTAAAAGGTCGCATCTAAATATTTATAGTCACATCTCAATTTGTGAAAATGTGTTTATAATAACTGGCCGCTTTACGACAATAATACACAAGCAGAGTTTTGATGACTTTTTTTTCCCCAGTGTGCAAAATTGCTGAAAATACTAAAATAAGTCGAATCGTTCACTCATTGAAGTGTAGAGTATATATCATATTTTAATGATTTTTAATTGAATTATAAATGTTTCGTTTTCATTCACACCAATGCGGATTCCCACTGGCTGAACTGTTTATTATTATTATTATTATTTATTTGAACTACCGATAAAGATTTCAACACTTCAGATTATTATTTGCTAATATTGTTGGTATATGCATTTGTTGCTTTCTGATCCTCCTTTTGCATTTCCACAGGTGCGGACCGGAAAAGAGGCCGTCAGACATATTCCCGCTTTCAAACATTAGAGTTGGAGAAAGAGTTCCACTTCAACCGTTACCTTTCACGACGGCGGCGTATTGAGATTGCACACGCCCTGTGCTTGACCGAACGCCAGATCAAAATCTGGTTCCAAAATAGAAGGATGAAATGGAAGAAAGAGAACAAATCAACGGGCCACTGCTCTCCTGCTGCTGACCAAATCGGGGGTGACGAGGAAGAGGAAGATGATGAGTAGCCACGCTAGTGGAAAATATAAAAATAGACTATATTGATTCAGTCTGCTTTATTTCGGGATACACTGAGTTGAAAAAAAAACATGCTACTTACAATACTGTAGGTAAAATGTCACTGTCGTCGCTATGTAACTTGTGTCAGAGGTGTTAATGTGTTAGTTAGACTATACTAGTAATACAAGTAATTTGAAAATGCATTGTAATATAGTTGTAGCCTATACGTTTAATAGTCCTACTGTATATGTAGCCTAAATTATACACATATGATTAATATTAGTGTTAACAATACTGGATCATATATTGGTGACTCATATATTTGTGATCGTATACGTTCGGCCTATAGTCACTGTGGGGCCAAACACAGAAGGGAGCAAGCTATTTTAAATGATTTCATATTTTGATATTGTCCCTACTCTGTATCTATGTGTACATTTCTGTCTGCTTAAGCATTTTTCCCTGTTATATTTTGCGCAAGTGTTAAAATAAACGAACTGTACAGCTGACCACAAGATGTTTGGATTTTTGACTCTCGGGGTATTTTCTTTTCTGTGTTCTTTGATTGGTTTTCGTTTCGTTTCGATTAATATCAAAATAATGTCGAGAAAAGCCCCCTGAATGTGATAATACCACGAGCATGTATGTTAATATTTTTTAAAGACCCATGCCTTTTTAAAATGTTGCCCTAAGCCACTCGAAAATCCGCATCTGCATAGTTTTATTCAACAACAACAATAGTAGTAATAATAGTAATAATAATAAATAATACATAGAAGAGTAATAAAAACGGAAGCAACCTCGATGTCTACTTTTACTTTCTATTCACTATCAGGTTAAAACATCCTCCAAACAAGTAATTTTTTTAATTAACAGTTACATACTAAAATGTTAGTAATATACTGAAAAAAAGCGTAAATTAATATTTGTATATTATTTGGGAATGAAATTGTTTTGTTGTGGACAAAAGAATACAATTAAAATATCAACAACAATAATAAACATTTTTAAAAAAGTACATATCTATAAATTAACCAAAATTATAGAGTTATTTAATTTGGTAGATTTATTAGTATTCAGTGGAATTGAAATTATTTCACAAAGTACAAAGCACTGTTATATTCTATAATATTATAGTGATATTGTCGTTATTTGCCAACATTAATACAACAGTTTTCGTTTATTGTGACACAGTTTTTCTCTCTTAGGTCAAGCCGAGTGCTTGTGGAGAAGTGACAGGTTCTGTATCGTGTGAGACCAAAAGAAGGCGTTTATATTATGGGGTTGTAAACTAATGTGTTTAGTGCATCAATAAAAAAAGCCGGAAACGCCATAAAAGGGACAAAAAAATCTGCAGAATGGGAAAACGGTCGGTCTGTTCTCGTTTCAGATCTTGTAGCAGCAAGCTTTTGGTGGCAATAACTTTTCCGATTTAGATAAAACTGTAATATTATAAGTGACCCTTTTTTATTTAATGTGTTTATTTTGTTTAACGCAAATCTCCAAAGTCTTCAATGCTTTTCGCTTTATTGTGTTTTTTAAATGTGCATTTTGTCGCATTGCGAATTTTTCGTGCATCTATAGTTTAGTGCAATGCATTTCTCGCTTAAACTGTCAGGGTTGAGTATTGCACTATACTGCCATAACGTGACCAATATTTTCGTCCTACATCTTTCGTTGTGTTTTTTTATTATTATAACCAATGTTTCACTTATATGCCTTTCTTTTTTAATCGAGATTGTTTTACTTTTCCAATATTAATCAATATCAAAAATATTAATTTTAATATTTTTTTATTGGCTAATTATTTTGTTTTGTTCTTATTGCAGTATTATGGATCTGCTTTTACCGTAGCTAATCCTCATCTCGAGCATTTTAAAAATAAAGAGCATTTCTTTTTTAATCGAGATTGTTTTACTTTTCCAATATTAATCAATATCAAAAATATTAATTTTAATTATTTTTTATTGGCTAATTATTTTGTTTTGTTCTTATTGCAGTATTATGCATCTGCTTTTAGCGTAGCTAATCCCCATCTCGAGCATTTTAAAAATAAAGAGCAAACATGGTCTCTTGAGGTAGACGTTATATATATATAAAAACCTGACTTAGTCACTAACCAGTTTATAGCACCGTAAACAATAACATCCCTGTAGTCTCTCTGATCTCCCTTGATTCGCGACATTGTTCTGGATGGCTTAACTTTATATAAAGGCTCGTTCGTGCTATTTTGTCTTAAATTATAAAAGAAAGAATCAAACCGCACTGATGTTATATTTCGGCTTCAAAAACACAAATATAACATGCTCCAAACTGTAATCTTCCCCGTGTGTCTAATACGCTTTTAGTTCGTATATCAGTGCGTGGAAACAAGTACGAAAATAGGAGATTTCCTTGCGATTGTATAAGGAAAAAGATGGCGACGGCAGAGCTACTGCTGTTAAAACAGTCATGAAGAAATGCAATAAATTCCTTGTTGTTTTATGAAAATTTACAACTTTGTGATAGAACTTTATGAGTGCCTGGGTCCTGGGATTGGCCGAGGATGGTCATGTGGACGAGTAACCGTGAACATGAACTTTTTATGATTTCCCAAGTGGTTATATTGCAGCATTCTTTTGGCCGCAGCACTTAATGTAGCTTCACTGTGCTCCTTAAAGGTTCTTGCTCTATTTTTATAGTATATTTTGACCGACACTGAAAATGAAACACAGTCGGAGAGCATTGTTCAGGCTGATGTTCTCAGAATGAACAGGGAGAGAACAGCCTCCTCTCCGCTCTGCTATGCTAATGTGACCGCATGTGATTGGGATAACCACTGCGATGGAGTCTTATTAAGATCTGGACACGCAGTAGGGTCTCATCTAATTTTTCCTACGGGGGTCTGACTCCCGTCGACTAAAGCGAGTGGAAGCTATGGTGCCGCTGTCATTTTCACTGCTTCGCTCTAATGGCGGGACCAAGAAGAGCAACAGGACTTACCGAGCGCGAGCTACGGCGAGAGGTTTGCGCCTCTCTGTCCTGGTGCTGGGTGACGAATTATCAACAAAGGTAAGTTTGGCATTGTCTCACAACCGCACCGTTTCTCTGAGGTAAGAGCTCGACCAAGCCTAATCATGCGCACTGGAAGGACGTACTCTACTTCTAAGCTTACACGCGCGACTTATTAGTAAACACCTTATCTAAATCCAATTATTCATTTCCATCTTGGGTGGAGCAGACATAAGCGTTTTGGTGCCTTTCCTTGCCCTTTCTTTTGGTCAGTGTTGGGGTGTTCAGATAGAATGCATGGTGTGTATTTACAGAGATTCAGATGTGCTGATTTCGGATTTTTCCACTGCATTACTGTATTTATGATATGGAGCGCAGTCATGGCTGCAGCGAGAGGGCGAGGTTTGAAGAAGCTGCTGTCTTGCCAATCGGATTTTAGCCTTATATCCCTGGTCAATTATTCAGTGAAATGCGCGAGATATTATAAAGTTATATACATGCGATAAAATGTAATGCTTACCGCCCTAAACTACAAACTAATAATAATACAAAAACAAACAAACTAATCATAATAATTATAATAATAAAAAAATATATATATAATGATACTCGAAGGCCTCACTTTAATCTTTAGGGTTATGTTCAAAATACTCCAAATACCCAAATGTCTCCTTGTGTGTTTTGCATAGACGTCTTTCACTTCCAGATCAGATGATCACATTTTCCAGGTTATTCTACCGGCTGCTGTGAGAGGAAGGCGATGATTCCTCGCGGCTCTGCTAAGCATTGGCTATTTTCTCTCTCGGCTCTCTATTCCATGCCGTCCAGCAAATTTGTAACGTTCCTAAAAAATATATTGTTCACTTGTTCATGTGTTTATTTTCTGTAACAATGTATGCTGTATGGAGCAAGGCTGATGTGGGAAATGAGTCATGTCTGTCTGTCTGTCTGTCTGTCTGTCTGTCTGTCTGTCTGTCTGTCTGTCTGTCTGTCTGTCTGTCTGTCTGTCTGTCTGTCTGTCTGTCTATCTATCTATCTATGCCTCGCTGATTTTTTTAGGCAACTTGTATGTAATTAATACAATGTTTGGAATATATCACATGTTTGAGAACTATCATCTCTGTATCTTTCACGAGACTGGCAGTCTTACATAATATATATCCAATAGACTGTGAATAATTAAATATTAAGTATTTTGTTTTATCAGAAACGTATATGTGCATTAACCTGGTCGGTATTTTCTAATTTCATCTTCCTAGGTGCATGAATCTGGTCAGCTTCTTGTTGTCGAGAGATGCTGACACAAATCCAAAGCACATGAGCCATTTTCCGCTATCTGGCGCCATCTAGTGTTCATTCTTGCATTTCGCCAACACAGACTACTTGGAGTAGAGGGTGTGTTTATTGCACTGTGTGTGTGAGACAGAGAGAGGATTTATAACAGTGCGCATTTGTTTGCTGTATTGTGTGTGTGTGTGTGCGCGCGCGCGTGCACGCCAGCGCGTGACGTTTTATGGCAGTGTGCGAATGTGTTTTAGTGTTCTTCTAAAGCACGTTTTATTGCTGTGTGAGGGTTTGTGCGACTGTGTGCGCGCAGTATCTTTTCTTCCTCTTTTATGAAGTCACACCAGCATTCACCACTCACCAACAGAAGTGTGCTTTAGCTTTTAAATATTAATACACCTCTTAAATGTTGTATGCAGTAGGCTAAAGCACACACGTTGCAGCCGCAGATAACAGGAAAGACAGGGAGGGGTTCTCGGCCCGGTGGCAGTGAAACGTAAAAGAATGTAGGGGCTGTAAATTCTCCTAGCTGTTCTTGCTGCTCTTTGAAGTGTCTGCGTTTGGGGAAGATTTGTGGCACACACACACACACACAACCTGAGGCCTGAAGGGGTTATATTCCTTCTACTCTGTTCTCTTGTTTCTTGTAACGCATCCATAATGTCAGGGTTTGACTACTCTTAGGTTATTTCACTGTAAAGAGAATGAAGTGCGTCGAGGCCTGGGTGCGAACTGACCTGTGTGCACTCAAGCCAAAACCTACATCCTTCTCCAGTTTTTAAAGTCATGCTGACCTTTATATTTCTTTGGCGTTCTCTCTTAAGGAAGTACATTTTCCAAGCAATAAGTGTTTATTTGGACTGGTAGTGGGCATAGTAACCGGAAAGAGAGAGAGAGAGAGAGAGAGAGAGAGAGAGAGAGAGAGAGAGAGAGAGAGAGAGAGAGAGAGAGAGAGAGAGAGAGAGAGAGAGAGAGAGAGAGAGTGAGAGGGAGGAGGGACTGCTTGGATATTGTACTACTTCTGTTTAATGTCGTAAAGAGTGAATGTGTGATATGGTTTGTCTCTTGGTTTTTGTGTATATTTGACGGCTCTGCCGTTTTGCACCTTAAGTACTATAATTTGTAAGCAATTCCAGTCGCAAGACACAAGTTTCCATAACGTAAAAAGTACAGGCGCTCTCCTTTTATTTGCAAAGCTCCCGCATTTACGACTTCAATGATTTATGCTATTTCAACACATGGATAATTGCAGGGCGGATTTTAAATCATTGTTAACATAAATATAAACGTCCTTTTCAAAGTAGCTTAAAGTGAAATGAAAAAGTTGTATTCTTTGATCGACCTAACAAATATAATCATCATTATTTTTGTTGAAAACAGAGAGCCGTAGTCTTTATAACCATCCGCATACTCAGAAATCCCTTGTTATGAGTGGCTGACAGAGCTTCTGAAAATCAATAAGGCTTTTATCCATTTGGTTCATGATGTTAGTGAAATCTGATATGGATATAGAAATACATAAAGACGGACTTTTCAATGATTGACTAATTTATAAAGACACGGACACCTCCATTTATTTTGTATTTTGTCTAGCATGCAGTTCTCGGATTTGTTCATTTAGACGCGCGTGCAGGTCTTGTAATTATTGTATTTTACTCGTGCTTTAGCGTGCATGTGGGAGAAGAGCTTTCATAAATTAACGTCGGGGTATACTTTAAGACAAGAGTTCGCGGATCCCCCTCTCCTGACTTTTTGACAGTAAAATGCATGCGCATTTGTAAATGAAATTTGATTAACCAGATTGCTGTATATCCTAAAATATACAAACAGCACATATAAATAAAATGTATCACTTACTGACCTTCCGGTATTTATGGGAGAAGATAAACAGTGAAACCGTGAGCATAATTAACGTACCATAAATATGAAGCACGAAAATAATGTATACTCAAATGAAATTAAAGCGTGTAAAGGCAGTATATATATGATATAAAAACGGCTACCACGGTCTTAACGTAAATTTAAAGGAAGCCTAAAAGAACCTTAATTTATGTTAAAATATATTTTACTCGAAAGAGACACGGCATCATGTGTAAAGCCTGCATGACATTTTAACTGTTCAGTTTCAAGAATTAGTATTCATAACAAATGTCTGACACCAGCATTCAAAACAGTGAACTTGTGAGCTCTTTATATATTTTATTAACTGCTTTTTACAGTTTTAAATTCATGTATTCTTTTTTTTAATCACTAATAAAAAAATCAGTCAATAAAGAAAAAAACCTCAATAGTTGTTTTTCATACGCATTATTTAAACAGTCTAGAAAAGTTAGACACACGTGCAGCTATTAATAATGTTCATTAATGCACATTTTACATACTCACATATGCTCCACACTCGGGAAATTTACAGAACGTTATAGAATTGACACTAAAAAACTTAATATCAAAACACGTAACTCCATATCCAAAGTGGGTGTACAATTGTTCACTTTTACTCATCACCAAATAAGTGACTTGCACGGATGTATTCAGAAAAGTTGACTATTAGTCCATTGCAATCCGATTGTCTCGCTGGATTCTGGGGTTCCTCGACGAGGAAGAAAATACCTGTAAAGATAGAGAAAAAAAATAATGAAGTTAATAATAAAACACGAGTTTTTTTTTTGGGAGAAAGACGTATCACACTTGTATTTAGAGTTACGTTTAAATACTGTGCTATCACAAATATGTCTATGTTAAGAATTCATAGAAAGTGTAATGGTAGTTATTGCTCATTAATAATTAACAAACGTTGACCGGGACTTTCTCCCCCTTGCTCATTGCTACAAATGGAAACACAATAGATGCTTCCCGTTAGCAGAAAACTATGCAATGCGAAAGGAAACGCAGCATCCTAGTCAAAGGAAACCGAAATGAAAGTAAATGCACGCAACCCCCCGTGCACCACCTTTAAAAATATCCACTTGTTGTGCCGCAAATGGTTTATTGGTCGTATAGCGACAGGATACCCGGCCACCATAACTGTACTTTTGGTTAATGAAAAACACACACGCTCGGCCAGTGCAACGCAACACCAAACACAAAAGCTAAAACACTGTTGAATTATTTGCTGGCATTCTCAAACCATTAATTTAAACTAAAGAGGAAACATCTTGTGGAAAATGCTGTCAAAAAAGTCTGAGTCTGTTTTATACTCAAACGCACATAAATACTTAAAACACACACACACACACACACACACACACACACACACACACACACACACACACACACACACACACACACACACACACACACACACACACACACACACACACACACACACACACACACACACACACACACACACACACACACACACACACACACACACACACACACACACACACACACACACACACACACAGTACTGTCGTTATGTGTCAAAATTAATATTTAGCCTAATAATTTAGATGATCACAAAAAATAAAATAAAAAAACGTTTTTGTATATACACCAACATATCTGTTACCTATTGGATTTTGTCGAATAGTTTTGCTCAGGCTCATTTACTTTACACTGTTTATATATAGGCTTTGGTTTTCTTTAACACGTCGTTGACCATTTATAAATCACTATTAAATTACAGTGATGAAAAAAGCGATGTAGCCGCGATCATCAATATGTCATTTTATCTATTGTGACCTACTTGTGCGATAAGGCCTAGTACATTACCTATCTGAAATATAAATAAGGAAGGCTGGAATATGATCAAATGTTGTACGGAATAATGTGTGTTTGGAAAATCTGCTACTCCAGGGCTTGTATGTTGACACTCTATTCTCCAATGGTATGATAGGACCAAAGACGACTGACTGTATGTGGGGGCACAAAGTGTTGATGTATTCAATTTAGCGTTTTAAAATTCCTATGTGATTCGTATTGTGCAATTTCATTGGAAGGTACGGAAAGGGAGAAGGGATTAAAAAAAATCTAGCTCTCTGCTCGGGGTCCCCCGGCGCGTGCAATCACAGCCCCCCTCAAGGGTGCTATTTTGCAGGCACGTCCGCTCGCTATTGGTCAGTGGCTGGTCAGATGGTACGGTTTCCCTCTGTCCCGCACTGGCACATAGCCACCCAGAACACCCCCCCACCCCCCAACTAAAACCCAATCTCCGATAAACTACTAATAGCTAAACCACTTGGACTATAAAACACAACAAATCATAAACCAAGCAAAAGAGCCGTACCCTCCCAATGAGTTCCTATTTTGTAAACTCAACTTTCCCAGTGACTCTGCCCGGAGGACAGGAGTCGTTCTTGGGACAGATACCGTTATATTCCTCCGGATACACAGACCATTTACGACACTATCCCGGTGCTGCTTATGGAGGTTCCAGTGTCCAAGAGAAGGCGTACCCATCCTCCTTTTACCAGCAAGCGAACGGTGCCTACGGCAGGGCAACCGCAGCAGGTCCCTGCGATTATGCGACAGCAAGCTTCTACAGGGAAAAGGACGCTGCCTGCGCCCTCGCCAGCATAGAGGAACACTCCTTCGTTCTCAGTCAGGATCATCGCAAGCAAGACTGCACGGGGTCGACGGGGAAAAGCATCTACCCTGAGGCCGACGAACAGAAGTCGTCAGCGCCTGTTTATCCTTGGATGCAACGGATGAACTCGTGTAACGGTGAGTTCATGTTGTCTTTTTCACCCTTCATTTTTCCTCATCGCTAATAAAGACGGAGAGCGTGCAATACGTGACTCACAGCTTCACTGTACAATGCCGGAAGCCCAAACTGTGAAAATGCGCTCGTCTCCACCATAGTGTCATATTGAAAACAAAGCCACTCCTGTAACGTTCTGTGAAATCTCTCATATGTACTATACTTGATTTTGAGGGAGGACATTTAGAAATATGTTCACCGCAAGGCTCATATCATTTAAATCACTGGAGAAGCTTGTCTAATTATAAACAGAAGAGCTGTTGCATTACCGTATGTCTTTTTGCAAAATGACCATTGTTGTTTTGGCACATCTGTTACAGTTTTTTCCATCTTGGGATACGAACAATGAATGGCGTAATATAAAAAGCACGAAATATAGCCATATGCTTAGACTATGCACTAGTTCGTGAAACAGAGAGAAACTCTAAAGTGCAATTCTGTAACTTGATTTTAGTCGCTGCCCATTACTAGCCCTATCCGTTAACAGTGGTTTCATGCATAATAATAAAAAAAGATCAGCAGTATGGACATCTTTGTACACGTACACGTTTCAGTCACAAACACAACTTTGACAAGTGCTCAAACGATTACTGGACGCACTGCGTCTATGTTCATATATGAAGTTTGATATGAAGCATATAAATAGACCGGTATCTTTTGTTTATATCTGTCACGAAAATAAGGATAATCACATTTCCTCTGTATTTTCCCCCTCATCGCAATAAAACTGTTTTTGACCTCTCAATATGTCTGCACGTGGGTTGAAACGAGGACAAAATAACTAAAAATAGACCTAATAAACCTGTTTAAATATGGTAAAAATACAAAATAGCATAAATGTGTGATATTGTGGACCTTGTATTGTAGGTGCATAAATTTCACTCTGCCTTGAGTGTTTCTTGTCATTATGTCGAGTTGTTTTCTCCGGACGCATTTATCATTGTAATAAACACGCTCTCGGTGTTAATGTTTGACTTTTCTCTTTTATCTCATGGACAGGGACTTTCGGTAACGCTGGCCGAAGGGGTCGTCAGACGTACACTCGCTACCAGACGTTAGAATTGGAGAAAGAGTTCCACTTTAACAGGTATCTGACCCGAAGACGCCGCATCGAGATTGCGCACGCACTGTGTCTGACAGAACGTCAGATAAAGATCTGGTTCCAAAACCGACGAATGAAATGGAAAAAAGAGAACAAATTGATCAACTGTTCACAAACCAGTGGCGAAGAGGAGGAGGAGAAGAGGACAGAATGAAAGTTTAAACGATAAAATCCACCCAAAAAGAAAACTATTGCATTGAGGGCACCAGACACCACTCTGTAATAACACAAATGAAGACTTTCCATCATGTTAGCAACTGTAGCATTCCTGTTAACTCATAATTGTAATTTCTTTTGTGATTTTTTTTTTTTTGTACATGACGTTTAAAACATGTGGTTTTGTGCGCTCTTACTCTGACTTTAGATTTGCTCTTATAACTGAAATGTCCATGTTGAACGAAGCTATTTGAAATTTGTGTCATATTCGTGTTTATATTTAAGCTGTGTAAAAACAAAAATAAATTCCCCTTGTACGGAAAACGTTTTTTCTATCTTTCATTTTTGAAGGTAAACGTTTAGACACTATGTGAATTAATTTAGTGAGACTGGGTGAAAAGCAGTTAGAGATTTTAGAAAAACATAATACACATCAGTATATATATATATCATATAGCCCATATATATAGCACGTAGGCTGCTTTACTTTTTTGTTTGCTATTTAATAAAACAAACAGATCTTTCCGCTTGTCATACATGCTGTACCTATATGATATGATGACGGCCGAAATGACTAATCCTTTTTTTTTGCACCTGTATGCTTTCCCTGTATTATTTTTATTTTTGTTAAGAAAACTAGTTCAAACAAATTCACGGTTGACCCATTGGTGATGCAATGAGTAATACAGCCTTTACCGCATCTTTAGCCTGTAGGGCAACATGATAACCATGCACTCTTCTGCGTAACTAGTATGAAATTTCAGTACCTGCGGGATAATATGTAAATATATGATATATTTATTAGTGTGCATATGATATTTTAGTACAAATACTGGTCACGTGTTTTCCTGATTTCATTAGACAGGTACAAAGCCCCCCAAAAAGTTTGAGTTAGGGATTTGGTTTCGCTTTTTGTATTACTAAGAGGCCGAACGTTGCCCACTTGGTTCCAAAATACTTCCTACAAAGTGAGAGGTGAGAAGGTTCAGTAGGTTTTAATAGATAACCAAAAGAGAAAGCTGACCTGTCGACGCTGGTCACTCACCCCGAGAGACTATACAGCCTGGAGGGATAAGCGACAATAAACCAAATTCTTCAGGTGGAGGTTCCTAATTGCCTCTTTAAAAAATTCAACCCCAGTATCAGACATAATTTACATAATAATAAAAAATACAAGTAATAATGCATTAGTTTTCTACAGGCATGCAACGTTACATTAAATTATATTTATATTTGAAAAGCAGAGTATAGCCCATCTGTGCATGAATGTGCATTCACAGAGCACAATGGATGGACTTCATGCGTCTTCGCAGCCTATAGAATATTTTAAATATGTTAAATTCTGCACTTTTCCGAACATCAAAAATATTGCTAAAATGTCAGTGTAAATGTTGATCTGAAGTATTTCAGCGGTGCTTTTCCGTCTTTAACGTAATCAGAAGTGAATGGAAGTGTAGTACAGATTTACATCATGTACATACATGAACCAGCAATTGGTGGTTTGTCAACAAACCGTATATCATCTTGGAACATAAATCACCATCTCGCATTCCTTATGTGCATTCCATAGAATTTTCTGCGCGAGGAGCTCATCTTTGGAACGCGTCTAGTAAAAAGTCACATCGCTTCTTGCGTTTGAAAATACACATCTGCGGCAAGACCAAGACTAACGAATGAATATGCTGGAAATTAGCGAAATATAATTTGTTTGAATTTCCCCTCTTTAAACTGGAATTAATATAGTATTAATATTTCATGCAGTCAGGGTTATAATCAGTGCTTAATTTTTTATTATCATTATTCTACTTGACATAAGGTACAATTTTAAATTAGGCTACTAAAGTAGCGGTGGGGTTTCACTATATTACAACCGTTATAATTTGAAGAACTGTATAATAATATATTCTTAACATGTTAAAATGTAATTGTTTTATTTCTTTTTTTTTTTTTTATCCGGAATGATTTGACAGTTAACTGCATATTGATATCTGCATATCAAGTAGCCTACGCATTAGCCTATAGTTTCTGGGCAATGTCTGTATGCGTTAAAGGTCGATAAATACACTAAACGTAATTAATAACACAAACAAACTACAAAGAAGATCAGTTTTATTACAATTTAAAAGAGATATAGCTTGCGTTAAGCTCTGAAAAATATATTTCCAGCATGCAATTCATTTTATTCCCAGTAGGTGACGCTGTCCCCTTACATGCAGCAAATCCTGCAAAGGGAGGAACACGTTGACTCGAGTCTAACGACTCCCCGTCTCGTCATCATTTGTAACCATAGAGCATGAATTACCTCTTGAAGTCATCAGTGAGAATTTACGACTGGTCAACAAAAGCACGTGATTCTCAAACGCACCCCCACCCCCATATTTGGCCGCATACATAGCAAAAACGAAGTACAGTGCATTGCTATAATTCATTAATACATCATAAATCGTGAAGCACAGCGTTATAACGACCAAGATCTACAAATCAAGCCCTCTAAAACAACCTAAATGAGCTCTTACTTTGTAAACTCGTTCTCAGGGCGCTACCCAAATGGCCCTGACTATCAGTTACTAAATTATGGAACTAGCAGCAGCGCTATGAACGCCTCGTACAGGGACTCCGACACCATGCATTCAGGCTCTTACGGCTGCAACTACAATGGAATGGACCTAAGCGTCAGCCGCTCAAACAGCACTGGCCACTTTGGGGCGGTTGGGGACAACTCCCGGGTCTTCCAGTCTCCAGCCCCGGAGACGCGATTCCGGCAGCCGTCAAGCTGCTCGCTCGCGTCTCCGGAGCCGCTGCCTTGTTCCAACAGCGAAAGCCTTGGACCCAAAGTCTCTTCGCCCCCTTCCGACCAAAGCAACAACACTGCGGGTAATAATCTAACCAACAACACACATTTCACAGAAATCGACGAGGCCAGCGCGTCTTCTGAGACCGAGGAGGCGTCGCACAGAGCGAACTCTGCACCACGGACACAACAGAAGCAAGAGACCACGGCAACCTCCACTACCTCGGCGACGTCCGATGGCCAAGCTCCCCAAATATTCCCCTGGATGAGGAAACTACATATTAACCATGGTACACACGTATTTTGTTTACGTCTCTTTGTTTGCTAGCGAATGCGTAATGTGTTCAGCTCTGATTTTAATTCACGCGTGGCGTCAGTAACAGCCTTTATTTCAGATGTCTGTGAAAGTGCCATAAATCTATCAAGTGTGGAGCCTCGCAAACTGTGGAAGAGAGAAAGGGAGCGGGGTGGAAGAGAGGGCAGGAAGGTTTACAAGTTGTTGTTTCTGTGAAAAGTTCAGCTTTATGGTGTGTGGGAATGTGATTAGTTCAGTGTTGGAGAACCGGTAAGAAAACAGAGAGAAATAACACGGAATAAAAGGCAAGAATAGTGGGATGGATGGGGAAAAAAATTGAATACATATAATAATAATTTCGAATGTTTGGTGCTGTATTACATCTAGAAAATATTGAGGTTTTAAGAAGTAAAACGAAACAAAAACAAACGCCATGAGCCCACAGTGAGACTGTGCAGTGTACCATTTGGCGATTTCCCTGTATACGCATTCAGTTGTAAATCGTGTCACTCATGTGTATATAGCAAAAAAAAGTTTTTTTTGTGCAGGTCAATGCTCGCTAATCTTTATTCCCCTTTGCGTTTTGTCCACATTATTCAGATATGACTGGACCAGACGGCAAAAGGGCCCGAACTGCATATACCCGCTACCAGACGCTAGAGCTGGAAAAAGAGTTCCATTTCAATAGATACCTCACCCGAAGGAGGAGGATAGAGATAGCGCACGCTCTGTGCCTCTCGGAGCGTCAAATTAAGATATGGTTCCAAAACCGGCGGATGAAATGGAAAAAGGACAATAAACTGAAGAGCATGAGTCTGGCTACCGCAGGCAGCGCTTTCCAGCCATAGTTCTATCCCAAGTCCTACAACGTGGTGTGCAAAAGAAAATCACGAGGAAAACGAGATCAAAACATTACCTACAGAGTACTGTACATCGCGGCACCTTTCGGCATGTTATGGATGTTTTAGGCATTTAAAAATTCTACTGTGGTACTGTTATAATGAAACGAAAATTATTGTTCATATGTTGTTCTTTTAATACTATGGTGACTATAATTTTGTCAAGTAAATAAAACTGAAGGGGAAAGAAGCTATCAATATACCGCCTAATGTTCTTGTTATGAATATTGTTTATGTGTCAAGTGCTATGTTAATGCTTTCTTGAGAGTTAGCATGTGAGCTCTTAAATGTTATAACTTATTTACCTATACACGTGTATAAATTTTGAGTTTACAGCTTAGAAACGCATCTGCCCTTGTATGAAGTGAAGCTCTAGTTTAGTGGTGACTGCAGTAAATTGAGCAGAAACCTCTGTATATTTCATCATCCTCTGTTTAATCATTGTCTAAATAATCGCATTCAATTTGGTATGTGTTCAAACTCTTCTAATATTTTCGAGAGAAAAAAATGAAATGTGTAAATAGTCCTCCCTAGATTCTTGTACCCGTTCATACGTGTGTATAATTGTATTCCAAATATGTAATTGTATATTACTGGATCATGTTTATGTTCCAAAAAGGATGTACATATTGAACATTTTTATTGTGATCAGTTGGCTATTTGTAGTAGGCAGAATTAACGGCAAACGTGTGGAAAACGAAAAAAAAAAAAAAAAAAAATGTCGAACTGCCTGTTAGCATTTTGCCAAAAAGCTTTTTGTATTTGTTTGTAGTTTAACTTGGAGCAAAAAATAAAGTTCCTCATATTCAAATCTAATACTTTTCTTGACTGTTCTTCAATGTACACACAATTGAGACAACCAATTCTTATCAATGGTTGACAGTTATCGATTACAAACACAATATTCTCTCAAAATCAAAATACTGCACGGTCCTTTAAATGACTGAGAAACGTTTTGCTACGCCAAAGTGCAGATCCGTGATCTGTATACTGACAGTTCACGCTCAACTTGGACACTAATAGCAAAAAGCTTAATATTAAGCGAAAACAGACATTAAATATTCACCAAAACCTGGCGCGTATACAAGTTAAGACCTTTCTATATTCCCGCCAATTCTACACAACACACACGTTCCAGAATGTTTACATAATTACGCTCTACTATGTATACCCCTGTATTTCTGAGTCCTAGTAAAGAATCACTGAACCTTTACACTTACCATGCGTGCCAAACTCTTCTACCTCTAAGTTTTGAGAGCCGAGTGGAGGTCCCTGCAGTGTACCAACGGCCACTTGCCTTTTGTAATTTTGCTTTTCCTTTGCCCAAACTATACAAAAAGTAGCTATGACATTTACATGTCAAACGGATGAGCGTTTTATCTTGAAGTTAGATCGTAAAAATCGCCCAGGCCACAGACAGATACCCCTTACTGGCTCTCAAAAGTCACGTGGGGTCCATAAAGTTAGTTTTATGGTTTTGGGGAGTTGACAATGTACTATATATTTCACATTCTAGAATGCAAGTGACGGTTTAACTGCTTCGAGGGGATTCTAAAGGGTCAGTTGTGAGAGGAAGAGCGTACCAGTAGGCCACTACAGTGCCAGTGTCTAGTCGTGCAATGTCTCTCCGGTTCTACTCACTTGGAGGCGGAAATATGGACAGTGGACCGCGCAGAGTCAAAGTAAGTTCAATTTAAGGCTGCGTTGGCTGGTGATTTGATCTAGGAAGATGTGGGAAGGAAAGGAGGGGTATGTCTCAAGTAGAAGTGTCAATCATTTTGTTTCTGTGAGTGCAAGAAGAGGTCCTTAGATATTAGTTGTGTCATATGCTAACGCGTTATCACAAGGGTTCATGTACACTGGTACATTAATTAGCATATGAACTTTGGTTATCTAATTTTTAAAAGCTTCGTTAAAAAGTTTTTCTCTATAATGAAATACTTTTTATTCGGTCCATTTAAATCGGGTATATCAAACGTGTGAGTGTGTGTGTGTGTGTATATATATGTGTATCTTATCTGTGTGTGTGTGTGTGTGTGTGTGTGTGTGTGTGTGTGTGTGTGTGTGTGTGTGTGTGTGTGTGTGTGTGTGTGTGTGAAAATAATGGATTTTGGGGGGGATATTTCTTTCTCGAAAAGTCTTGAATTTTTTTTATAGTTAAATAGTTTTATAGTTATAGTTGCACATTATGGCTAATAATTTGTATGAAGTAGGTGAAAATCATCTCCCTGGATCTCGCTCTCCTTTTCACACACACACACACACACACACACACACACACACACACACACACACACACACACACACACACACACACACACACACACACACACACACACACACACACACACACACACACACACACACACACACACACACACACACACACACACACACACACACACACACACACACACACACACACACACACACACACACAACAATATGACAATATGCCTCCCTAAGGTTCTACAAGCAAAGCTTTGTTCCTTCCCCGCCCCTGTATTTTCAAGGGAGGAAGCGCGTAAGGAACACATAGTTGTTGTACTTTTTTAAATGGGCAACTGGAGCCAAGTATTTGGTTAGACTATGATATAACTATATGTTTATCACAGACAAATAGCTATGATAATATATGAACTCCTACAGTATAATTATACTTTCTAAATAAATATTTTTGATTGTTATTTCAGAGCATTTTTGAGGTCAGTTCGAGTTCAACTCAAGTATACAGTTTGAGCATATAATTATATTACACACAAGGCAGCGCGATTGACCTCTTTATATATTTATATTTTACCTATTTTCTTATCTGTAGCAACAGAGAAACTAAGACTGTACTTCTGCTATTAACTATTATGTGCTGTAAATCCCACCAAACGTTACCTTCACTACAGATATGGTGCTTTCCACTGCATGGTACGGCCTGTAACGCAAAGCATAATAATGCAAAACACTAGTTAACACTAATTTGAAAACAGTTAAACAGTTTCCTAATAGCATTTAATAATATTTAATAATCTATTTAATTATTCAGTGGATATTGATGCAAGGGATATTTGTCTATTTAAACTACAATCTAAATTGCGTATTCATTACAAACGGTAAGCTACTTAAAAAGCCTGTAGCCTATGTATAAATAACATAATATGTTGGACATTGATTTTCGGGACCTTAACCTTTATTAAGAAAACACGTTGTAAATTAATCGAAAATCAAACACCTTATGCTTATTTTTCTTATCAAATACTGATCGTCTGCATTTAACATCAACATTACCTACAAAATAATAAATGTTAAGCCTTCAGGGTGTTTTACGGCCTACTTTCAATGAGTGTTACAGATTTTATAGCCCTCCATTTGGCATTTCTGTGTGTGAGAAAGAAGGTGAAGGAGGGAGAGCGCGCTCAAGAGAGAGTAAATGAGAGAGTGTGTGTGTGTGTGTGTGTGTGTGTGTGTGTGTGTGTGTGTGTGTGTGTGTGTGTGTGTGTGTGTGTGTGTGTGTGTGTGTGTGTGTGATGTCCGAGCAACAGAGTTAGGAAGTTTCAGGCCGTAAACAGGAAGGCGAAATTGTGGTCGTGAGCGTGAGTCGAGGGCTACCGTTTCATTTTTCATCAGCTTCCTTTTTAATGATATGAGTGGGGAGGGGTCTGGTCTCCGAGAAAAAAATGCGCGCATTCCTCTAGAAAGTCACTTAAAAAGACAGGCGTCCATACAACCACAATCATAAAGTCCATACTCATAGCATAACGCAAATACAAAACAATGCAAAATGAGGAATAGCAATTCCCCTTGAGTGTTTATGTGCTGTGAGTCACTAAGGCGACTGGGCGTTAATTCTAGGTGTGTTTGTGCGTCAGAGAAATATTTGCAGGGTGTGTGTGATACGTTTTGACACAAACACAGGGGATCAAAGACTACAGTCTATGAAAGTCTGTGAAAGTTAGCCCAAAGACATATACGACTATTTGGTATTACTGTACTTTTTTATTGATGTAATGAGGTTCAGATAAATTATTTAACAGGACATTTAAATATAAAGTATCCAGAATTCTCTGTCCATTGTGCATCTGGTACTACAAATCAATTTCTATGATTTCCATGAAGCCTCTACCATGTAGACGCAGCAATTTCGAACGTTTAAATAGCCATTTTAAAACTAATGCGTTTTGCATATTGATAAGGGGCAATCTGCGAGCATATCTCATCCATAATGCATATGACGGGATCATCCAGGGGTCAGCAGACGGGCACTGCTGCGAAGGCGCAAGCGCAAAACAATACAACTAGCCCATAAAGCAAAATTAAACGATGTCTGTCCTAACCATTTTATATACAGTTTTATACAATTGTTTCTCTTTTTATCTCTTAACATTTGTTTTAATTCTTCAATTTAAAGCCAAGACAAAGAAAAAAAAATCCTCCAGTTTAGTGTGGTGTTTTCTTCATGTTCAGCTGGCCTTCTTGACACTTAAGTAAATTCAGAGAAGAGGAAGAGTTGGGTGAACAGGACAAGCAGAATTTAACTCGCGTCGCCCGCTCGCCATACGGGCTAACCACTAAGCCACAGATTGATTATTCATATAACCCGTTTAAGACCTAGCCTATTAAAAATGGTCCGAATTTGACAATACAAAACCTCTGATTAGATACTACAAATTCTGCAATATTTAGGCTTTTCAGTTATGAATTATATATAATGTATAATAAAAAAGTATTAATTTACGCTACATGAACAATTCTTAAACTGTCTCGTTTTAGGCTAAGGTTAAAAAGACCCTATTTATTTTGTTCAAATGATTTACATATGCATAAATAATAACGAGACTATAATAAATTAAACATAACGAACAACAAATGTATTATTGATAGTATAGTTATTTGTAATCTCAATATCTGATCATTTAATTAGCCTAGATAGAACGTTTAATTGGGAAATAATTCGAATTAAACTTTAAAACATAACTAAAGTTATGATGGTAATATTGTCAAATTTAAATTAAATGTAAATAAATATTTATGGCAAATACATTAAATTAGGCTATAGATTTTATTTGTATTTAAATGATCAGCTAGAGCAAATGCAGGTATATGTACGTGTCTTATTTGTAATTGATCCTATAAACAGTTGTTTAAGTAAATCAAAAGCATATGATATATTTTCTCCTGACGTGATGCTCGAGTTATATTTTCTCAGATGTAACTCTCCTCCGTCGCCAGCAGAGCCCGCTTTAGACCAAGATCGTGATGTCTGAGGCTTCTGCTCTCTGCTTGTCGCCCTGTGAGGACTAAAGCTTTTGAAACATTTAGAAATACGCGATTTTAATTATCAACATAGAATACGAAAATTCCATCCGACATATTTTGAGGTTTTTTTCGTGATCTGAAATGTGCTAACTAACACTTTCCAGCATTTTGCCAATAGAAACTTGCACCGTGAGCAGCCTAGTTCAATGCTTTTGTAAATCAGGAAGCATAAAGCTATGGCTTAGCCACAAGATTGTCTCTCTCTGTCTACATTTAATCCAAAGGAGAGAGAGAGAAGGTGAATGTAGTCTCGTTAGAAGTGGCGCGAGATTTGGCGGGGTCAAAAAGTTCAGGGGTCAAAAGTTTACGTAGTGCGTGACTCGGTCGTTGGCTGTCGACTCACTGCGCTTGACCAATCGCTGGATGTCAATGGCAAAGAGGGAGAAGGAGAAAGAGGGGGGAGTGAGGGGGTTCAGACTGTCTCTTTTGAAAAGATTAGAAAAATGATAGAAAGAGGCGAGCAGAGCTGAGAAGACCGACTTTGTAACAAAGCACGTTCCCGCGAAAGGAGGAGGAAAAAAAGACAATCGATTCCTGAGGTTAGGGCATCAACGAAGAGGCCTGATGCTGCACTGGGAACCTTATCAAATATAGCTTATTCATAGATTCATTTTATTAAATTACATGTATTATTTTGTAAGAAGGCAGCTTGTTTATTAGACAAATAAGTCCAGTCGAAGGCAAATATAACAGATTTTTCGATTTATTCGTATAGCCTTAGAAACGTGACGCTCGAATTAAAAAAATCATCAAATCAGTTTGATGTTTACCTGTCAAAATTACAACAGTGTTGCTGTGTTCGACGGTTTGTTAAAATACATTATTAAAAACGCATTATTTAATTGTTTATTCTATCTACTTTATTACTTTTCGAATAATTTAAGTCCAAATGTGAATCGAATTTCCCTTGTTTAAAATAATAATTTTAACTCTACATATAAATCTTGCATAGGGTTTCTGACCAGCATTTACTTTATGTCATGATATTCACGTCAACATGAGAAATAAGAAACTTATATCTATATATTTTGTAATAAAATAAGAAGCTCGTGACTGAGCTTGTGATTATGAATGCGCTGAAAGCATGTTCAACGCCACGCAAATTAAATATTGTATTTTTTTCTGATATCGAAAGGAATAAAATTATTCATTTTATTTTGATATAAGGCCTATTGTTTTCCGTATTCTTGTTTGTTGATCACATCCTCCTCGTTCGAGACGGAAGACCACCTGCGGTATTGTGTTTACTTGTTTAAAATGTAGACAAGTTGTGAATAAACAAAGGAAATTTGTTTAAGAAGCACATTTCCCTTTTTTAGGAAACTCAAATGAAACTCAAACGTCATATCATATCATATTATATCATATCATATCATATCATATCATATCATATCATATCATATCATATCATATCATATCGTCATGAATAACTTAAACAACGACAAAAACAAAAATAAAAAATAAACTAAATAAATAATATTCTTTAACAACAGTTTTCATATATATATATATATATTTAGCCTATAGCTAAATAAATCTTCACTTTTTACAAGGCGAAAAGATTGAGACCTTGGGATTAGAACTAGTTTGGTTTTCATTTTTATTTGATAAATTAAATATTGATTTTAAAGGCGCGTTCGGAATATGTTAGTGTTGAAAAAGCGCAGAGAAACTGGGCAATTGATAATTTGGTCATGCATATGAATTTTTTTTGCACGAATATTTGGTCTAATGGTGGTCAGTCAGGATGATGTGAGGCTGAACGACTTGTTATTCTCAGAAAGAACATACGTGAGTGGTGAATAATTATATTAGAAAACTCGTCCCATTTGGAGTTCAGTTAGAGTTCACTGAATTAATTTCCATTCCATCCTTGCATGTGCCGTTGCTGGGCAGTGTTGTACCCTCATTATACATATATATATATATATATATATATAGCTTTTTTATTTATATAGCTTATTATATATAGCTTATTGTTATAGCCGCTTAACAGTTTTCGCTTTGCAACTTCTAGCGCTTTAGAAATATATTAAAATATAATTCTAAACAAATATATACACAAATGATTTAGCCTACATTATTTATTTTTAAATATATGGATCGTTTTATCAAGGAGGCATTTGCCGTTACCCTTTGAGCAGATTAACACACGTGTTTTAATTTTTCACACAAAAAAAAGATTGATATTATGTTATTTTTAGTTAACGAATTAACGAACTTTTAATATCTTGTAAATTGCATAGATGTAGTTCTCTATTCTAAATGAATATTTAGCAGTGTGTGTAATAAACAGTCGTTGTTATAGTTTGGACACGCTGAATATCTCCTTTAGTGTTCTGAATGCAACTGGGGAAATGAAGAATTGCTCTATGGTTGAACTGATTTGTGGGTTATAAAGTCTTTTTGAATGACAAACTATGCATGCATTAGCCTACTATAGAACTTAAGAGTGGGAGAGACCCAGAAAAGGGGTGAACCGGAGGTCAGCGCGTCTAACAAATATTAAAATGTACTGGGACTCGTGACACGCCTCGCTGTTTAACAAAGACTGCCAAAGTGCGAGATTAATATGAAAACTTGAGAGTCCACAACAAAATGCCTTATATCGCCCAGTGGTATTGTAGAGCTCGCAGCGGCTAGAGGCTAGCATGCATTTTATTTTTAGTTGTTTAAGGACAGAGAAGGCTGCTTTGTTTGGGGAAAGCCCCTTGTTGTCGCCAGCAAGATAAAGCGTCAAAACGAAAAATACGGCGCGATGACTCCTGCTGTCGAAGTGGCTCGGTGCTTTTTTTTTTCTTATTACTGCTTTTTCAGAGCTCTTGAGTCGGTTGAAGATTTTCTTGGATGTTTTAATGTCCGCCTCTCTGTTATCGTCGCTTGATGTTAAAGAGGAGCTCGAGGGGACCCACGGAAATGAGAGGGAGTTGAGCACACAAAGGTATCACGGCGAGGTCACGGGCTAAACCTGTGGCTTTGGAGAAAGGAGTGAGGGGGGGTTCAGACGGAGGGACTCGCAGGAACGGTTGAAACGAAAAGAAGGGCTTTGGAGCGGCGACAATCCCCTGCAAAGACCGCGTACGGCAAAGGAGAGAAGATTTGGGCGAGAGACTACCGAAATGAGAGGCGCAACGCTCAGAGTCAAAAAAGTAAGTAAAGAAAAAGGCGCTTCATTTGCATATCGCCGCGCTCTCTTCTGCAGGTGTTTGCTTGGGCGGACCACGTGCTCGCGCGCACTGTGGCGAGAGTATGGGTCCCCCCTCCAATCATAACGGAGTTATGACTTTGAATTCAAGCCCCACGGAGTTGCACTGTTGCGTGTGTGGGTTTTATATGGTGAATATTTACCTTGGCTATAGTCTCTGAGCCGCGGCTGTGAATGCCTGTCGGTGTACACATTAACCCCATAATGAGGCAGATGGCTTGAGGTCCCCATGGCTTTTAGAAGGAGATGGCTCACGGGGGTGAAGGCGAGGTCGGGGACTTCAGGGGGTGAAAGGGTTAGAGTGGACACCAAGGCTGAACTTTCTCCTTTGCTGTTACATTTGCATCGATAAAACTTGAAATATGGTGTATAGGTTACATGCGAAGTAAAAGCTGAGCCACATCTAAACATTAAATTATTAGCCGTTTTCATGTTTTCAACTCGGACATGGATGCTAACGTGCGAGAAGGTCAGCACGATTATTACCGAGCAGAAAATCAAAATGAATTGAGAGAGAAGAAAAGAGTCAGGCAAGTTGAAAAAAGGACTGAAAATGGCAGAGGCCCATTTGAAACATTGCCAGAGCTGTGACTGCCAAACGCTAGGGGTGCTACAGATTTATTTGATATGATACCATTTTTTAATACACATTCAAACTGCTCAGTTAATTATTTTTTTCCCTTCGTTTGAGAATATTTCGATGCTATTCGATATTATATTGATACAAGTATTCATACATTTCATTCGTGTATACCCTGGAGTCACTTTATAATATTTAGTAACATTTTTTGCCTGTGCCCTGTGCCGCAGAAGAACAAAGGCTCTCCAGAAACCCCCCAGATTTAAATTGGCAAACTATATATATATATATATATATATTATTCCAATATCGTTACAATATTTTTGACATTTACTGAATCATTATTTAAAAATCGAAAATATTCATTTAAATAGTTAGCTGTTTGGCATTGTTTTCGTGTTAGATGGAAAATTATAGTGAATATTACGATGTATTGTGAAATGGTGATTGTTCATTTTAAATATTTTGGTACACAACGACAGTTTCGTTGGACACAATATTAATTTTACAATGTTTATCTAGTGACTTTTTTTTACAAGATAACTAGCAACTCTAGTAACTTATTTCTAGTATAACTTTCTTTTCGTTAAGGTATGAAATGTGGGATACGGAGCAATATGTAGTGACAAACAAGTGTATGTTTATCCCTCATTTTTGTGTAGATATTCTGACGTAACATACTGCTTGATGCCGTAATAAATCGGATACGGTCGATGCTTTTAACTAGCAAGTAAACTGCAGTATCGAAAAATTAATGCATTTTCGTTTTTTTACACTTTCCCCATTTTACTTCTACTGTAGAATTAAATAAGGAAATCTTACCTTTTCTGTACATCTAAAACCCAGCCTTGAAATATCGGTGCATCCCCAAAACAAAGAGAAACTCCTTAGAATGAATTAGAAGTTCTTTATTTCAGAACGTTTTTCGTGAAATGAGGGACCGAGTGTTTGGTGAGAGAAGCGCTTGTTTAAGGAGTCATAAAATGTTTGCTCGGTGTCAGGGGGTTAGAGAACTATTGGTATTGTCCTATGTGCATATTTTATTGTTTTATACCCTCTCACCTCGCTATTTATTCTCCGTTTGACTGTTTGCCGGCAACAAACAGAGCTGACCTGCCATAAAACCCACATGTTTTATTCCAGGGCTGCTTCAGCTTGCTTTGGCCTTTGTTGAGATCTGTCGCGGTCGCATTTACTTGCTGGCCTGTGCGCGCTTTGTATGTTAGATTCTAATTAATTATTTTAAAATGCATGTGTGGTGTGAATAGATGTTGTATGGTGTCTTAGCCTGTAATTATCTGTTTTATTAATTGCCAACGAGAATCTATTTTTTTTTCATTTCGGATTTTAAACGTTTTGACTGAAAATTAGCACCGAGACGACAAAGGTGTGTGCTTCGACCGTTCATATATATCGAAGAGACGAAGAGTTTAAGTTCGAGGGTAGGAAAACTAAATTTTCCTCTCTGAGGTTGTGTGTTTAGTTTCTTTGTAGGGGAGAAATGTACAAGACAATCTGCAGTGTTTACCACAAACCATTAGCAAAGTTTATAAAGGAAGCACCGATCCATTAAGTGGCGAGACAGATTGCTGATATCCTTGGAGGCAGACTGTTCCAGGTGCAACACTTGACACTGGCAAGGCACTGTCAAGGTGAGCAGGCTCTCTCAATACCTGTCAAGAAGATACCTGTCATCTATATATACCCTGTAGATCCGGATTTGTGTAAACAGACGCACAGTCACAAATTCGTATCTAGGGGAGTATGTAGTTGATGTATAGGCTACATTTCAACTTCAACGGGCAAAGAAGATGACACAATAACTTTCGGTTTGATTTTAATGACTGTTTGGTAGTGGAATATTTTAGCAAGAACGAAAGTTTGTCCCCCTTAACAACTATATTTTTGTTTCTGTAAATTGTGGTGTAGAACTGAAGGGCGCCAATGATATCACACATATTTTGTGAGACTTTGAAAGGATTCGAAATTCTAAAAATAATTCGAAATGAGCAAAATAATAACAATAATAATAATTTGCAGCTACAGTTTTGCACTGATTAATGATTATCTGAATGCGGTGATTTTTAAACATTGCTATCAGTAAACAGCGATAAATATTTGCTGCTGGTGTTAATAGTGAATTGGGCACATATATTACTATTCAGTGTGTGTAGATTTGGATAAACGCGCTGTTTGGAGTGCAATGACTGCAGACTCCGTTTAAATGCAGAAGGTCTCCTTTGTGATTTAGGAGGCTTTGTAACCTGAATTAGTTGATGAATTTTCTATCGATCTTAAACAAGCCCAGATTCATCTCTGACACGCTGCTCACGCCACGACTATTCTCTCACCGTTATTAGCGAGTGCATTTAAGAGCTTGGCCAAGGCGAGCTTCTTGCATCACTTTCCCCTGGTACCGCTTTTCATGAACACTGGCCAAAATTAAGCAGGATTTCTGTTTGCCAAATCTGAAACAGCTCTTTATAGAGGTGTAGTCATGTTCTCAATGTGCAGATGAACTGAGAGGGGCTGGGGGCGTGACTTTCTGTGGGGATGCTAGCATCCAGCATGCCTTTTCGCCGTGTCTGCTTTCGCTTGTTATTGTTTTGATTTACTCACTATCTCATCAAGCGCATAGCAACATATGAGAAAGTATGGAATTTTGGACTATTCCAAAATGCGAGTTGATGAGTGCGGTCTAAACTGACTAATCCCATTTCCTTATCCGGGAATCGCGAAGATCCACGCCATTGGCTGACGATGTCACATGGACCCTTAACTTTGTTCACTTGACAGAAAGTAGGAGGGTTCTACGAAACAGGAAAACGAGTAAAGGGATAGATATAAATTTTAGTATATTTTGTGTGCAATTCAAAGAAATTAATGGCCATGAGTTCCTATTTGATCAACTCCAACTATGTGGACCCCAAGTTTCCACCCTGCGAGGAATATTCCCAGAACGACTACCTAACTAGTCACTCTCCGGACTACTACAGCGCCCAGAGGCAAGACCCCTCGTTCCAGCATGAGTCGATCTACCACCAGCGGTCGCGCTGCGCCGACCCACCCTACTCATCGTGCCAGGGTCCGGGGCAGCCTACCGCGGTCATCTCTCCGCGAGGTCACGTTCTACCCACAACCGCACTCTCGACCCCTCTCCCCGAACCAAGCCATCGCTGCGACTCGGTAACTCCGAGCCCTCCGCCTGCCTGCGGTCAGACTCCCACTAGCCAAAACATTTCAACGGTCTCTTCAAGAAAAGATCCCGTGGTATACCCCTGGATGAAAAAAGTCCACGTAAACATCGGTAAGTGCCGCTAAACTTCTCTACTAGTGTCTCCGTGCGCAGACAGCTCAGCCACTTTAGAAAGCCTAATGTCCGGCGTTAAATCTATTGCTCCCCTTATGAAGTTGCCCTTGGTCGAGATTTACGATCGTCTGTTTGCAGGGCAATATAATTACACCCTCCATAAATTTTTAGTGCACTCCTTCTTTAAGCTCTTTCGGGGTCTATGCAACTTTCTCGTTCTAATTTCTTCCCGAGAAGAGGTTTATGAGTTCTCATGTAATCCATAAGTTAAGTTTTATGTTTTAGTAATTAGATTTTAAGTGACTGGACGGATCAATGTGTACTTTACACTGTCGCTGAACTATCGTTTATTAAAAAAAAGTTTTATGGTAGCTAAAAAATTAATAGTTTCCGATAATAAAACATTAATGGCAATACAAACAGTCGGACTCTTTTATAAACCATTATTCCGCGATAATTAGTGCTTGTACTCATAGAGCTGCCATGGTGTGCGCTGAAAAGGGGGCAAACTCCGTGTTTGCAGAATCACGGCTTAGTCGCCCATAGCCAACTATAGATTATGCTATTCCCTCGTAGTGAATTGCTGAATATGTATTTTTTATGTACAAATATAATATGTCTATCGTTTTATCTTGTGCTGCCATTACTGATTTATTCTGAGCAATAAAGTCTGGAAATTAGTGTCACTGTCCCGACACATGCAATTGCTTATTTTAAATAGACAATGGCCACTTTTTTGTTTTGTTTGCCATTTTTGCATAACCGAATATTTAAACAGTCACATTGTATACTTGCAAATACGAGATAGACATATTTTTTTTCATGTCTAAATGCATTTATTACATTGTAGGCTATTATTATAGTGTTTGTGCATCTGGTTGTTCATGAGCTGGGGTGTACATATGTACGTACGTGTGAGTGAGTGTGTGTGTGTGTGTGCTGTGTGTGATTGTGTTATACTTTTTTTGTAACGTGTAGCTCTCTGTATCCCAACAGTGAACCCAAACTACACAGGGGGTGAACCCAAGCGCTCACGCACAGCCTACACGCGACAGCAAGTCTTGGAATTGGAGAAAGAGTTCCATTACAACCGCTATCTGACTCGCAGACGGAGGGTGGAGATCGCCCATACACTATGCCTATCCGAACGACAGATTAAGATATGGTTTCAGAACCGGCGCATGAAGTGGAAGAAGGATCATAAGCTTCCCAACACCAAAATACGCAGCAGCTCTGCCAACATTAATTCAAGCAGCGGCCCGACACTGGGAAGCAATCAGAACCGAGCAAGCGGACCTCCGCCAAGTCTATAGCCCTCCACTGTTGCCCAAAATACGTACAATTATAAAATCTAATTTTCTGGAGTGTATAACGTGGATTTTACCCGCGTTGTGTCTCCCAACTCTCCCCTGCACTCTAATTACAGGGATAAAATACGAGGAAGATGTGGGGGAAAGGATCAAAGAAAATGTTCATATTTTTAACACTAAAAATGGGTGCAGACTCGAACTCAAATGCTACTATAGATGGGTTGCCTTCCCAGTCTGGTTCCCATTTTTATCCCGCACGCCTCTCCTGCTCACTCGTCCCTTCCATAAGCACAGAAGGCGGCAGATAGCTTTCAGATTTGGTGAAGATGGATCCGTGTTTCATCTTTAATCACGCCAAACTCGGCCCCATTTGTCATGTTTACTCTGTGGTACAAAGGATGAACCGTAGGCCTGCCCATTACCTCGACGTCTAGCGTTGTGCTTAATAAATGAGTCGCTCTGTTTTGTCAAGAAGCCTTTTCTAACTCCCTTTATTCCCCTGGCTTAAAAATAACTAGCCGAGTGTTTTTCAACTGATATGAAGTTTTGTATTTTGTAGCAATTAGGTTATTTTGCATTTGCTCTTTGCATTTTGAATGCAATGCCAACGGGACTGAGGGTTTATTGTGCGTGTGGTCCATTTGTCGCTCATTAAAAAATACAGGGACTTGTTTCACTCGCCTGTTTAGCGCATTTCAGTTTAGCACATTACTAATTTGTTGTTATTCATATTAAATATAATATAAAAGTTCAATGAAGCTGGACGGCTAGATATGCATAACCAAAACCGGTACAACGCAAAGCATTTTAACGAGAGCACTGCTAAGTACTATTTGAATTACCTCAATTGTATTTTGTTTTTTGGTCTAGTTTTATGAAGTGACACGTTTAAGTTCTTTGGACTTAATGACAAATATCTGCAATAGCTAATCTCAGCATTTGTAAGTTGAAATGAAATTTAAGTTAAATGTGGCCATGGTGTATAGAGAAAGATGCGTATATTGCATGAGTAAATACACTATATTTTCGTTTATTCTTTATTATGTCACTACCACCCTTGTTTTGTTTTATGGTACATAGACATGTGCACATACCACATTTCTTTCTGTCTTTCTTCTTTCTCACTTTTATCATTTTATTGTATTATTATTATTATTATATTATTTTTACATTCCAAAGTTCAGTTTTCTCGCTGATGAATTGTAAATTTCTCCTCTTACATGTGTGTAATTTGTCTTCTTTCTGCTTGTACCTTTCACTGTTTACCTTTGTTACATGTAAATAGCTCTAGAAATTTAATAAATGGCGGAAAAGTATCTTTCTTCATGTGTCATGTCTTCTTGTGGATTTTAAAGCTAGATATGCTTATTTTAAATACATATTTCTTGTATAGGTGGATACCATCGTCCTCTGTTTGGCTAAAAACACAATTTAATTGAATTTGGCTTGCCACTGCGCATTTTCGTTAGCCTGTCTTGAAGATCACTGCATATCTCTCTAGTGATTTATATCGCTGCATTGCGAGTAATCCTGGTACATTACGCCTTGTAATCTTATTCTAAATCACAAAACCCTTCCTTTCTGTCTCGTCTCTCCTTAATTTAACGGTGCACAAACCCTCTGCTCAACGATGCCGTGAATGCGCCTAAAATATGGATCCATGTTAGAAAAAAAAGAGAAGTTAAATAGTTTCTCGGCTCGTGTGCTTTTAATGCTTTAATGAGTGTAATTCTTGCACAACAGCTTCGCGACTGTTTGCCAGCGCAAGCTGTGTGTTTTTTATATTACAAAGGAGCGGGTCGGTGCCATAGCTCAAACCCTGACAACCAAATAGATAATCAAGAAGACAAATGGCTTCTTTTGGAAGGCGCAGCCCTTGTATTAATTTTCATTTTCTTTTCTCAGAGCAGGTATTGAAAATATAGAGCCGGAGAAAATAACATTCCGTTTGCTGGCGTTGAACTTTACACAAAAGTATGGCCTTAAATTGGTCTTCTAGCATTCCGTGGCACCGAGAAGATTTTCTATTACTTGCTTGTTGATATCAGAGAGGCCTTTTCGCCACACAGCCCGCTAAAGCCATTTGTCTGTTTTCTCCCTTTTATTTATGAAATGCTGTCTGGACATAACGTCAAACACTTTTAAAAAGCAAAAAAATGTGAGGCAGTAAAATCATATGAGTACCATAGTTGAAAGTTGAAATAGTTACATGTACACAGTCATTTGTTTTTTGATAATAAATGTGAGAATATTTCGTTTTTATCAATCTAGGCAGATACACTTAATAATTAATAATAACACACACACACACACACACACACACACACACACACACACACACACACACACACACACACACACACACACACACACACACACACACACACACACACACACACACACACACACACACACACACACACACACACACACACACACACACACACACACACACACACACACATATATATATATATATATATATATACATATACAGTACTTATTTATATATTCAGTACCTCTACATACACCCATTTTGTGGTTGAGACCCAAACAGACCCAAATCTTACATCTAACGTAAATGCATTTTTAACATGTGTCTCTAAAAATGTAGGCTACTCGAGAACTTAAATAGATGCATTTGCGTGTGGCATCTGTATAGACCTTGGAATCCTATTGTTGTCACACATATTTTATTTTCTTTAAAAAAAAAGCCACACTGATTTGAATAGGAGTGAACAGATTTCTTTTGAGGGCCTCCAAAGTTCACCACCATTATTTGCAGACAGAAGCCTAAAGAAAAATGTGAGAATTATACAGAAAAATCATTAATCACCGCTTCTCTTTAAACAAATCTTCTCTCCTATTGTCGTTCGGCAGCACAACTGCTCGGACCTTCTGCTAGGAGGGGAGTGAAATCTTGAAGGGCACTTGAAGACATCCCCCCTCCCTCCTCTACCATCTTCTATTCACCAAGTCATGCCACAAGAAAACTTTTTTGGTGAGGGATGTCCCATGAAGAATCTCTTGAAAATGTTAGCGCGAGTGAGAATCTTCGCAGGACGAGAGATGGCAGCGTTTAAGGTACGGTACTTTTGTTTTATTTGCAGCACTTCTAGTGTTTTGAGTTGTATTGCTTTATGGCCTTCTCACAGTTGGGTAGCAGAGACACATTTGTCGTGTTGCAACACGGATGGGTTTTATGGCTGCTTTGACAGTAAGGGTAGCTTTTGGGACCCGGTTGTCGTGTGTTTGTTATTACTTCTAGGTGTGTGCCATCACAACTAAAGTGGTAGCATGTTTTCCTTTTCGTCTTCGAGTAATGCATCTGTAGCATTGTTACATGGTGTATTTGTGGGTGTTGGTGCTGCTGAAATAGTATGAGTGTATAGAGTGCAACAACAAAAAAACGAGCGTCCGTTTGTCCCTTCGTGTGCGCGTGAACGCGCATGTGTGTCTTATATTAACACTGTGCATATGCATGAGTTGCAATGTGCCACTGCCACATACACATGCAACATGTAAGACACCGAAGTCTCCTAGCTGCGAATATGACATGCTGCCCTGATTACTGTTGTTAATGACACTTTATTTATTTTGCATATCACGTTGTTTGTGTGCGCATGTGTATGTCTTCCCCACCCAGAGCTTGGGTGGCACACAGGAGCAAAGTGGCTGATTTCAATAAATAAATTATTTGATGCTCTGTTGGTCAGAAAGGAACGAAACGCACCTAAGAGAATGTCCCAAGAGCAACTATTTGCCTAAAACAAACGACTTGTAGCAAATTGCTTCAATTGCATGTTGTGTGCTTAGATGAGCACCAGTGCTCTCATACAAGGCTCACCGCCATTTAACCCCAGCAAATCAATCTTTTGTGCGTATTGGAGAAAAGGCCAGTGGTTCTGGTTTACGGCTTTCGCCTCCCTCTGCGGACCTGTGTAGCATGAAGCGTGGCAAAAAAGACAAAAATATAGAAACTGATATTGAGGGAAGTTGAGGGATGACAGAAAAAAAATCGATTCTTGAAGCAGGCAGGCAGAATGGGTTCATCTGGAGGACACGTTTTTCTGACCGATTAGGTCTGTTGCGAAGGCTCAGACTGACCCTTCTGAAACCCTTGACCCGACGCGGACAGGACAGCGCTACGTGTTACATGGTCAACAAAGCCCTAGGGCGAGTTTGTCATAACAGCGCGGCCGGGGCACTGTAACCCGAGGGCACCGTGCTATCTATTCCCTCAGACAGTCTAGTAAACTATCGGGGCCCTTAAAACAACAGCAGCCGTGGCCTTGCAAAGACCCATCCTTAAACATCTCTCCCGTCTTTTGGTTTGAGCAGCTTGTGAAAGCCCCGAATAGTCACCATGCGTGTCAAGACCTGCAGAATGCACACCGCGAGATTACTTTACGATTTCCTTTCTATGTATTTCAGTAGCTCTAACACTGTGAGGGAGGCCAAGAGGGCCTTCCGCTCCAGAAATATGACGGCTATTTTGTGTGACAACGCCTCGCATTGTATCATGTAAGCCCCCTCCTTCTTGCTCTCCTCTCCCTCCTTCAAGGTTTGTTGGAAAGCTCGCCGCTTGGCCTTGTAACGCTGATGTGATGGTGTGGTGCCTGTTTTAGCTCACGCCGCTAATTGCGAAACAAATAGCCCTCGCGCATTGCTGAATTATTATTGTGAAAAGCCACGGAGCGGAGGTCAGCACCGCATAGTCACAGAGATATATGGCCCGCGCGCGCCAGCATTGTGGGCCTAGGCTGAGAGCCTGTGTGTGTGTGTGTGTGTGTGTGTGTGTGTGTGTGTGTGTGTGTGTGTGTGTGTGTGTGTGTGTGTGTGTGTGTGTGTGTGTGTGTGTGTGTGTGTGTGTGTGTGTGTGTGTGTGTGTGTGTGTGTGTGTGTGTGTGTGTTTTAAAGAGACACATATTAAGTAAGGCAAATCACCATTGTTAACATTGCCAGCAAAACGCAACCCCTCCCTTTTCTGCTGCATAACTAATCTACTATTTCATCAATATCACTGTACTATTACCGATCTCTATCTACACATGGTCTACTACAACTATTTAGTAAATATGTTTAATCTCTTGTTTTGAAAATGCAAAAAATGCAGATTAGGCGTGCATTTATTTATTTAACTCTCCGTATCTCTCCAACCGGGCTCCTCTTCATTCCATATTAATATTTAACTAACTGAATGGTTGCTGCGATACAGATTCCATTATTTCCTGAGATAGCGAAGAGTAATGAGCGAGCTCACTAAAGAGGAATATTCAGGTGCTTTATTTGTTACTCTTGGCTTCTGAAAACGTGACTTCTCATTTAATGTGCAACTAACAGTTTGCGCGTGCTGCAGTTATTCTTACATATTATAGTCATAATGATTTAGGTTCGCTGATAGCACGTGAACATATCTAATACATTATTATTTTGAATTAAAATAATTGTTATTGCTAATAATAATAATAATCATAATAATAATAATTTAAGACGCTACATTTGTAACAATATTTGGGTTAATTAAAATCCTTTCCCTGATTGCAGTTTTATAACAAACGAACCCGACACATGGAAAACGGAGGTATACCTCAACAAGCAGCTGTCCTGCGAGTCTCCCCATCACAGAATATAATTTTTTTAAAGGCACTACGCGTTCTGCCGCTTTTGACAGATTTACAGTCCCCAATAAAAGAGGGTAAGCTCAGTGCCGTAAATCAATCCCCGCCGCTCTGTATAAACCTAGCCTTTAGCCAAACGTTGTGTTTACTTAAGCGCCTGTAAAATCTGGGATATTCATTGACTGATTTTTTTCTTTATAATCTGAGCTCTCTCTTTTCATACAACAACAACAATAATAATAATAATAATAATAATAACAATAATTACAATCATAAATAATAATAATAATAATACATGTTTTATTATAAGTACTGTTGGTCTGGCTGTGATGCACGTTTAGTAAATTACAACTATTAAATAAATATCAATTTAATTATTACTTGCATTGTAAAAAAGCTGGGGACACAGAATATATTAATAGACAGGTCTCGCATTTTAATATAATTCCTATCCCATGTTTTTGACGTTTATTTTAAAGATTCATATTCTAGATGTGTGTTGTTTAGTTTAACTAGAGCAGATTAACTCTATTCATTGTCCTAAAATAATTCAAAGACAGGCATGAACAAAACATCGCATTGTGCTTTCAAATTATTTTTTATTATTGGCTATACTTTTTATTTCTGTTCTGAGCATTACTAGCGTGCATGCATTTCCAGATTTTAATTTTGTAATAATTACAAAAACTGAAATACAGACCTTATAATACAATTTTTCAATACACCTGAAAAAATACATCGTGATTAATTCTTAAAGTCACATATTTTACAAGCACATGTTAAATCGTTATCCATTTGGAAAACACACTTACATTTTATTCTTACAAAGCAGTCAACACAGTCACATAAATTCAACACAGAGTCACATACATGTGCATGCTTTAATCTTGACAGACGGTGGTGCTTTGTGTTAACATTGATATAATTCACATATAGTTCAAATACAAATACATCATTTGTATGTGTTTGTATTTACACCGCTACAGCTATCTTGCAAATGAGAAAATGCATGGACTGAATTGCACTATTGCGAAGAAAATTGCAGAGGTTCAATTGCACATAAAGCTTATCTTTATTGCATTTACATTCTTTGGCAAATAGTAATTGCATTTGATGAAAACTGCTGCGAAGCTGGCTACACTTTAATCGCGCGTCTTATTCGTTCCTTCGAGCTGTTTTGACTGAAATGATCTATAGAAAAGACGGTGCAGACACTTTGCTAGACTTCTTCGAAGCACAACAGAAAATCAGCCTATTGTTTGACCTTCAAAGTCTCTGTACTGCTCCGTTTCTTTTGACTCAGCCCCAGGTCTATTGTTTCCGTTTCCCTCAGTGCTGCGCAGAAGGGCATCCTTCTATTGTTGCTTAGGGCTCGCGGCAGGGTCTCCAAAGGAGATGTTCTCCCCTTTATCTGTCGCATGCTACCTGTCTTTGCACAGTCTAAGAACCTCAGAATATTATAATAATAATAATACAAAATAAAAAAACAGCTTGATAACTGAATGTGGATACATTTGGGCTAAATCAAACATCTAACTACCAACTTGTTACAAATGTGCTCTCTGCGTTGGAAATGTTCAAACCATTAAATTTACTTAATTTCGATAAAATGTCATAAACGCGTGGTTGTGGTGTTAAATAAGCTGGCAAAGAATCAGTGATGAAAATTGGGTATGTGATATCAGTTGTAATGCCAACAGCCATTCATCAGAGTGCTTGTTATGCAAGAATTTCTTCACAGAGAGAGAGAGAGTCTCTTTTTTATTTATCATTATGTCATGTATATTCAAAGTAGTGTCACAAAGAAATCAAACAATACACCAATATAACATTAAGGACAATATTTTGGCTTGAAAAGTATCACAAAGTATAAAAAACTAAATTAAATATGAAAGGCTGATTACAAATGTTGGCTATTTCGTAGAAATATGCAAGGAATACGCAACTAATACAATAAAAAAATATTTTAATTAACAAAAAAATTCTGTAATAAAAATACTTAGGCGTATAAAAGACAGAAAACTTGCAAGCAAATGAACCCATAGTTATCTATGCATTATCAGATAGGTTACCACATATTCGCTCGTGCCGTAACAAACTTTTTTCTTTACCTTTGTCCTGAATAGTATGAAGAATTTCATTTTACGAATAAAAAGGACAGAAAAGCATGAAGTGTAGCTGTGGAGTGTTGGGTCATAGTAATCCCGAGAGCGTGCAATCCGTGGTGCCCCCATCCCCCTCCTGGTCACGTGATTCATTAAATAATTAATGCAGTGGTTGCAGAATAGATATGTATTCGTCAGGAATATCGCAGACATGGTCTCCTAGTGTCTGACGTGAAATTCAACTGTCCTTTTAAAAACAAGCCCTATAGCGGAGCGAAAAAAAGCACAGGCAGAGACCCTCGCAGAGGCGGCAATAAAACAAATTTGGACGGGGGAGCGTCTCACCGTGTGAAGCTTGTGAGTATACGAGGGAACGGGGAACGCCACTTCGACCGCCGCCACCGTTCCAGGCTTACTCCTTACATTTATTTGCTGTTTTGTGGTGTTGTGGTAAATATCGTCCAGAAATACTCATCCTCGCCATCCCTTGTCATCATGCATGTATGTCTCACAAACCCATTCCATCGTTTGAATGCAGCTGCCAACAGGAGTGATGCGACATGTCATAGCATACTCCGTGCTCCATTCATATCATATATATATATATTTTGAAAAGCAGCGTTACTCTTCTTTTCTTCACCGTCCCACATAAACCATCTTTCTCCCTTCCTTTGCATGTCCCTCTCTCTCTCTCTCTTCCTCTCTCTCACTCTCTGTACCGTCTTTTCAGCCAGCTACTTCGCTTGATTTATAGTGATATGTGTGTCAGCGGCAGCGGGGCTGCCATTGTGTATTTGTGAGGGAGTTGTGTTGTTTATGGCCGTCCGCGCGATAAATCATTTCTCTTTGAAAATGATGGGCGAGCGACGATATATACGGGAACGAGGAAGAGATTCCCCGGATTACCGTTTAGGCTCGCCGACCCGCGAACCCTTCGCGTTTGCCCTCTCCCTTCATCTTTAAGCCCCCAAAGTTGATTATCGCGAACGATTTACGACAATGGATCAGCGACTAATATGAAGGCTAAGTAGCTGCAGGTCTTGAGTTACTGAATATGCAATTACCAATTAAGGGAAGATTTGTTTAAATTTGGCAAAACGGGAACGCCTCGTCGCCTTGTAAATCTCATAAACGTGTCCGCGCCCGCCAGGAAACTCATAGCCAGGGGTCTCGTACCTGGACTGCAGCTGTTTTTCTTCATGGTGTAAAAACCTAATTGGAGCACTTACTGAGCAGAAAGTGGTAGCCACTGCTTTAGTTTATTCTTAACTAGAACATTGACAGAGCTTGACTTGCCTTTAAGCTAAAAGAGGGTCACGGTGCCTTTCAGACACAAAGAAGATTTTTTTTCCCCCTGAAATTCCCTTTTCTGTCTTTTTTTTGTGGGACAGATTTAATATTGCCTGATTTAAAAGTAGGATTTTCTGATTTGCTTGAGTACAGAGGGCTTTAATAGCCTTATGATTGTTGTAACCCTTTTTTGTTGTGATTTCAAAACTGTGAAAACTGAAAGAATAGCACAGAAACCTGCCTCATTGGCTGGCATGCTATTTGAACTGGATTCCCCCCCTTATCTGCGAACGAGGAGGAGGCTTGTCAAGTGAGCACTTTACCTGTAGTAAATCTTGTTTATGACGTGTTAATGTTATTTCGATGTGATGGCAATAATAGTGTGATGCACATGCGCCGCTGAAGAAGACGACCACAAACAAAGAGGTTAATCGATCTTTATTATTTTAATCACACAAACACAAAGACATGCAATTATAATTTATAGGCTTAAGGTCAAAATCATAATTGTTAGTGTTACTGTTAACAGCAATAAATGAGCAGCAGGAATAATAATAATAACAATCATAATAATAATAGTAAAAAATAACAACAACAACAACATCAACCTTTTGCTTTATAGCATTGCCATTGTTTTATTCACCTCCTCTCCACCTGGGTAACACAAACCTTTGTGTAGCAAAATTAGAATAACTCCTTGGCTCCTATCAAATATTAATGGCATGGCGAGCACGTTCAACATGTATAATTCCAGCAGCGCTCCTTGTTGCCGGGCGCTGTGTCAAAAACAATATCCCAGCTCATTTTGGAGGATGCGCAGGGGGCGAAAAGATGGGACATTTGTTCGTGCAGGGACTCGCCAGGCGGATCTCATATCTGATTTCACGTGTTTAGTGACAGCCGAGGTTGAATAAATGATTCAAAATGCCAGTCAGTTTGGATAGACATTAAGAGTACCTATATCTATGCAGAAAAAAAGTTGTTCATGTGTAGTTATAGAATTAGGTTTCTCACAAAAGTTTATATAAACCTTATATTCATTAAATAATTACAATTTCACATTTATAACTTTTACGTTTTAAATCGTAGAAATGTCGTACAAATGACGAGTAATGTTAGTATCAGCATTAACATCGTGGAGTAAAACTATTTAAATGCCCATAAAGAAAGCAAACCCAGATAATTGTACATCAATTTATTTTGCGTTTTGATAATTATATGTAATGGATAGGCCTGTGTATATGACTGGAGATGCTTGTTGGCCTTTTTTATTTATATTTAATCAGACAGTATTCAGATAGTTCATCACTAGCAAGTTTCCTTAGGCTTTGGATTGGATGTCGGCCATATTGTCGTCTTATTGCATCCAAATGTACACTAACAAGATAAAGCGATGTATAAACTAAGCTGCCGTTGCACAATTTAATCTTCAAACCTTCTATCATTTGACTAATTTAAAGCAAACATTCCCACACTTGACAGAACAGACATGAACGCAAGACAACTCAAATGTATAATAATAATAATAATAATCAAGATATTTCGGCATGGCTAACTTAAATAACGCACACCGTTTTCTGTGGAAGGTTAGATATATGCAGTAAATAAACATACATAAAATAAAATAAATGTCGTCTATTTGTCCCACTAAACGATCATAGTTGGATGCTCAGCGATTATAGCTGTGTTTTCGCTATCACTAAACAATCATAGCAAATAAATATCTGTCACTAAGCATGGTGGCTTAATGCATTCATGTTTTAGGTCCCATACGGAATCTTGTAGCCCTTTTGTCTCTCATTGGATTCGTCATTTTATTAGGCCAGCAGTAACAGTTGTATGTATACGATTTATTTTATGTTAGCTTAGGTGAGTTTTCCAGGTCTTTCCCCTGTCTCCTAATGCACGAATAATTACCCATTTGGAAATAAATCAATATCAAACCTCTCTCTAATTCACAACGGTCTACACAGAGCAACGATTGAAAGCACATGAAAAATGAGCAGCGAAACGCTATCCAGAGGCTACATGCTGGATTTTCATCCATTTGAGGAGCATGGGGGAGCGCGATAAGAGAATTCAGCCGGAAATGTTCGAGCCAGCGTCTGCCTTTTTATACAGTGGCTAAGAATAGCATGGATACTATCACCACACTTTTAAATGGTTATAATTGAACTTCCATCTATGTCTGCTTGGTGTGTGTGTGTGAGCGCACGCGCCTGTTGTTTTCTGCTATCTCTGCGTGGGTAGTGTACAACCTAGCACACAAAAGCCTCGAAGAACGAACGCCAAGTGCAGTGACTTGGATGTTTGCAGTGTAAGGCTAATGAATGCAGGCAACATGCATTAGGGCAAAGCTAGCTAAACAAAACCGACCGAAGCTACCACATGAAAGACTGCGCGAGCTTATTTTTTCAAACTCAAGAGAAAGGGCAAGCATCGCGCTTTTGCTATTTATTGGAATTTGGCATCATTCCCTTAACATGAAAAAAGGAGACAAGAAACGTGTTGGATGTCGACAGGGAAGGGAACAATTATCGGAATGAGGTTGACCGTGTTCGCCCTTGCCGAAGCCTGCAGGTTGCAATAACCATATGGCCCATGTGTTGGTCCCGTAGCCGTGCAGTCCCCTATTGGACAAACGAACCCCGTTGGCTTCTCCACCCTGTGTGTCCTGTCAGTCCACTGGTTCACTAGTTCACCGTGTCAATCCACCCTGCTCCGCGCAAGCAGCGAGAGGCGAGCAGACAGCTTGAGGCTAGAGGTGGAATCTTTCGCCTGCTGGTGAGTGGTGCTCCAGAGCAGTCCCACGCCAAGACTCAGAGCCTGCGGTTCGGCTGAAGGAAAAACGAGCTCCCGGAGTATTGGGGTTGTGGACGCCTAAGTGCTGTGCGCGCGCATTAGCAGTTCCCAGCGCGCCTATGAACGCTTTCATCCACAAAGTAGCCTCATTTTGTTTTATGCAAACGTTTAAATCGACAAGGAAGCTATAAAACGTTACCTTCTCGCATCGAGCAACCATTTATATACACCTATAAAACAATCGTTGCATGGCAGTCAATCGGTACCGTCGTTTTGCGTAAATATTCCAAAAACAAAGACCCATCTTCGGCGGAGAGATCGGGAGGAATGCTGGATGTCAGGTAAGATTTGCAAGCTTCGAATGATGCCGCATGCCTGGACTCTTCCTTGTGTCCCGAGCTCTTCTGCCGACAAGTCATTAATTATCCGTTGTGTGACCTAGAGTCATCCCTGGGTGTGCCCGACTTCGAAAAGTTTTTTCTTTGTTTTCAAACAACCAGAGACACTTGCCTTCAAATTGGTAACCGATGAGGGCTACAAGTTGTCTCATTCCCCACATACCTCACTGCTTTTCTTTTATTAGCCTGTAGATCTGTATTTAAGAAAAAATAATTATTAAATCGACGTTATACCTCATAATTTTCCTCATCAGTTAGCCTAATTTTTCAAATGCTCACTGATCGGAAAAGTGTGGAGTTTCGCGCAGAGGCCTCAAAGTGTAAAAAGACGACAGATTTATGACCTAAACAGAAGACTGCTTATTCTACTAACAGCTTCTAATTTCGACCTTTGCTTTGCTCTCCGCTGAACGCGCCACAGGTATCCCAAAATGGCATTATGGCCATTTTCTCTTATTATTATTTTTCAATTTTACTGCTTGTAAAACGACTGGTGTCCCTAAAACCTACAGTAGGCAAGCTGTCAAAGGTAACAGAGGAGCGGCTAATAATTCAAATGTGGCCTCAAGGTAGACGGCTATATTGAAACATAATGTCTCCTCTGTGTTCCCAGCACCTTGGTCGTTTAAATGTGGACTTTTTAAGGAAATAAAATAAATAAATAAATATATAAGCAAATAAAATAGCTGGGCTCGAATAACTTGTGCTTAGTTTACTATTGCCAAACCGTGTAGTGACTTTCATAGATTTTAATACAAGTACTATATATATATATATTACTTGTATTAAATGTATTAATATATTAATAATGGATGAATTAATGTGATTATAATTAATTGATTTAGGAAACTACAAAAATTAATCATTTAAAAAATATCTCGCTTAAAATGTAACTCTTCCGTCAATTATTTATTATATTATTTGTACTTTTTAAAGAAAGAAGACGGGGAGAATGGCTATTATATTATAGGGACAAATAAACAATACAATTCAATGTCAACAAACTTCGACTATAAATCACTTAAATGTTCTGACACAAATGTTTGACATCAAACAAGTAAAAACTACATTGTGACTTGCAGACATATGCGCCAAACGGTACTACAAGCTCAGAAAACAGCTCTCGAGCCAATCTGCGCGCTTTGACACATTTTGAAAAATCTCTTCTCTAAGTAGTACTTTTGGTTTTGTTGTCTTGGCGGTCGTTTGCCCAAAACAGAAATTGTGACCAGCGGTTTCCGTGAACTAGCGTACAGGTCTGAATAAAACCACAAAAGTCTGAGTGGATATAATTTAATTGATTTTATCATAAATCACTGACAGTACAGAGAGAGGACCAGTTAGAGAGAGCAATTTAAAGTACAGTGCAACTGTCAACTGGGTCATAAAGCTTTATATAGATATATATTCCAGTCTGAATAGTTTATTGCTGTCATAATTATAACAGTCTGTGATTTTCATGGGCACCAATGCTGCAGTGGTGTGTGGAGTTATGTAGCTTTACTTAAGCGCGTATTTAAACGACGACCACAAAAAGATCACTCAATGACTGATTTAACTTATCTTTACTCTTAAAGTTAAAATCAGATCCAACTGCAACTATTTCTCTTCTGACTGGGTGCAATTTTATTTTCTCTGCTCATTTGTCAGATTTGTGAAGTTGGCAGTTTTGGGGACCCTGGGGGCATGGGCCTTGGTTGACCCAAAGACCCTGTCTCTTCCTCAGTCAGTGTCTTCATTCAAAAAAAGTTAAACATTATCCACCCTATGCAGAGATGGTCCTTAAAAATTAACTTTGTGGTCAAAAAGCTGAACGTTTCACTTTTGATATAAGACCATCTGAATGAGTACTATTAGAGCAAGGAGGGTTACAGGGCGTTGCGCAGTAATACATAATCTTCGGGCTTTTAGTTTCGTTTAGTTAGCCTTACCACTTGGCCGATCTTAATCAAGGGGTACGCTTTAGACCGGGTCAATTACACAATATATCATTAAGTAGTATAAACATAACATTTACACAAAGAAAATCACCTGACTCCACTCCTAAGCAATAAATAAATATGAATTCGCATATGAGAAAAAGTTATTCCCGGTGCGCGTCTTTGTTGTGACCATTGCGTAGGTCAGAAAGGCTAACCAGAAATCTTAAGTTGATGCTATACGCGTGGGTGTCAAAAACCAAGCCCCCTGCCCATTCACGCAGCCTGAGCGAGCAGAAACGCCTTTAATCGTTCAAAGATTGGCCACAGAAGGCCTATAACGTGTCCAGCGGCCTCACACTGAAGTTTGTGGTGTTGAAAGTTGGATGTCATCCGCCAGACTGCAAGAGAAAAGAAGACATAGCTAGCCGCTCCCAGCTTAAAACAGCCTTCTCTCTCAGCATTTGGGTATGCTAAGCGTTCGAGCTCATTACTTTTCAAAGCACTGGAATCCAACGAACGGACTTGATGAAAGCTCACCATTTCTGTGATGGGGAGGCGATGTCAGTGTTTTTCTGCTGGGTGGCACTCAAGAAAAACGAGGCAGAAGTCACTAATTGCGGATTCTAAAGGAAAATGCATGTTTTCTATTTTGGGATTTATTAGACTATAGAGACGTTAAAAAGACGTTCTGACGCATGCGTGTCACGTGAACGAAGGATTCAGGGCATTATTTTGGATTTGGAAAGAGGGCCCTTGAGGTATCGCCCAGTCACTACTAACTCGCCAGTTCACAACCGCCTGGTAAATTACACAACAAATGGGATGAGGTCGGCATTGCGCTGATTTCCAGAAGGTGCCATACGTGCTTCTCAAGAGCCTGTGGAAGTACAGGACGGGAGATTAATGCATAAATATAAGACATTACAAGGGGATTCCACAGTACCTCTGATTGATCATTAATCTGGTGAGTTATCGCACCTCCGCGGAAAGGTCAAGCTGCAAACCCAGTGCCAATCTGTCAAAGCCAAGCCGCGCGCCTCTTTTAGTTTCGCGTGTTTTCTCTCTCTCCCATGTTCGTACTTACATGTTGCATGCATATTTTTGAAACGAAGAACTATATTACAGCTGGCTACGACCATGCAGAGAGGTGATGCAATATCTGAAGGTGAGAGTTGAAAATAAAGTTAAAAAACCTAACTGGTTTGTAAGTGAGTAGACAAGAGTGTAAATGAGTTCACAATGTGAACTATGCAATGCAAAAGTAGCTTTACTATATTTAAACGGTCTGACAAAACGTACACAATCTCCCACTGCCCGTGCATCCACTTAATATGCATTTATATAAATGATGCAGGAGCCCTTTGTTGCAAAGCCCGCAGTAATGAGCGCACGTGAATCCGGTTGTTGTTTCCTTCCGACCCTCCGATAGCCTGAACAATAATTATACACTACTGGAACGCTTTCCGTGTAATAGAGGAGAAGCAGGTTCTGCTTCGGCTACGCCGTTGTTCTCTGGTTGCTTTCGCTTCCATTTTCCTCACTAAAAATTGGCTCATCAGCTCTTCTGGCTGGGAGCTGCCTCCTCCCTTTGTTCTGAGAGCAGCAGCGCTCCTGCTTGCTGGGGCACGAGCACCCTTCACTTTATAGGTAACTTTGGGTTAGTCCAGCCAGGCTGCGGGTCGCTGGCGTGTTACCGGGGACGAAACGACCCAAAAATACCCGGACAGCGGTAGAAACGGTCCCGGGTGCTGGGAATGGAATCGAGCCAACGGCGTGCGTAAGTGCGGGGATGCAATAAATAACTTTATAGCGCTGTAGGCCGCAGAGTCGGGGAGGTCGGGGGAATCCTCGTTTTGATTTATGTGTTTGGGGTAGCTGTCACGAGCCGGCGAACGAAACCGTCCAACGTTTTTATTCCACTTTTAATAAGCGCTGCTATGCAGACCAGCAAGGCCATTTCATTGCATTTCTGTTCAGGCCATCGCCTACTGTATATATCCATTTTCAGTCCTCCAGGGCACCCGTTTGGATTAAGCACTGTGTTTATCAAGTTTATGGGAGGATTTTATACCAGAATGGTGGGGCTCGCTCTTCATGATTTTCTCAGTGGTTGCCGAACGTTGTCGCATGTTATATTTAATCATTTTCAAGCTGTTTCGTAATTTGTATGATTTATTTGATGATTGCATTTTAAACGTTTAATGTTATTTTATTATTATTATTATAACTAATATTGCTATCATTATGCTATTATTATCATTATCTGTTTTTTAATTGTTGCAGGACAGAATAGGCCATTCTTTTTCACAAGGCCAGGAGAGCTTGTTATGCTCTTAAACGCTGACTACAAAAATGCGATTTAACTACAGATTTTCTGTATCACGTGTTTATTCCTTTATTCATCTGTATATTTTCAGTGTTTGAACAAGAGCGCATGCATGGTTTAGATTTTCAAATTACCCTTCCTGCTGTCAGTAAATCCGTTAGGAAGGCCAAAGGTTCGGTTTTAAATGATTAGAAATATCATACTTAATTCAATACATGTTGAAAATCAATAGAGGCAAGGGACTTTGGGATACAGCTTAAATATTTTCGTTGGCCTCGAATTTCTCTCTGTATTCCCGAACATGATTTAAGGTTAACATGTCGGTCAACAGTGGCCAACCATCAAATTGTCTTCGAGGTCAATTTCTCTACACGAGGTCTGATGTTCTCTATTGGATTTTTGGCGACCCCGTTTTGATTGCATCTCTCCCTTTTTCTGTCCCTCTACTTACAGTTCCTTCTCGTTATCAAGAAGTTGTATCCTTGCATAAAATCTAGAAGTGATAAAGGACAATATCTCGGTAAGTGATTCAATCTTTTTTTTGCGTTTGACAGTGATTTATATCCTTTGGTTATGTGTTTGGGGAAGAGACTATTTTCTTTTTCCAATTTTGATTTTTTTTTAACCATTGGTATTATCATGAAATCTGAATTTATATTTTTACTGATTCAAATAAGAAAACAAATTAGAAAATTCGCATGCTTTATTAAAATGTTTTAATTTCAAAGACATTTTCATACAATGCAACATCAGAATTTTATCTGCAATAGCATGTAATGCAGTACCATACAAATGCATGTTTGATTGCATATAATGAGCCCAATTTTGATTGGCAATTATACCTTGGCATACTGGGGGAACAAATGCCATAAATAAATGTTCAGGCCCCATGCTATATGCTGTATTTATAGATGCGCATCTCGTGTGTGCTGCATCCACATTGTTTTTGAAATGTATACAAAGAATGTTGCCATTGGGAAAGAAAAAAAACAGTTTATGCTTAACTTAGACAGTCAATGAAATATGCATTGCAGTGATATGGCAGTATAGTGATTTGGATGGTGATTACGTACTTTTTTTTCATTTTTGGGGCTGCTCATGCCTAACATTTATTTGCAGAGTCTTTGAAAAAGATCGTTTGACACCTTAAATAATTGCTAAGCAAACGGTGACTCGCAACTCACAGTGAGTCCCACGCAAGAATAACATTCACAACATGTTTTTGCCATGTAAATAAACATCCAAACAACAACATTAACAGCAGCTCATTAATTGTTTTGCCAAAAGGCTACTGGAGCTATTTGCTGTGTTGTTGTTGTAAGCCATATATTAATTTCAGGTGCACAAAAATCTGAAAATAAATAAATAAACAACATCCATTAATGCCATTTGTAAAGACCAGTGTCGTATTAACGTAACACGATTTCCTCTTTAAATTGTTTCATGCAGTAATAATTGTAATTGACAATGCAAAACACGAAAACTTTTTTCTTTTCATCAAAGTTCTTTTAAAAATATATAATTTTGTGGAAATGTATAAATGATGTAGCACAAACTAAAATACTCCATACAGTTGCGTAGAAAACGTAATCTGTATAATCTATACAATTTTAATACTTCTTTAATGCCCAGTTTCAAAACAGCCATACATTATACTTCAAATCCTTTCAATCGAACTCATTAATTTTAATTTAAAAAAGGAGTATCCAGGGATCCGCGTGAAGTAGGATAGAATGTCCGGAAGTGTAGTTTTGTTTGTGGTTTCTCGAGATGTCCATCCATGGAAAAAATGCACTGAGGCTGCGGTTGTCATTTTTTTTATTCCATTGGAAAAGAACGATAAATGTAACATCCATCACCGCGCAGCTCAATAAGCTGTCCTTTTAAAATTACCAATATGATTCCCAGTCCATGAAAACCAGCATGCCATAATCCGAACTGTACAATTCGACCCACTGTCTGAAAATAACAGTTTGTTAATGTTTATAGCACAGCTGAAAGATGGCGAAATGGAAGAGTAGAAATGGTGTTTTCTGCATTTCGTTGCCTCAGCCCACGTATTAGTTAATTAGTGCCCTTTTAAGTGGCTCCCCATTGGATCCTTTTAGCAAAGGTTGCAAAATAAGGAACAATGCCGTTTAGTAAAAAGTTGCAGACACCTACATTTTTGCCTTGTGCCTTCCTCCCACACCGTTGGTGATGCTCTCTATTCAAGCACCTAGAAGAAATGCATCTTTTTAAAGTTGCCTGTTTACAGCTGCCTGTGTATGGTGGAAGTCATAAATCTTACGTAGCCATAAACGACGGGGGTAGTGTCCTGAATAATAACAATAGAGAGAGAGTAAGAGAGAGAGAGGGAGACGTTGTGTTTGGCTTAAGGAGAGAGAAGTAGCAATATCTCTTGAACACCTTCGTGGTGTTGTTTTTGTCTTTTTTTCCATTTTGCTCCCGCGCCGGCTTTCTTCCTCGTTTCCTTTTCGCGTTTTCCACTCTGTCCTCCATCCTTAAAAGACATGTTGATATTTTTGTCCTTTTTGTAGCCTACAGTAAAAACAGAAGAAACTCTCTTGTCTATTTTTGAACGTGCACGCGCAATCCATGATACTCGCAGAACTTGTATGACCAGGACTCGACAGAGCTTCTTCATATATATATATATATAAAAAATCTTTCATTTTTCTTTTTGGTGATTTGTTTTCACACCCCTCCCTCAGGTCTCAAGTCCGCCTGTTGTCTGTTCTCTTGTTCTTAAACCCCCACCTCATTGTTTTTTATATTTTGCGCATAAGTTATTATACTAGTTGGGTGTGTTGGCAGGGATGTGATGAAATAGTAACAATACAGATAGAATGTTGTTTCTGCCTCAAGCTAGAGGCGAGCCAGCGCTGAGAACTTACTTCCTGGTAATTTAATATACACCGGTAGAGTAAGAGAGCGAGAGAGACATGGGTCCTCTCTGCTATAGTTGCCTATTAAACAATGTTACTAGAGCATAATAGTTAAACCACACAAGTGAAAGAGACTCGGTAAAAAAAACTCTTCAGCTTTCGTTATAGACCCTTATCTTGTCCCGAGCGCCTGCAATTAGCATAAGTTTTCACTGGTGACGCTGTTTGATGGGGATTAACGCTTGCGCCTCTCGCATCCAGCCTGCTCCGTTATTTCCGATAGCTGGAAAGGCCTGGTGTTGACTACATACAATAACCTAGCAAAGACGAGCAAATAACACCAGCAGACCCCGGGCCCCGACATGAGACGGGGAGATGTTACGGCGAGTCGGGAGCCCACCTCGGATTATGATGTTCAATTTTGCGCCGTGAGGAAAAGGCAAGGGGAGATTGAAGGCGAAATCTGAGGCCATTGTTATCTGCGAGCAGGGCGTACCAGTCGACAGGGCGGCCAGGAGCAGTGCTGCCTGTCCATTTGCAGCCCCCCTCGCATACCTCAGATCTTTCGTGCTAGACCGTCTCCCCCTTTCGCGAGCCGAGGGGAATCGTCCAGCAGCGCCCGCACTCTGGCGCGGGGCAGCCGTGCTCGAGATACCCGGCGTTTGACGCGCGCTGTCTGGCTGGAATACCGAAACTGGTATGAGCTTTGGGCTTTTTTATTGATAGCAGCGTGGCCGAATGTGGAAAATATGATGCCTGCCTGCGCGTCTCTCGTCAGAGGCTAAGGTAAGCTGGTCTGGAATAGGCTATCAGTTTGTGAATGGCGGTATGTGTGTCCTAGTGATTTATGACCGTATGACTCCAAACGCGGTTCAAGAAGAGTTCACAATGCTTTAAGCTTCCATTGAAGCTGGAGCTTTCTTTCGCTACCTCTGAATAAATGCATGCCATATTGTGTTATCTAGTCTAAATTTGGCTTTGTTACATAACAAAGAAATAATTTTTGGCGGATGATTGTTTTCATTTATGGCGTGCGATTCATTTTTTAAGACTGAGTGGGTGTTTTTACGCGAGCAAAATAATGCGGTGGTTAAATATCAATATTCAAATGATTTTTAACGATTTCAGAAAATGCTTCGATTGGCACCCCAAGGTGTGTTTTCATTTGATATTGAATTTGCACGTCCAAGGCCTATTCTTTCCGAATGCAAAGACTGGGGGTGTCTCTAATCGAAATATTTACTTACTATATTTTTGGGGTTTATATGTAAGCTATCCTTTAGAAATGTACATACATATCAGGTTACTTATTTTCGAATAGCAAAGAGGCGCCCAATAAATGTTATGTTGTTTTTGTTGACGTTTGGGTTGGACCTGCTCGTACTACGTCCGCTCTCGACGTAATTGTGTTAGGGTTGGATTTACAGAAAAGTTGGTTATTGTGTTACCGTAACAAGAGGGCCAAGACATTACGTGTTCCATTTAATGGAACTGCGATATGATTTCATATCTATTATGCCTGTTTTTATATCCCCCTCTTCCTCTCCCCTTTCTCTCCCCTGAACAATTCCTTAGAGTAAATGATTAGGATTCCGGCCGTCCTCTTCGAAGATAAATGACCGACATTTGTGACGTGTTGAGACTGAGTCGATGTCCAAAAGATGTAGCTCATATTTACGCTTTATACAACCGAAACACAAACCTCTCCTCAATATTTACGGTTTTATTTCTAAATAATAGAATATTAATTTTAGGATTAGAAATATATAATGCAGAGAAGTACATTTTATAATCAGAAAGAATGATATTTTGGAGAAAGACAAATTCACCGACTATTCCAGTTCATGTTAACAAAGGATCCCCCCCCCCCCTTTACGAGTTGAGCTTCTATAATAATGTATTTATGATGCATGAAGCTTATAATGTTGGTTCAAAATGTTATGGCAGCTTTCAAACACTTTTCCTTTTGTATTTAAACCAACAAAAAAAAAAAAATACACATACTGTTTTAGAACAATATAATGCCAGGATATTAATTCTGATAATATTTCAAAACCACATATGCTATTTTGTGGAACACTTTACTGCTGTTATTATTATTATTATTTGATAGATAAGCAAATCATTAAATAAATTACGAAAGCAACGAAAGCAAATAATTAAACAAATTAATAAACAAGCACAATACGCTAAACAGAGTTTATGTAAAACATGCCTTCGTTACATTTGACATGCATGTTTATGTATCCATCGAAATATAACACAGCGTTAAAATACCAATTTAGTCTTTCCGCCATTCTAGTACATACATGTATAATTTATACGCATACAATTTGTAGCTACGGAGGAAGGACACAAAATAATTGCACATTTTTTTATTGCTCACTGTGAAGTGAACTTGCAAGTATCTGATAAAACAAAAGCTACAGTAGTCCTCCTAAAACATCTTACGCAATCTCTTGGCTTCCCCTTAGTCTTTTTAATAACATTTACTACCCAGGCGAGTGAGTGAGAATAAAAGCCAGGTGCTTGTAAGTGTTTAAGTGATCGCTTTCGCCCGGTCCTCTCAGCAACCCCAGAGCCAAGCTGCGAGGTCTTCAGCTGTTTAAAGGGCTGGATTTGTCTATTTCGGTCCAGCGATCATTATGAATAACACCAACCGTAGCTTCCGGTGAAGCTCTCCTTATGCGTTCATAAAGGCCAGCAACAGAGTTAAAGAAACACAATGCCGGTTTGCCAGGTTTTAATGTTGCCCAAATACGTCTGTTTGTAACTGGAGAAAGCCCTCCAAAGATGGCCTTTGTGTCGGAAGCAAGAGCTCTCATATGTCCGCAGAGCTCGCCTGTGTTGTCCATATTTGTTTTTCTTTTTTTAATAACGCTGTGCTGTATTTTATTGTGTGTATTCAGTCCTGTTTTATTTGCAAAAATGAAATATATATATATTAAATGTTTTTACACAATATCAGACGCTCAGAATGGAGCCCTAGTGTCAGCGATTATTGACCAATAACACATCTTAGCCAGTGATTTCTAACATCAACATTTTTATAATAGGAGATAATTTATTTATTTATACTCTCATAACAAAAAGAACAAAGACCACAACACAAAACATTTATTTAAGGGACAGAAGCATGATGAATCTGCAATAAAAAGTGCAATTTAAATAACATGCAAAAGAAAACAAAAACGTATGAAACCATTTTGATGAAATGTATTCCTCCAGTTCTAACCCTTATGTGTGGTTTGTTATGTTATGCACAAGAGAGAAAGTGAGAGAGGGGGGAGAAAGAGAGAGAGAGAGAGAGCATCTGCAGGCTGCGTTGTGGGAACATGCTATTCATGTCATGGCGTCTTTCAGTGCAGTAAGATGGATTTACCTCGCGCCCCTCTTATTATGTGCCTCTTATAACCTTTCAGGTCAGCTTCCAAGAGGCCATTGGAAAGAGACCGTCACGTGACATCTAGAGCCAATGTTCTTCCAGAAGGTCGTCAGGACCCTGGTAGCCGGTAACTCGATTTTTGGAAATGCAGAAAACGACCTACTACGACAACTCGACACTTTTCGGAGGATACTCGTACCAGGGGGCAAACGGTTTTGGCTATGATGCCCCGGCACCAGCCTTCCAGAACTCAGCGCATCTTGAGAGTGACTACCAAAGGTCGGCATGCTCCCTACAGTCGCTCGGCACCAGCGCACCCCCACAGCCCCAGCATGCCAAGACGAAAGAGCTTAATGGCAGCTGCATGCGGCCCAGTCTGCCACCTGAACACCACCCACCCCCCCAGGTTTCCCCTCCTCAGAACGCTGTAAACGTTGCTGCCTCAAATGCCACCCAGCAGCCAGGCGGCAGCGGTGGTGGCGGGGCCGGCAGCGGGGCCACGGCCAAATCATCATCCAAGTCATCCTCTCTGACCCCAAACCCAGCTCTTGCGAAACATATCTTTCCTTGGATGAAGGAGTCACGTCAGAACACCAAGCAAAAAAACGGCTCCCCTAGTGCAAGCTCAGCTAACGGTGTGTTTGCCAAACCCCTTCTTCTCTTCTCTTCTCTTCTCTTCTCTTCTCTTCTCTTCTCTTCTCTTCTCTTCTCTTCTCTTCTCTTCTCTTCTCTTCTCTTCTCTTCTCTTCTCTTCTCTTCTCTTCTCTTCTCTTCTCTTCTCTTCTCTTCTCTTCTCTTCTCTTCTCTTCTCTTCTTGACCTAGACAGATGTTGACCAACATCATTAGCTTGAAATGGGATACAATGGGGGTGGGACTAAATCAGACCGTGCTCATTTCAAATGTTTTCAATATTTTTTAGCGATTGGATGTTTAACAAGGGGACAGGCCGGTCTATTTCAATGTAATGTACAACCAAAATAATTATCAGAATTGTGATGATTATATGATTACACACTCTCAATAGCTCTGACAAAAAAAAGCATCAGAAGATTAAAAAAAAATCAGTACACAAAGATTATTGTTCAGATTTTAGATAGCAGCAATGCCACATCACGTGTCATACATAATTATTGTGTCCAGATAACGGAAGATTTATCCCACAAGCCTCTGAATCTGCATGTAGAGGTTTCTATCGTCTTAATACACCCTGTAAACCATTCAAAAGACAAACCATGTAGCAAACACACCGTTGCCTAGTGCACGGTATGAATCTGGCCCTGGGCTTTAGTTGTAATGTGATTTACATACACAAGGTCAATGTTAGGGCATGCGTCTCTTAATAAATGCCAAAGTTATGAAGTGTTGACAACCAATATCAAGGGTATAAGTTTTTCATGGCCGGCTTTATTAGTGGGAACGATGCATTCAATTTCCGTGTGGAGTAATTATGTTTTATTTCATTCTCACCCCAGCGGAGAGCAGCGGTGGTGAGAAAAGCCCTCCGGGTTCTGCAGCTTCCAAGAGAGCACGCACCGCTTACACCAGCGCTCAGCTGGTGGAGCTCGAGAAGGAGTTTCACTTCAACCGATACCTGTGCCGGCCGAGGCGCGTGGAGATGGCCAATCTGCTGAACCTTAGCGAGCGGCAGATCAAGATTTGGTTCCAGAACAGACGGATGAAGTACAAGAAGGATCAAAAGTTGAAAGGCATCGGCTCATCCTCAGGGGGGCCGTCCCCCACAGGAAGCCCACCTCTCCCAATGCAGTCCTCAGCTGGTTTCATGAACTCTATGCACTCAATGGGCAGTTATGATGCTCCCTCCCCACCATCTTTTAACAAGCCCCATCAAAATGCATACTCCATGTCAACAGCCTATCAGAACCCAATGAAAGGTTGCCCACCCCAACAGAAGTATGGAAACACTGCACCGGATTATGACCCACACGGGCTACAGGGTAACAGTGGCACCTACGGGACACCAAACATGCAGGGTAGCCCCGTGTATGTGGGAGGTAGCTATGTTGATGCCATGCCTGCCACTGGGCCTTCTATGTATGGCCTCAATCACCTACCACACCACCAGTCGGCAAGCATGGACTACAACAGTGCCACACAGATGCCAGCGAACCAGCACCATGGACCGTGTGACCCACATCCGTCATACACGGATCTGTCTGCGCACCATCCTTCTCAGGGTAGAATCCAAGAAGCACCCAAGTTGACTCATCTGTAGCAGGTTTGGACAAAAAAAAAAACAACAGGAAAAATAAAGAAAAAACGAAAGGAAGACAAGATGAAACAGACTAACCCATGGGGCGATGCAATGGGGTTGAAAAAGATGATCCAGTGGTTTCTTGCCATGACTAGAGCACCGGTTTGTGTCAATGTTGTCCTTCCGTTCATATGTGAACATACCTGAATTTAGCATCCATAGGTCTAAATACCCCTTTAAAATGACCCATTTCATGAACAGTGGCTAGTTTATGCCAAGGAACAGACTGTCTAGCTGTATGACCTCATTACATCATCCTAAATGTTTGTGTACTTCTTCAGCATTATCGCTGCATTCCTCACACTTTGGAGGGCGGTACGGTAAAGCTTACATTTAAACTTACTGGTGCAAGAAAACCACTGGATTGTTTTCGTCCACCACCCTTATTTCACATACCTCTTTTTTTAAACGTCTCAAAAAGGCAGTCAATTTTTTTATTAACTTGTTCCCAAAACAGCAGCAGACTGGCACCTTGTCTTTAGCAAGACACGGTGATCAAGATATTCATCTATTTTAAGTCCGTTTTACACTATGCTACCTATCACTATTAATGAGAAGTGAATATAATTTTGTTATGGCTTTGACACAGGGTACAAAAGAAGAGTTGAGAATACTAGTAAATTAAAGTTACTTCCCTCTTTCTCAGCTCGCTGCCCCTCCTCCCTCTCCTTCCCCAGTTCTTTATCTTTCCCAATCTTTGGGTTCGCCTACATTAGTCCAAACTAATATGAAAGGCCCACATCTTTCTCATATCTTGACTTAACGTGGAAACAGGGTATATTTGAACAAAAATGCATGTCCGGGAAACCAAGCTACGGCGCAGACGTCTTTGTTTACGCCTAATGCGCTCTCGTCTGGGCATCATTGTTGCACTTAGAGTTTACATTTAATGGGTGAGGAAGAAAAGTAAATCCTATTTTGAATCGGAAGACCTTCAATCAGCGTCTTTCGCTAAGTGTGTTCAAGTGAACATTCATAAATATATATTTATTTGTTATAGCCAGTTTAAATACTTTCTTTTTTGTATTATTTATCCCCATGTATTTATATCGATACAAATGTACTTTTTTAGTATCTACCTGTTATAAAAAGACGCTGTGTTCTTGTCATTGTAACAACTTAATTTTTAGTTCTTGTATTTTAGAGATATGTAGGTTTATGTTACCCTTGTATAAATAATGTCTTGACTTGTACAGGGGGCGCAAGAACGGAATCAACCCGTTCCCGCATAGTCGAGATTTAGACGAAATATAGCGAAGCATTTTGAGAACTTCATTTGTCCTTTGTAACTACTTTTATTTCCTTGTTAAGAGTTGGTTGTTGAACAATTCTTTAATAAAATGTTATGTTATTCATTTCCACTCTAGAAGTTCATGAGTTTACCAAACAGACTCACACGAATATGCAGGCAAAGACTGAAGGGGATGGGGGTAGGGGTTCCTCGAGGCCTGTGAAAGAGCCCTGGAGGCCGCGCCTGCAGGTCACGTGATGGGAGTCCAATAAAATCGTCGAACACTCTTCTGACTGGTTATGGGATTAAAACAAATGATTTCAAGTAATCTCAAGTTTAAAGAAGAAAGGTACAGATAATAGATGACTAAACATATTTTTGCTTGTTGGATCTCTATCGATTGGGGGGGGGGGAAATGTCTGTGCTCATTTATTAACAACATATTTGAAAAAAAGAGATGCTTTGCTGTCTGTGCTCATTTATTAACAACAGATTTGAATTAAGCATGTCCAGTCTTTAGACAAATCTAGACAAAAAAAATTCGGAACCACGTGAATACAAAAATAAACAAATATTATAACAACAATGATAACATGAAAAAATTTCCATGGCATGCACAAAACAATAAACTACACCAACGCGGCGTTTATTTACCTCTGATTTTCTCAACATGTGTTTGATTAAACGTTTTATACTGTTACAGACGTTTTATACTACATTAATGTGTCTAATATATGTTAGAAACAACAAAACTATCATCAGAATAAAAAAGGGCACAAGAAGCAAACTTTTGCATTTTAACTAAATGCACAGAAAATACAGTCACATGAAGGTAGTCTACGAACATAAAGTATCAAACAGTCAAATATTCTTACTTTTTTCATGCATTTTAGATAGATAATTACAACAGAGAATGTATCTTAAGAAATGCATTAAAAACCGCTGTCCTCAGATATAAATCCCTTTAAGCATTTAACGCAAATTGTTGTTCAATTCGTCCCAGAATATTATTATTATTTTCCAGTGTAAAAAAAATCCAGTTGAAAACCTGATCACTTGACATTTTTTTTATGCTAGTACTGTCCGAAAAATAAACATAAAAACGCACAAGCAACACATAAAAAGCGAGATTATCAGTGCGTCCCAGTCCCTCGCAGTCAGCTCCGTTCTGTAAGGAGGGCCTTTGAGATGGACCCCTCTCCGAAGTGCCCACGGCCTACAGCTTGCTTTGTATTTCCTTTAAAATTCCCAGACACCCACACAGGGTTACAGCCTATCTCACTGTTCTTTTAGACGAGAAAAACGACGAAACGAAGCTCGGGCTGCAAATCCGAAATACTGTGAAGTCAAATTCAGATTACTGCTGGCTGCAACACAGTTTAGTTTTAATCTCTAATCCTATCGATGCGACGCGCCAAGGAATGTATCCAATGCAGAAAAAAATAATACTTCTGGGGGTGAAAACATCCACAAATCTACGAGGGAATAATGGGGGTTTTCTTTGTTGTGATCTTGGAGGAAAAAGGCGAATTCTTGAGGGTGGCTGCTGTCAAGCGCTTTGCCGGCGAAAAGATTGATCACCCTCGCTGCCTCTCTACTCCTGCTCTAAAAATATCTACCCCCTTTTCCCATTCGTTTTAAACTTTGACGCAACCAATTTTGCTTAGTTTGTCATCAACTAATATTATATTGTCGCTTTCGTCCAAGATGCAATTTAAATTCAAGTCAACACATAAGCAATTTCCATTCTGAATGCGACCTCACCATGAACTTTTGGTTGTTGTCACGGTCAACAAATGTTTCACACACATCGCTAACAACTATGTTTTTTAGTGCGGTATTATACGTGTAATCTGCAGCTTCATTTTAATAAATGAGCAAAATATTTACAGAAATATTATTTGACAACTCTCTAACCTGGATTTAGTGCAAACTTACGCGCTTTAAGGTTCCAGTTTGCAGAAATTCTTCAGATGCTGTGTAAAAAAAAAAAAAAAAAAATTAAAGGTAAAAAATAAAAAAATAAGAAAATATAGTATCGTAATGGTTGGGAATCTCATATTCGGCAAATGTGGCAGACACTCACCATCACTCTTGTACATCCTTATTTATGTGCTTGATAAAAGAAACATTTCTACACCTACTTACATCTCTTGTCTGTTACTCTTGTCAAAAGTTTTAAGATTAATGACCCTTGATTGTAAATAGGCAAGAAGCCATATTGTGGATGTACTTATCAGGCAAGGCCTGTGAATTACATCACCAGTAGTTCCAAAATGTGGATTGTTATTGTCTAACATAAGAGGCCTGCACTTTACCTCTCAGGACAAAACAGGACTGTCCGAACACATGGCAGCCGAGAGCCTTTTTATTATTATTATTTCGTCCGTGTTACAATAAGAACTGAATTATATGCTGTATTTTTTATAAATTCAGACAAATATTGCTTTCTTTTGCCACCAGGCCCCGAATTTTGATTGGCTGAGATGAGTCATGTGACCAGGAATTGGCTGCAATTTCGCCCATAGTCTTCAGTTTAGTAGACCCTGGTCCCCATACGCTAGTAATATCACCAATATACACAATTATTAAAGCTCGCAAATGCCGTCATAGCAGGAACGCAAAATAAATCCTAGCCTTTTGGATGTTATTTTTTGCGTATGTTGGTGTCGCTGGACGCCCTTTTTGCCCAGGCGAAGCGATGAATTTTGAATTTGAGAGGGAGATTGGGTTCATCAACAGCCAGCCTTCCCTTGCAGAGTGCCTGACGTCTTTCCCCGCTGTCCTGGAGTCATTTCAAACTTCATCAATCAAGGACTCGACAGCAATTCCACCTCCTTTCGAGCACACCATCCCTAGTCTGAGTCCCTGCACAGGCAACCAGGCGCGACCGAGGAGCCAAAAGCGAATTGCCTCCAATGGCCTCCAGCTCCGGACACAAACAGCACCGCCGACGCAGCACCAGCAAGGCCTGGCCCCGCTTTCGGGTGGCGCGCCCCTGGCCCACGAGTTCCCATGGATGAAAGAGAAAAAATCCTCGAAGAAGTGCCCCAAGCCCGGAGCCACTGCTGCTGCAGCAGCAGCCTCCCCTTCTCAGGCATCCTCCGGCTACACAACCGCGGGACTCGAGTCCCCGACAGGTACGTTTATCAAAGCAGTGAACGCGATTGTTCTGCATTTTGGACATTTTCCCCTGAATAATTCGTGACTCGAATAGATGTCAGTGTAGCTGAAACTCTACAGAATTTAACTGCCTGTTATTATAGCCTAAACATAATTATTGCAGTGTGATTTTACATGCTTGGAATTTTTACGCAATTAAAAAAACTGCCCTTTCGAATTTGTTCTTTGTCCTGTTTATGTGATGTACGGCATAACCTGCTTTGGATGGGCTAGCAGCATTCGAGCTCTATGTATTTAGGAATCATTTTATAACTTCATCTGATGTCTACATTTTAAGCATCATTAAGCATGCATGATTGTTGTGCAACCATAGGATATATATATATATATATATATATATATATATACCCCGTCCCAGTAATATATTTAAGAGATAAAAAGGCATCCCCTCCCCCATTACTTGGCACATATACAAAACTGTGCACATTCTGAAAGATTACGTTGCCATCCTGCAGATAGTAGATCTTGATCTATAACGATTTAATCGCAATTGATGTCAGCTGAGACTCGATATTTATTCATAACCATGTTCCATGGCTTGGGGAGCCATTTTGGACAACAGTATATATAGCGAAAGCTGTGGAACGCAACAAAATATGGGGCTTGCTGAAATTACGCGTGTACACCACGCTGGTCTATTACCACAAGACATGCCTAACCATTGCAGTCATTTGCTACATGACAAGCCCAAACCACAGGGCTGTTCTACACTGGGATTTTATTGTCATCTTGACAATTTCTCACATGAAGTTCGATGACTTCGCCTTTTGTATGGGACTTATTTCTGTTTTGATTCTTGCAGAGGCTCTAGGTGGACTGGATAATGGCAGCGGTTCACGGAGGCTGAGGACCGCATACACCAACACGCAGCTACTTGAACTGGAGAAGGAGTTTCACTTTAATAAATACCTCTGTCGGCCCCGACGCGTTGAAATAGCAGCACTTTTGGATCTAACCGAGCGCCAAGTCAAAGTGTGGTTTCAAAATCGACGCATGAAGCACAAAAGACAAACTACGCACCACCGGGACGGGCAAGAAGGCGAGTCCAGCGGTTTCGAGCTCCTGGAGGGAACCGACGCTGCTTCACCGTATTCGAGCCAATCTTTGGAAGTATCTGGTTCTGGCTCAGGCTCTGCAGCAGCCTCCGAGAGTGAGACTTGCCCGACAGCAGCCTCCTACACGAACAGTGCGGACAAAAGCCAGCCCACGCCTGAAGAGGGCCAGGCGAACCAGTCTGAGCCTGCATCTGTTCCTGACACAGCGGTTCACTCCCCCCCGTATCCAACGCCTACTGCAGATAACCCCAGTACAATGGCCGAGGGCCGAGCAGCTGGGCCGGAGCACTCGTTCACAGAGCCGCAGGATGCCACCTCTCTACCCGATTTGAATTTCTTTTCCACGGACTCCTGCCTACAGATCTCGGACGCTTTATCGCCGAGTTTGCAGAGCTCACTGGACAGTCCAGTTGACTTCTCCGAGGAAGATTTTGACTTGTTTACGAGCACCCTCTGTACTATAGATTTGCAGCATTTACAGTTCTGAACTATTATGAGATCAAAACGCATACAAGAACAATCGAACTCCATCTAATTGCAGCGTCACGAATGCTTCTCGACCACAACATTCCATAATAAGACATTCAAAAGTGAAAAAGAGACATCTACCTAAACAGATTTTTTAAACAAAAAAGGCGTGCAACAATGCCTGAAAGGAAATAAATTGTCCATTATTTTGAAAATACGATGATGTAATCTTTTTGAATACACATCGGGATGGCCCCTGTCGAAGTTTCAGGTATTTTATTGCCTTTTGATTCTCGGATTTTAGTTTATGTCGACTAACAAATGAATGGTTGCGGACTTTTTCAGTGAAACTCAATCATTGGAATCTCAGGAATTGTGTCTGACATAAGGGTAGATGAACTGCTTTTAGCAATTCTCCCAAGACGGGCGTTGTCCCTATTGAATAATTTTAGAACTAGTTTATTTATTGAGATTCTTTAATAGTAAATTTCAAATTTATTTATTGTACGTTATTTTCATAGCTGAAATAATAAAAAATAAAATAAAAAAAACATAAATTGGTGGAGTGAGTGTGATTGATTCTCTAAGCTTTAATGAACTCTTTCATTAAAAATGTTTAATATTTGAATGCAAATCATGACATTAATTTTAAGAATTTGTTCTTTTCCCTTTGTATTGATGTATTGCGAGGAAACTACACAATTCAGTCCGCAGGTGGAATTAATGTTTGGAAGAATGTTATTAAGCGTTTATGCAAACACAAAAAAATATTCTTATAATACTTATTATTATTATGTTACTATCATTATATTGTGATGAGAGATATTGTGTGTTATTAGTAGCATATTCGTACAATAAAGAGGTGGGAACTGCAAAAGCTCAAGAAGAAGAACAAAAATAATAAAGCATTAAACTTGTAGTAAAATTCAAAATCTATTTTTAAAACACAAGCAATAAATCCACGAATCTTTTTAAACAATGCAGCACAAACAGTGATTATCATGAACTTGAAATAAAAATGTAAAACAATACAGGCTATTTTTACAAAATCGGCTGTGGTTGAAAACATGAGACGTAAAAAGCAGCAGCACGGATATTATTTATTTTTAGATGGATGTTTAAACTAGCCAAAAAAAAAGTCTGGGGGTAATCTGCAGGAGGGTCAAGCGGTTGACTGGGCTGTGGGCTCTCATGGCTGCACTCGCCCTGATGCAAAATGGCGCGCGAAACACAATGAAGGATATGAACAATAAAGCGGCAGCCATTATGGATATGTTTAGGCTGCAGCTGCGAGCGGGATGCTCCGAGCGGGCTCGTTGTCAATTGAAAACATCTATTTAGACAAACACAGGCCAGAACTGTATCAGTTAAAACAATGATTTTTTGTAATTATTATTATTATTTAATATCAAATATTAGACACCTTATTTAACAGCTGGATCTGAGCCCTTATGGAGATCATCTTACAATATCATGGTGGTTAATAATAACACTAATACTAATTATCATTACTATTATTATTCACATCCCTACTTTAAATTATTATCAGACTGAAAGAGTAAAACCTTGAACACTCCATACAGCACAACAAGGCCTTGATAAATGTCATTGCCTGTGTTATTATTCATATTTGTCTTTGACCCAGATATAATGTACACAATGTTTCCCTCACCCAGGTCAGACTTCTGTTATATCTCTGTTATGAATTTGAAGCAGCAAGCAAAACAACATTTCAATGTGATTTAAATATCTGAATAGATCTTGTTTTGCTTGGTTTACATGAGCAATACCAGTAAATGATCCCTGTGTGCATTGAACAGGTGCTCTGCTCATATTACTGGAAAGGTGGATCTGGTCACAGTAGTACTATATGGCAACTAGAGTTTAACGCTGTGTGTGTACAAGAGCCACGCACTGTATTAATACACTCACCTGCATTCATCAGAAATAAGGACAACTGAATGATATCCAATCTCAAGCAATAGCTTAAGTTTGCTGTTGTGTCAAGAGTAGAAGTGTGACACACGGTTAAATAAAACGACAGATGTCTCTTGTGCTGATGAGTAAAACGAGTGTGATTTTGACCAGCTGGCTGGCATCTATCTCTAAATTTCAGTGTCCATTTCAAGTCAAGTCCGAACTCCAGTATTCAGTTATTTCTTGTTTAGGTGCTGGTTTGGGATTTCTTAATTTCCTGATGCCAGCATATACAGCACTCGTTCACTCTCTCATTGCAGACATCTGCCCTACTTCTGTTTAATTCACCTGAGACAGGTGAGACTTTACATATCAACATATCTTCAAACAAGATAAACAACTTCTTCCCTGCCTAAAGGCCACACAAGTTTGGTAAATATTATTTAAAAACTCTAGTCGTGATTTTTTCCCCATTAGCCTGATAATTAGAGGTGCGGCTGGGGCGTGTTTTATCTCAGTCCCTATGCTTTGCTTGGTGTCCTGCCAGCTCGTATTTATCAGCACAGCTCTTTCTGTTTATTTATTTCTCAGAGCACATTACTTTGGGACAGTGAAGTCTAAAATAAGGAGAGGTGTGGTGGCATGGGGATTTTCTCACATGAGAAAATGGGCCAATGTTTACAGTGGTGCATTCTGGGTAATGCTGTGCCTGAAGCAAAGCTGGGACCAGCCAAGATTAAAGTGGAAATGTCTCCTGCCCTATTTCAGTCAAACCACCACGAAGGCTCAGTTTAATCACTGAAGTGGGTAGGAAACCAAAGTACTTTGTCATTGAACAACAACAATAACAATGGTAACAGCAAAACATTATCTTAGCTTATTTTAGAATGGCCTTATAAGACTTTACGGTTAGCAATGCAAACACAACGTATTGGATTATGAGCTCTGTAAACAGCTCCCTTTGTAGTAACTCTTGTATTCATTTGTTTAGCAAAGCCTATTGTTCATAAAAGCCTGAGTCTACACAGCTACTGGTCATATGCTTATCAAATGAAGCATTAGCATGAACATGGCTCAAAACGGTAACTGCCACTTTAAAAAGAACCTGAGAGGTATTAATGCAATAATAACACTAAGATGTGCCTCTTTGTGCTCTGAAAACAAACAAAATCTGTGTGATTACAATGCCAACTGAAACCTCTCATGTGACATGAAACGCTTCATAGCTTGAGCAGTTCAATTCGCAGGACTTGTTCGGCATGCAGCCTTAGCACACTTTACTGAAAAACCAGACATCAGTTTCATATAAAGCCATTCTGTAATATGTAATAGATTGGTTTATGTACACTGAAATAGATACAAAAAGAAACTTGATATTTCCCATATATGGACATTTCAAATGCATATAGACTAATCATTATATTATGTATGATTATGACATAATAAAGAGGTGTTATAAAGTCTTGGTCCCTCTATTATATCTCTTCTATACTGACAAACAGTAAAAGGAAACTGTACAAACTAGAAATACTGAAAACAAAACTTTCGTGGCTTGTACACACAAACCTAATTATAGCATTAGCCATGTAGCTATCTGCTCATTTCTGCAACTCTCTAAAGGAAACAGAAGCCGTCAATGACAAATAAATAAAGTCATAGTCAAATAGCAAGTCAGCCAAAACAATACTATCAATTGTAATCCAAAAACTCAATGTTTTACATTATAATTTAGTCTGATGGATCACTATATTCACAGAAATTAAGAACACACAGTTTTGAATAGCGCTGAAGCTTAAAGTGTTACTTTACTCATAAATGAAAATTATGTTATATCATTTACTCAAGTTGTTCCAAACCTGTATGCATTTCTATCTTCTGATGAACACAAAAGAAGATATTTTGAAGAATGTGTGTAACCAAAAAGGTGATGGTCTTCCATTTTTTCCCAAATACTATTGACTTCCATTTTTTCTCATACTATGGCAGTCAATGGGGACCAACAACTGTTTGGTTACACACATTTTTCAAATACCTTCTTTTGTGAAACTCATACAGGTTTGAACTTTGAGTAATGATCACAGAACATTCATTGTTGGGTGAACTATCCATTTAAAAACTGCTGAAAACCAATTTGTAACTTGCAACTAATTTATGGTTGGGTAAATTGGTGGATAATTCATATAAATTTGTATTTCATTGATATGCTTTGGTACGCTCTGCTTACACTTTGTCACAGACGCTAAGGGGTATAGAGGTGGATTGTCATGCATACTCTTATCTAAAAATTGTTATTTCATACAAATCAAATTGTAATAATTCATACAAAATCACTACCTCGTAAATAGTTTTCTCACAAGATCGGCAGCAAAAAAGTAAAAAACATCAACATCAGGCCGAGCTAAAATAGTCTGCAATAGACATCTCTTGCAGTATTCATGCCTTTTCAATGTTTAAACAATGGAAATAAAGTAATCCTTCAGCATGTTAACATTAGCAGTACGCCAAGAAAGCTCACTGAAAGCATGGTATACATTTCAAAATGTTTTCAAAAGACAGCGACAGCTGGTGATGCACAAAGAATGGGACGCCCTGTATATCGGCTTAAGACCTTACATATCTTTCTGCACCAACTTAAAATAAAATCCCTACCCTGTTAAATATAAAACTGCTTTTGACTCTGATATGCTTGCAAGGTTTTAATCTAGGAGTAGTTTGTTATTCTGTGATTTTTGTCTGTTGATTCAAGTCATTGATGTTAGTGCACCTGAATTTACAATAGTAGGATTAATTAGAATAAAGGTTTTCTTGGAACTTATATATATATATATATACACAAACTGTAGAATGAATAAAGTCCTTGTGTGTAAAAATGACAAAAACATTTGGAGAGCAGCATGATGTGATGCTGCTGGAGTTTATGGCATGCTGATCCCCTTTAACAGCAGAATCAGAAACAGCCGAAAGTATATGAGCCTTTGTGTGCTTGAAGCAGACCCATCACAGCTGTCCATATCTTCTCAGAGGGTGAGGGGGCATTCACTAACACTTGTACAGTATCTAACAGCAACACATTGTTACCCTTAACCCTGCCAACAAGAGAATGTGCCGACAATACCTTGGAGCAATCATGCTCTGTTCTGCTGCTATAGTAGACAAGATGACAGCTTCAAGTCACCCGAAAACATAACGTATCCAGTGACATTCCATTGAAGGCAGCTCACAGGACAAAGCAGGTGTGTACTACATGCTATCAGTCTTTGCACTGATTTACAGTGATAGCTTATTGCTAATTGTTTTAATATTGAAATCACGATTTTAGGTTAAACTGCATGTAAGGAAAGTGTTCATCTTTGATCCTGCAGCTGGTCACCATTGTTAAAACAAGTTTACAATACATTTAAAATGGCCCTGAAGTATGACAAATAATTATGAAATTACTATTATTATTAATAATAATGATAATATTCTATTAAATATTATCTCATAAAATCTGCATATATATATATATATATTATATTAGTCATTTAGCAGACGCTTTTATCCAAAGCGACTTACAAATGAGGACATTATAGAAGCAATCAAAACCAACAAAAGAGCAACAACATGCAAGTGCTATTACAAGTCCTGGTTAGCCTAACGCAGTACACGTAGGAAGGTTTATTTTTTTTTTTTTTTTTTTTATGAAAACGAGTATATAGAATATAGAAAAAATACACCTAATGTTAGTTTTACACGAAAAGCTAGCAGTTAGAGAATAAATAAGCAATTGATAGAGGGTCAAATGTGTCTGTATTTTTTAAATAATAAGAAGACAGATTAGATAAAATAAAATTAGATAGAGAGTGCAAGAGTTAGAAGGTCAAATAAAGATGGAAGATATGTGTTTTTAGCCGTGTATATATATATCAGGTGCATCTCAATAAATTAGAATGTTGTGGAAAAGTTCATTTATTTCAGTAATTCAACTCAAATTGTGAAACTCAGACTGAAGTAGTTTAAGTCTTTGGTTCTTTTAATTGTGATGATTTTGGCTCACATTTAACAAAAACCCACCAATTCACTATCTCAACAAATTAGAATATGGTGACATGCCAATCAGCTAATCAACTCAAAACACCTGCAAAGGTTTCCTGAGCCTTCAAAATGGTCTCTCAGTTTGGTTCACTAGGCTACACAATCATGGGGAAGACTGCTGATCTGACAGTTGTCCAGAAGACAATCATTGACACCCTTCACAAGGAGGGTAAGCCACAAACATTCATTGCCAAAGAAGCTGGCTGTTCACAGAGTGCTGTATCCAAGCATGTTAACAGAAAGTTGAGTGGAAGGAAAAAGTGTGGAAGAAAAAGATGCACAACCAACCGAGAGAACCGCAGCCTTATGAGGATTGTCAAGCAAAATCGATTCAAGAATTTGGGTGAACTTCACAAGGAATGGACTGAGGCTGGGGTCAAGGCATCAAGAGCACCACACACAGACGTGTCAAGGAATTTGGCTACAGTTGTCGTCAGAGGCGTCTTACCTGGGCTAAGGAGAAGAAGAACTGGACTGTTGCCCAGTGGTCCAAAGTCCTCTTTTCAGATGAGAGCAAGTTTTGTATTTCATTTGGAAACCAAGGTCCTAGAGTCTGGAGGAAGGGTGGAGAAGCTCATAGCCCAAGTTGCTTGAAGTCCAGTGTTAAGTTTCCACAGTCTGTGATGATTTGGGTGCAATGTCATCTGCTGGTGTTGGTCCATTGTGTTTTTTGAAAACCAACGTCACTGCACCGTTTACCAAGAAATTTTGGAGCACTTCATGCTTCCTTCTGCTGACCAGCTTTTTAAAGATGCTGATTTCATTTTCCAGCAGGATTTGGCACCTGCCCACACTGCCAAAAGCACCAAAAGTTGGTTAAATGACCATGGTGTTGGTGTGCTTGACTGGCCAGCAAACTCACCAGACCTGAACCCCATAGAGAATCTATGGGTATTGTCAAGAGGAAAATGAGAAACAAGAGACCAAAAAATGCAGATGAGCTGAAGGCCACTGTCAAAGAAACCTGGGCTTCCATACCACCTCAGCAGTGCCACAAACTGATCACCTCCATGCCACGCCGAATTGAGGCAGTAATTAAAGCAAAAGGAGCCCCTACCAAGTATTGAGTACATATACAGTAAATTAACATACTTTCCAGAAGGCCAACAATTCACAACATTTTTTTTATTGTTCTTATGAAGTATTGTAATTAGTTGAGATGGTGAATTGGTGGGTTTTGTTAAATGTGAGCCAAAATCATCACAATTAAAAGAACCAAAGACTTAAACTACTTCAGTCTGTGTGCATTGAGTTTATTTAATACACGAGTTTCACAATTTGAGTTGAATTACTGAAATAAATGAACTTTTCCACGACATTCTAATTTATTGAGATGCACCTGTATCACATATAAATATATACACATACACACACACACATACACACACACATATATATGTGTGTGTATATATATTTATATGTATATATGTGTGTGTGTGTGTGTGTGTGTGTGTGTGTGTCTGTGCGTGTATATACACAGTATACAATGCAGTTTTTTGAGCTAATATTAATTGAATAATGGGAAAATATGATTTTTTTCAGGAACAGCTTTTCATACTGTCACTTTTGATTAACTGAATGCATCCTTGCTGAATTTAAGACTTACTTTATTTTAAATAATAACAATAATGTTAATAATGTCATGGTTTCCACAAAAATATAAAGCAACTTAACTGTTTTCAACATTGCTAATATTAAGAAATGTTTCTTAAGCATCAACTCATCATGTCAGAATGATTTCTGAAGTATCGTGTGACACTGAAGACGGGAGTAATGATGCTGAAAATTCAGCTGCGCATCACATATGTGACCCTCTGTGAAATCCAGGCTAAAGTCTCAAAATCTAATTATGAGATAACAAGCATCAAAGTTTGATTTATATCATTAATTTCACTATAATTTCAATATTTGACATGACTTTACTCAGTCAATATTAAAGATATAAAGGTTAAATTTTCACAGAATGTTCTTTACCAAATGAAGGATGATGTTTTTGTAGAAAACAGCAAATCACAAAAAAATGACTTTCGCTGGGTTTTCACAGAGAGGGTCACATATATTCTCAAAATATAATCAAATAGAAAACAATTATTTTAAGTGATAATAATACTTTATAATAATACCATTTTTACAATATGTTTTGGTCAAATAAATGCTGACCTGGTAAGTAAATATCTGCAAATACTTTTTTTTTTTAATTGAGCTTCAGCTTTCTTTGGTTTTTCTATGGGATCGAAAAGTGCATTAATGCAATTTTCAGTCTCTTCTAAAAAGTGGGAGATGGAATATCCACTCAGAGAGTGCTTATCATATTCCATGGCTTTCTGCGCAGACAGCCAGCCAATATAAAGAGGTAATGAACAACATATAGAATGTCATGTGACCTCCTGAGAGCTTGGAATAGAAGCAGAGTGCTTTAGCCCACAGTGAGTACAGTATACTCACTTATCATATTTAGCTGCCTACGACATGTAAAATTCACAATTTGTTTCGCCTCAATGAGCCACTGCAAATGTCCCAATCACACAAAGTAAATAATTGACTTTAAGGCGTTTTATTGACATTATAAAAATACGATGGTTTGTAATCTGTAGAGATGCAATGATAAGCATATATCAATCATGCAGAATGAGAGATAAGAGCCATGGATGTATCTTTTTTAATATAAAATTCAATTCATCAGCGTAACAGCCGCTGAGCATGCAGCATTACCCTCAGGCCACTCCATGAAGCCATACATTGTGCGTATTTACAATCTCGCAAATTGTTTGTGTATGTGTGTGCACGCCAAATACACTCACAATCAAGCCTACTAGTACGGGTGACATGTAAGCTGTCATCCATAAATGGACTCCACACATACCAATTCATCTTATAGCAGCATCAGTGGTGACTATGTGTGATGAAGAGGCATAGGTTTACCTAACGTGTGACTTATCAATAGCTTAAACAGTCAAACTCAAGCTTTAGACACTGTGAACTACAAAATCAGTTGACCCAGCATGGTGCATCTACATACATACTTGACCCTTATACCTCAGCTGTCAAGAAACCAGGCCTGTGATGCTCTCCATTAACCATGAGCATGCTAAGAAGACTACCATGAGTTTTTGTACCATAATGTTGGCTGTATGAAATGTAGAAGGGCCTAAAAAATTGAATTTTGTAAAATGAAAAATGTAAATGTTTGAAAAACATCATTTTTTACCTTCTCAGAAATCATTGTTTTTTTAAGTTCGATGTAAAAAAAAAAAATCATCATACTGATAGGTCTTTAATGTAATAATGCATGTTAAATTCTCCTCTAAAGGTCCGTGACCCCATGAAATGGCATGAAACATTAAACCAGTGACTTTATGAAAATGTGTGTGTACATATCTAGCAAAAGCACTTAAGATTTAGTCACACATGGGCAACCTCCACTTTGCTACTCAACCACCTGGAATGACAACACCTGCCCAGAAAGTTTACATCCAATTTGCATATAGTTGACAAAGAGAGAGTGCCCTATGACAGATCTGACAGCGAGAGGTTAATTTTACATAGGCACATGGAGATACATACTGAATAGTGTGTGTATAATGATGTGTTGTGAAATACATCAATAAAAATAGACAAATAATGTGGATAAGGCACCACAAAAAATGACTTTATAATTGCTGTTTTTGACTTGTGTTCCAGTCAAGATCATTTTAGTTGCTTGAGAAGCAACACTGCCTAAGATATTAATCATTTTCAGAGGATGACTCATGAAACTATAAGAAAGACAAAAACACGTGTGTAAAATAAATTTAAAATAAAAACATCTTATTTGATATTTTTACTAAAAAACAAGACAAAAATAATGATTAGGAACATGATTTTTCTGTGGTATTGTTTACAATAGAATGTAACGTATTGAAGACAAGTTTCTGGATTTATCTTAAGAAGGTGTTTTTGAGACTTGAGATATATGGACGGACAGACAGACAGACGACAGACACACACAGACAGACAGACAGACAGACAGACAGATAGACAGATAGACAGACAGACAGACAGGACGGACGGACAGACGGACAGACAGAGACAGACAGACAGACAGACAGACAGACAGACAGACAGACGAGACAGACAGACAGACGAGACCGAGACAGACGAGAGACAGAGACAGACAGACAGACAGACAGAGACAGACAGATAGATAGATAGATAGATTAATATGTGATTTCAGAGAATAAACATGATATGATTCGGCTGAAGCATTATTTGATATTAATCTGAATGAGGTCAAGCCTTTACACATGAGATTGTGACAGTCAACAACATCAGCCTACAGACCTCGCATGTTGTCTCGGTTTGACAAAGAACAACAGCCTGATTTCACGCAAACTCTCATTTTTCTTTTCAGATACGCCTGTGAAGTACAGTATCTGAATCATGTCAGCAGATCTTTTGCATGTTGTCTAAGAGGACATTAAGATGATTAATTGTGCCCGCATCTGCTAAACATTTGATTTATTGAATGCTATGGTAATATGTTTGCACTGGCAAATTAAGTGTGCACACATTTAAACTGGATTTCTAAAAAGTGTAAAAGAGATTCTGACAAGACTGATAGAGAGATGTATAGACAAAATAGATAGAGATAGACAAAATAGATAGATAGATAGATAGATAGATAGATAGATAGATAGATAGATAGATAGATAGATAGATAGATAGATAGATAGATAGATAGATAGATAGATAGATAGATAGATAGATAGATAGATAGATAGATAGATAGATAGATAGATAGATAGATAGATAGATAGATTGTTTCTTCTGCTCCATCACCATGTTGGTTGTTTGCATCAGTGGATTAAGATAAATGAGATCACTTTGGAAGTTAAATTCAGACAATCTACATGTCCTCAGTTTGTTTATTATACAATGACTTGGACAATTCAAGCAGATGGCTCATTTAACCTCTGTGCAGCATATGAAAATAAGGACATGCCTGACTTTGGGTAGGTGTTACCCCACAAAGGATGGATGCAGGAGGAAAATCATTTATTTGTATAGTGATTTTCTTAATATTCCACTTTACATGTACAATGGAAATACCTTAATCTCCGCCTACCTGCATAAATTATTCTGCAAAGCCAGTGTGTGTCAATACTCTTGCCTCACATCAGCTACTCAAGTGAGGACAAGGAAGGGGGTGGGTGAAGGACACGAGCAGCTTTCAGAACTGAGAATTGGAAAAGGCCTGGGTTGACAAACTGTAAAAGGAAATTATTAATAACAAGGCTTCAGTTGTAATGTTAAGGTTAACATGTGCAGATTACTGTACAAACTCTCAATGTTGAGCATGTCGTGTGGAATGAAGAAAAAAACTGCATTTGAATGGCTTCAAGGGCCATTATTTATGCAAGTTAATGACTTGGACATGCAAAAAAATCTAAGGTAGTTATGATGGGAGACCCATTACTCTCATCTGCATTTTACGTTTTGCTTAGCAAAACAGCAAAGGAACTGCCAAAGTACACAAACTGAACAATAAAAATGATTTCAGTTTTAAAGTTTTATATCCTTGAGCAATAAAAGTCACCATTACCACAGTCACAGCAATGATCCCATATCATTCACAACTGTTAAATAATGTAGTATCATAACATACTTGTGCTTAAGTTTAACTGGTTAAAGTGTATGAGTAATTTCAGTCTCTTTAGCTTTAAGCTCAGTAACATTCAGCACGCGCCATGCAGACCACGGCTACGCTACAGCTCGAAAATAACTCTACAATTAAATAGTTTTATTCAAAGTTGTCCATAATGTGAGTTTAGTTTTTTCGTAAAAAGTTTTAGTATCCAGACTGGAATAGGTGCTTGCATTTCGAGATATTGCGAGCAATCCTGTCAAACGACCGCTAGACATCGGCCTCGTGAGCCGACTATCACAATACATTAATGTAATAATAACAACAATGACGTGAAATAGCAAGAATCATTTCTTATTTAAAATCATTAAGAGTATTTTTTTCCTTCTCAAATCTGTTTATAGCTGTTACGATTAACTTACTTGCGCAGAAATACAGCGAGCCGCAAGGGTGCGCAATGCCTTTGTTCCGTCGGAGGAACTTCGTTTAATAAGCTTATGCAAATAATAGTTGATAGATAATAGCTGATATGTAACAATGAATTACTAACACGGCAATTAAATAATGTCAATTATTTATTCATATATCGATTATATTAATAATAAAATTATTATTATTATTATTATTATTATTATATAAATTGTTTTACATTGTTCTTTTTTTTCTGTTCTCCTGTTTTATTTTTTCCAGTTATAGCCTAAATGGACTCTCTTTTATAAACATTTTATCTTGCATGCTCTGAAAGAAAATAAACCTTTTACGTAATAATTTTCCTCTCTCGCGTCCATTTCAGAATCTGCGCGTCGTTATTGCTTGAATATCCCTCACAAACACACATCTTACAATTTCAATTATAGTTTTGCGCGGTCATTTGAAGAACCGTTGAAACGAATATCAGATTCAGAAAATGTGAGGGTTGGCAAATTCTTAGTTTCATTCATTAATAGACACTAGCAAGAGTGGTTGAATCTTACATGACATTAATGATTCGATTGTGATCATTAGAAACGTGAACTGTTCCAATTGATTAAAAAGGATAAAACATATACACACCACGTACAAAGCACTGCAACCAAGCAACTGATGGATTCGTTTAAAACAAGCAGAAGCCCATAAGTCTCAAGGACTCTTGAGTGTTGGACAGAGCTACAACACTGAGAAAACTGCTTCGGGATCTTTGGCAGCGCAAGACAATCACTTGGCACGTGAAACGACAGATAACAAATCACTGTGGGCGTTATATTGTTACCCTTTCTTGTACCACCATGTACTATATTCGAACTTCTTCAGCCCCCCTATATTGAGCGTGGGCTTTATATGAAGAGGAAGACTTGCTCAGCATTGTCATCTTAATTAATTATTAGCTTCTCTCTTCTCCTGCCGTCCGCCAACGCCTGTCAAGCAATCCATGGTGCAGACGAACTCATTAGTATGACTTACAATCCTAAAGTTTTGGAAGTTATGCTCAGAACGCGTGCTTTATAGCCTACTGTTTTAAAACGAAAGTTACAAACTGTAAAGACTATCTTTGTCACTTTGATCTGCAATTGGATTCAATAGAAAAAAAATAACAATTCCAGGCAGCAATGCAGCAACATGTTTCCAAAGGCTGTAAGTGAAAAACGTTCTTTTCCTGCTCGTTTGGACTCAACAGAAGGCTCGCTGTCGACCTAATTTCGTTTTGGTAACTGATCAGTTCAGTGATTCAATTAGACGGGTCTAAAGCCAACCAGGACCGATCTGTGAACCGTGGCGTCACTTCCAATTCGAGTGTTAAAGAGATTTCCTTCCTAAACACACGTAATGAACTCTGCGTTGGGCTAGTCTTATAGGCAACACTGAACATTACTCTTATTAAAGAGGACAATCACCAAGGCCTACCTCAGCCCGTTAAAGTATGCTATTCAAAGATAACGCAATATACACTAAACTCGCGCGATTTAAACTAGAATCTAAATGCGACTGGTAAGAGATGAGAGGAGATGAAGAACTAAATCTCAATGCAAAAGTCTGAAACGTTCTTTCTTTATTTCTCTTTCTCTCATTCGGAGAGCCTTTCACGCAGGGTTTGACATATTCTAGCTGTTATCAGATTGATGGGCTAGTTTGATTGAAGTGGCTTTGTCATGCAAATGTCAAGCGCGTGATGGATGGTCGCCGTGCGCTGACAAACTTCTGGAGGTCCCCTCACCATTGGCGCCGTGACGTCTCACGTGACCAGCAGCTGAGGTAAAGATGTGTTATAGGGAAGCACGAGCAAATACTCCAGAGGTAAGCATTTCCCCCCTTCCGCATGACATACTGTTGCGAGCTTGCAGTACAGGAGGCTCTCCCGATCTCTCAGGTTGACCCTCCACCATTAATTGCGCATGGACAATTCCAGAATGAACTCTTTTTTGGAGTACACAATTTGTAACCGTGGGACGAACGCCTACTCGCCCAAGGCTGGATACCCCCATTTGGATCAGGCGTTCTCGGGCCCCTTCCATGCCGGACACGCAAGTGACAGCTATAACGCTGATGGACGACTTTACGTAGGGGGGAGCAACCAGCCAGCAGCAGCACAACATCAGCACCAGAGCACCGTTTACGCGCATCACCAGCACCAAACTCATCAGAGCGGCATTGGCCTTTCATACGGTGGCACGGGGACTACGAGTTATGGGACCCAGGCCTGCGCCAATCCGGACTACGCTCAGCACCAGTATTTCATTAACCCTGAACAGGATGGAATGTATTATCACCCATCGGGGTTTTCAAACTCAAACGTCGGTCCTCACTATGGATCCAAGGCCGGTGCGTACTGCGGGGCGCAGGGAGCCGTTCCAGCCGCACCTTACCAGCACCATGGATGCGAAGGCCAGGATCACCAGCGAGGCTACTCACAAGGCACCTACGCCGACTTATCGGCCTCCCAAGGGAGGGAAAGGGACACGGATCAGTCGCCACCTGGGAAGACATTCGATTGGATGAAAGTCAAAAGGAACCCTCCTAAAACAGGTGGATAGAATTGCCTCTGTGACGAAAATGTCCACGTGCAACACACTCAAAACAAGAGCAATTATGCCTTAAAGCAAATAAGATTGCAGGTCACCAAAATATAACATTAGGCTACACTGAAATTAGAAACTTTTTTACCTAGGAGAAGTTAAAAAAGGCCCGTTCACTTCAGTTTCAACCCGTCTCCCTCTGCGCTAATGCATCGAACAGACATGCTTTCGTTCGCCCTTGGAAATGCACCAGCACTGTTATCCTGAGCTTGTCCCAGGATCTGGCCGCGCAACATTCGTTTTTATTGGCCTCCATTGTGTTCTTAAGATTTCGTCTCCTGTCCCAGCAGTATTTGCCTCAATACGATTTAGTGCACCAACTTTTACGCACAGGGGCCACCATTTTGACATTCTCTACAAATTGAGTGGTCATAAAACCATCTTTAGGGAGTATTGAATTGCATGTAGGCCCTACTCCATATACACCGTTATGAGTTCTTTCAAAATTGATAACATATAGGCCTACAAACGGGGGGATTATATTAGGTTAATAAAGTTTGCAATACTGTATAACTTGTTGATTTATTTTTGCCTGATACCGCAATTTAAACAGTCACATCTAATAAGAGTATCTAGAACGAGCACACTTGATTGTTGTTGGTGTTTTTATCAAACAATTCAGTGAATTATGACCGTGCTATTTTATTTTTGTGTTTAATTGTTTGTCAAACAGCCTTTTAACTATTCTTTCATTTTTTCCTCCCAGCTAAAGTGGCCGATTACGGACTGGGACCACAAAACACAATCCGGACGAATTTCACAACGAAACAACTCACGGAGCTCGAGAAAGAGTTTCACTTCAGCAAGTATCTCACGCGAGCGCGGCGAGTCGAAATCGCGGCCACGCTCGAGCTGAACGAGACACAGGTGAAGATATGGTTTCAGAACCGCCGAATGAAACAGAAGAAGCGAGAGAAGGAGGGACTCGCGTCTGCTTCGTCCACCTTGTCTAAAGACCTCGAGGATCACTCTGATCACTCAAATTCAACATCTCCAGGAGCTTCTCCAAGTCCGGATTCCTAACCGAGGACAACGACTTCGGGTGCATTGAACAACAGATTCGAGATATATCGTAAAGTTTAGTAATTTAAGCATCCCACAATGTGCCCGAAAGTCCCTCTCGTCTTTTATATGATGGACAATTCGTTTTAGGAAACCGAACCTCAGGTGAAAAAGTGAAGAGCCTTTCAGCACAACAATGAACATAGTTACACCGTCTCCTCGAGCAAAATGTCTAATACTTTTTGGAAACGTTTGTGTGTGTGTGTTATACAGGGTATTTCTATTATGATAAATATAATGCACTTTCACGAATGTTTACAAGTCTCTAAATGAACCTAACTGACTTTACAGGGAGCTTATTGTGTTGTCAAAATATGTATTTGTCTTTTTTGTTGCGTTTATGAAAATGTACACGTGATATGTTTGAGCTGTGAGGATTGTAGCTATAGGGGTTTTCGGACTCCTTGCACTATGCGTTTACAGGGTAGGCCTTTACTGAGCACCAGCACAATTCTGTTGGAATATGTGAACGATTCTTTTTCAGCGTGTACTGTTATATTCCATTCCATTTGTCAATTTACAGCGATTCAATTCGAATCTTGGGAAAGTTCTATTCCGTTTGTAGAAAAAAAGACAATGCAGGGTGTTTAAAATGTACTTTTTTATTAAAACATTTAATACATTTGATCTTTAAGCCTAGTTTTTAAACGCAGACGAGCTGAGTTTTATTAGCTACCGTCTGTATGATTCAGTAATCGAAATGTCTCAATCAAATGCTTCTGTCAATTCTTTATCTACCTCAAATAAAAACAATATTTTACTGAACCAGTCTCTGCAACCAGATTGCATGTATGCGTGTGTACGTAATGTAGGAAAACTATAATGAAAATATAATAATAAGACATGTTTTTAATATGGAATAACTTATGACAAAGTTTTAATAGCTCTTCTCTTCACTTGGAGGGTGAGAAGCGACCAGTCAATAGTGTTATAGGATGCTCGGAGAACGGATCGGCATGTTGTTGAGCAATCAGGGAGGTTACAGATGACCTTTTTACCTCCGTGTGCTTCTGGGATATCTGAACATCCAAACAGACTCTCGCTGAGCGGTTCAGGGGTGGCACACATAGCACCGAGCACGAGCAAATTAAAAGAAAGACAAGCTTTCAAGAAACTGAACACGATTGTGGGCGGTGCATTTGAGTTATTGAGTGTTATGAATGGGATTCTTATTTACTCGCTAAACACATTAAACACTTTCAAAGCCATAAATCTTTAGAATAGTCCGCTGCATGCGTTGAATTATCATTCTCGAGTGCTCAACAACAAATAAAGCTTTCTTAAATGTGAAAAAATATATATTTTTCATTAGCTCTCAAATTCTGACGGTTGTTAAAATATTATTGTAATTGACAAAGACACATAAAGACTCTTCTAAAAAATTCCTTAGAATTGAAATTGTGCCATGACAGACATGTTTGGTCTTTGTGGCAGTGTTAGCATTAGGTCCACTTCAGAGGAAAACAATGCTGGGTTGCAGTGGCATTCAGGCACACCAGCTCCCTGGGTGGTTCTGTAACTGAAACGCATCTCTCTCACCAGGCCAGTGTTTTTGTGGCAAGAAAAACAACACATAATGTAGCAAACAGTTCCCTTAAGCGAAGGCAAAACTTAGTCAGTTTCTGCATCAACGTTAAAGAAATGTTCAAAAACATTCAACATCTTTAATTATGACTGAATATATGCTTTACGACTTCAGTTTGACTATACTATATATAGGATTCATTATATCCCTAACAATATAAAAGTACTATTTAGAAACTTTTCCACAAAAAAAGGTTTTATACAATTATAAAAAGTTGAATTTAAAAGAAAATGTATTTCAAAATATAAACACGAACATTTTAATCAAATAGAAACTATTTGGTCCAACATATACTGGATATAAGACGATACAGCAATTGTTCTCTGACTCTCTCTCCACCATCTGCTGCTGCAGATTTCAGTCACGCTGTTCGGGGCGTTTGTCCTGTACCCCCCTGATCGGGCCTTTGATCCCAGCACTACCCCGCGGTCAGCATCCGTGGTCTGCATTCAAACGTAAAGTAATGCTTACAGTAGAGGGTTTACATGGAGGTCACCGTTAACTTTACCTGAACTCTGCCAAAAAACTGGACGAGTGCTCTGACTTTTCTTCAATGTCCCATAGCAATAAATATATATATATATATATATATAAAAAATGAAAGTAACAATTATGTGATTCGTTTATCATTTAATTTGTTATCCCTCAAATTAGAAGGCATATTTAATACATACATATAATATGTATATATTGAATTTGCATGGGCCTATATATATATATATATATATATATATATATATATATATATATATATATATATATGTATTTGCAAATATTTTACATTATATTGCTGTATCTACAGTATTTGTTTAGGTTTGTCACGAAGAGTGGACATACGGGGTTTTTCCCTCTGAGTGTGATTTCAAGTCGATGCAAATATAAAAAGGTCACCTTAAAAGAAAATCTCACTGAGAAAGGAGCATCCGTACATGCGCGCACATCTGCTTTCTATCTGTGCTCTATTGACAGACTTTCGTTCAGATTAGACATCAGATTTTAGGAACTCTCCTCTCAGTTTTCTTTTGTGTCACCTCAAAAACACATGCGGAGCAAAGCAGGTGAGCGAGAGAGGGCAAACTCCGGTGAAGGAACAGGAGGAATGAACTCTGAGCTGGAGGGTGCTGACAAGTGGTGAAGAGAACTATTGGAGGGGGGTCGTTTTACGAACATTTGAGGAAACGAGTTTGCCTAAGTCCCCCCCCCCATCCACTCTCTTGAGGCCTCACCTCTTCCCCAAAGTTTACGCGGGTTTGACAGTTCCATTTCATCCACGACCCGCTGACGGACTACCCCAATATTTGCTCAGGCGGACAGGTTTGCCCTGGGTCCTGCCTCAAACATCCCCTGACTGCTTCTCCCCTGGCCTCGGTTCACACAGAGTTCAGGCCAAATTAATACTTGAAATAGGCAGGTCAGCCTGTCAGGAGCTGCGGACGGGCTTCCATCTCGCCGGGGTCACGCACAGGACTCTCCCGCAAGCCTGCGCCGCGAGCGCCGTTCTGGGGCTTCACTTTGTCTCTCTTGAATTTTTTAGCAGTTCACCCGTATCTTCCACTCTCCCCGGTCAGGACCTTTGATTCCACCGACTTTCCACCATACTGTAAACGCACAGATAGATAGATAGATAGATAGATAGATAGATAGATAGATAGATAGATAGATAGATAGATAGATAGATAGATAGATAGATAGATAGATAGATAGATAGATAGATAGATAGATAGATAGATAGATTAAATTTAATTCAATTTAGAAACAAGTAATAACTTATATTGCATATTGTTCGGGAATGACAGAAAACAGCATTAATATTACGATCTTTTAACAATCAAAACAATTTCAAATTGAGCATCTGAATAGCTTAAAAACACTTACATTTAAGATTTAAATTATTTACATGAACATAATCATGGTTATACAATTATTATATTGAGTAAACGTATTTAATATGACAGGTCAAATATCGAAAAAGCAATACATTATAAAGACAGACCTATACAATTCAAACTCTTGAAATGTCAGGATTTTTCATTTAAAACACCTTTGCAGTAAACTGAAGATGAATTACAGTAACTGACTAATTTTCTATTTCGACCTGACATGTGAGCTCATGTGCTCTGTATCTCTCACATTAAACAATTATGAGGGAACCCGTGCACATTTTTCTGTTCAAATTTGCATTATTGATTTTTAAAATATTTTAATTAGGCTACTTCTTTAGCTACAACTCGTTATACTAACTTTCGCATTCCCAGCCGTTGTACTTTCAGTTGCAATTAAATAGCATTTATATTCGTTATTTATTTACATATATCTTCTAAATAGCTGGGAAAACGCTTATTTAATGAACCCCTTGAAAAAGCTCATATATGTTAAAGCTTTTAATTTATTAATACCCAATATTTCTAAATAAAAATTGAATATATATTTTAACAACTAATATTTTATCATTATTGACAATATCAACAACATCGTGTGATTAACTTATTATTATTGAATTAATAATGTGGTTGATATTGGATGAAATAATGGCTATTGATATTTAGAATATGGCTGCGTAAAGATATTATTTCCCGTCATTGAACTCTGCACTAAGTTTCATGACCGTTTGCCCTGTAGTTAAAAATGGTGCAAGACCAACCTTAAAAAAAACCTTTCTTCACAATCCATCAAAAGTGGAAAGGAGCGCACCCCACTCAGCAGGCCGTCAGGGTTCGAGCAACTGAATGTGTTAAACGCGGATGAACTCACCCTGACCCTGCGCTGGCCAGACGTCCTCAAACGAGAAAAGAACTACTGCAATCTGACGAAAGTTGCGCAAGTTTCGCATTTCTGGATTCACAAATGCATTAATAGGACAATTATCAGTCACGTGGAATTATCAATACATAAGGAAAATGTTTTACGATTAAAAAAATCGTCAATTTGCTTGCAGTTAAACAAAGTGTTAAAACATCACCTGCTTATTTTAGACTATAATAATAACAACAACACAACATGTCGAATCAGGTTTTTAATAAAACGAATAAATTAAACGAATAATAAGAAATAAATATAATACATATAAAAAATAGATATTTAATAACATTCCAGCTAATGAGTTCTGTCCATTTCAAAACTGGTGAGAATAGAAGGGAGAACATTATTCTGTTTATTCTCACATTCTTGGCTGAATTCAGAGCAAAAGGTTATCTGAAAGAAACATTCCTGTCTCTCGCTTGAGGAAGGCCAGAGAAAAGGCCAGCAGGCCACCAAACAGAAGCACAATCTTCTATATCACAGTTACACAACGATTAACGCATTTAACAACTCTTACAGAGGCAGTGGTTTTATAAAACACAACCGTTTTAACCACGTTAATATTGCGTGAAAACTTGTAATTAACTTAACTTAATATATATATATTGTATTTGTTTGGATTCCAGTGTCAAGTGCGCGCAAACAGACAATAAATTATCTTCAAGACAGATTTATGCGTGTTTAGTTCATTCGGGATTTCATTTAATCGCCTAACACACCTAAAGCTTCAGATGTGTGTTCATAAACATATCTGAGGCCGTGTTAGGAATGCGAGTCATTTACGATGTTATTTTGCATGTTTGTTCTGCCCCATTTTTCTATTCTGTCACTCTTTCTCTTGTGGTATGCGATTTTAGTTAGATTAAAAGAGTAACCCTACATCCCGTCTCTTTTACACACGCAAAGTGTTGAATGAGATCTGCACAATAGCCCTGTTTACCTCATACAAACACAACATGATGTCACAAGCTATTTATATCTCAAATGATGATTAGAAACTGAGAGCATCCCTCTCTCTTTCACATAGACACGCACGCACGCACGCACGCACGCACGCACGCACGCACGCACGCACACACACACACACACACACACACACACACACACACACACACACACACACACACACACACACACACACACACACACACACACACACACACACACACACACACACACACACACACACACACACACACACACACACACACACACACACACACACACACACACACACACACAATATGTACAAGAATTGTGGCTTTTAGGTTAAGTTGTAAACTGACTTCAACCTGAATGCATATATAATCAAGCAGTATATTTTTTCATTAGGTGTTACATGTCAAGAATACATATATGTAACGACATATGAATGCATTTTTTTCTTTAGTATTGCTAGTAATTGACAGCTGACAGCTGTGAGAAGTTATTTCTCACAAGCAATTTGTAACTTTATAGTACAATATTAATGCATTTGGGGAAATAGTAACAGTTATGATGCACATACAGTATCAAACACTAGACTGATTGACATGTTTATAAGCATTCATAATGACCCCTCAACTCTCTTATTTATCATATGATTCTCTTCTCCAAAAATAACAAACACATTTATCTTAGTCGTTTGTTCCCTCTGCCTCTAAGTATCATCATCACTGCAAACTCGTCTTTCACAGCCAGACCACAACCTGAGATCAGGCCTACATCATGTGCCCTTGCGTGTTTTAATTAGTAACCAAACGCTGAATGAGTCAGGAACCGATGCCTATTCAAACACAGTGTGAAGATGGACAAATGCTTAGTCTCATATAACAAACCAGAAATACATTTCTAAAAGAGAGCCTGTGCCAGTAAAAAAAAGTGCCATTCAGAGTTATTGATCCAGTCAAACCTATTCTCATCTCAAACTATATGTTAGCATTTGTGTGCATGCCATGATTCTTGAGCGATCAAGACCCAGTGAGGCCTTCCTTTCATTTGAGACATGTGCGACTCTTCAGAGCTTTCAGAAACCAGAGCGGGGGTTCAAGAGGCGGTGGAGACTGCAGCTTATTTGTGTGTGTGTGTGCCCAAGTGTGTGTATATCCAGAGATCAGAGGTCCGGATGGGATGGTGTGGACAGGGTGGACAAGTGGAATATTTAAACCAAACCAAAGACTGATGACCAAAAATTGTGTGTGTGTGTGTGAGAGAAGGGGCTTCTTATTTTAGACGCTCTGACATTCAGTATGTAGGAGTGTATTTTTGTATATGAGATAGCGATGACCTGAAGACAGGATGGAAACCCAATCTCAAACACAAACTGTCTTCGGTCCACATGTACGCTCATGTGCTCTCCTCAAAATTGTGTAGACATCATTACCCATCCATCACAACAGTTCATAGCGAGGACACACCAACAGCCTTTGACCTTCAACCACATACACACACGTCATTGCATCTTGTGCTGAACTGAGTAGGGCTAGTGCTGGAGCGCCTGAACTCACAACTTTCCGAAGGCGCCATGTTTTTAGCACAACCTATCCAAAACCAGCTTGCTGTTGAGAAGTAAGACTCAAGGTTACATTGGCACCTCACTGTCAGCTCAAAAAGACACTGCATGTGACACCAAGGGTCAGAAGTGTTTTTCTCCTCCCTCCATCCTTATTTCATTCCTACCCCCATCTGAAACAGGCCCATTATGTGTTACACTGATGACAAAAGTTGTTATATATGTGTGTATGACTCAAGGTGAGCGTTCCCAAAGAAGTCCTGCAAGTGTGAAAGACTGATCCAGATAACTGCTGTAGCTTCTCTTATTTAATGTGATGTTTATGTAAATGTAAATGTTTGTGTTCCTTCAATCTCACTCTCTTAAATCCAATGGCATACAAAGCAATTACTTCAATTTCATTTGATACAACCTTTCTCTTTCTTCCCTTTTTTTCATGGGCCACTTGTATACATTGATTGTTTCTCTCCCTCGCAGTTTATCTTGCTCTATATTGACAAATTGCTAATACTCAGATATTTTGAATG